>JANQBM010000006.1:4672752-4685082 GCA_025594535.1 Erythroxylum domingense | reverse complement strand
ATTCCATAATTTCACCCGAAATGTTCCCGAAAAAAATAATCAATTCACTCACTTTGATTCAATCCCTTATTTTCAAATTCATCTAAAAAATCCACAAATTCACAAGGAGAGGTAAAAGAATATTTTAAAAATCCAACGCTTCGAAAATCTGGTCAATTGGAGGTCGAATGGCCAAGTTATAAGCAAAAGAAGGGCAAAATGAGAAAGAATTTACAATTGGGCCACTCGCACTCGCAACGGTCTTGCGGTCGCGAGATGTGCACTGAACGCCGGCGCCCGCGAGGAGCGCGCACCCGCAAACTTCTTCGGAGTAGCGATCACGACATCTGTAATAACGTCGCGCGTCGCGATCGTAACGCGTTACAATCGCGATCACGACAAGTTCATCTGAGTTGAGATCGTGACGCGTCACGATCGCGACAATTTTGCCAGAGAAGCGATCGCGACCCTCATCTGGCCGGAACTCATTCTCCCTTCTTTTTTTTTTAATCTTCCCCTCTTCTTCCAAAATGTATAACGTTTCACTCAGACCTCCAAATTTTACAAATTTGGTATCAATGGAAAGATAACGAAAAGAACTATAATTCCCATGAAGGACTCATAAACAAATTCCACCTCTTCATGGGTCAAAACTCACTTCAAGAAAATCTGTCCTGTAAATCTCATCCTAAACAGTAATACAACTTCTAAAAATCATAACGTCCTATTCCATTGTCCAAAAATTATATGTTTTATATCAATGGAAAGATAATAACACATTCTACAATTCTCATGAAGAACTTGGAAGCCAATTCAACCTCTAAAAGGGTCAAACTCGCAATGAAAGTTTCTGCCCTGTTACATGTCACCTAAACCATATCCAAACTTCACAAATTCATATCTTCAAATTCCTACATCCAAAAATGGCATGTTATACATCAATAAAAAGTTATGACATTCCTATACATTTTTCAATAAGGCTAGTTGATCCAATTCAAACCCCATCAGTCCAGAATTCTCCTCAAAGCATAGTACTCACAAAACCTACACACATGGACATTTTCACAAACAAAGCACATTATCTTTGGAATAACATCCAACAATCAACACATCATAACTTTCAACCCTTATATCAAAAAATTTCATACTTTGTAGTGATAGAAAGCTAACAAGAAAATCTATAACTTTCATGAAGACAATTTAGCAAAATCTACCTAAATCAACCCAGATTAATTTCCAAAGTTTCAGATTACTAAATTCTCGAACTATTATTCATCCCTACACCCCTTTCCACATTGCTTCTTCTACTTTCTGCTTCTTCTATGATGACATAACATCTTCTGTGATGACGTCATATCGTCTTAAGCTGACCATCTGCTTCTTCTATCTTTTTGCTTCTTCTACTTTCTGCTTCTTCTATAATGATGTCATATCTTCTGTGATGACGTCATGTCGTCTTAAGTTGACCATCTGTTTCTTCTACTTTTTGTTTCTTCTATCATGACGTTACATCTTCTGTGATGATGTCATGTCGTCTTAAGTTGACTATCTGCTTCTTCTAGCTTTTTGCTTTTTCTATCTTTTGCTTCTTCTACAATCTTCTTATGCACTGTAGATGAGACATTTTCTTATGCACTGTAGATAAAACATCTTCTTATGCACTGTAGACAAAACATCTTCTTATGCACTGTAGATAGAATCGTCTGGTCCATTTTTGACCCTTCCTACGATAGAATTTGTTTTTAAGGTCTTCATAAAAGTTGTAGATCTTGAGGTTTTCTTTCGAACCATATAAAGAACACCCTAATCTGATAACTATAGGGAAAGCTATGGCAATTATCCCAATTTGTCTACTTTTTCAATTCGTTTGCTTTTCATTTGGTTTCGTATGATCTTATCGTCTGCTCCATTTTTGACCCTTCAGATGATAAAATATGTTCCCAAGGTCTTCTTAAAAGTTTCAGATCTCAAAGTTCTCTTTGAAATCGTCCTAAGATTATCTTAAGCCGACATCTGTAGAGAGAATTATGCCAATTGTCCCAAGATAGGTTATGTATGATGAGTCTTGATATGAGAGAGATTTTTGTGATGAAATTGACAGGAAGATACCCGGGATTATCATAAACATGCATTGTACATAATTCATTTCATACATGTGCATTATGAAATACTCATAGTTTTGCAAATTGTGACATATATGTATGGTGTTTGATATAGAGGAGCAATTGGAATGTCAACCTTTAGATGTTGTCAGAACTTCCAGGCATTAGCTTCGGGAGCAACTTGTGAGTACCCTAGACGGTCTCACTTAATTACTTGTTTGTTTAAATTCTGTTTTGAAATGATTGAATGAATAAATTAAGGTCCGATAATTGTGATATTGGATTGAAATATTGAAGTGCTACTTGTATGTGAACGTGCAGAACTATGTGCTTCATAATATGATTGATTGTGATAGATGCATTCTATACATGAATGTACAATCAGATAATGGCAGTTGTGACTACAGTAGCCACCGATCAGAGCTTAATGCTCAAAGTATGCAAAAGAGCCTCGAGCTCAGAAAGTGATTAAGAGCCTAAGACTTACTATGTAAAATGAGCCCTGTATCCCCATCGGATAAAGGACAGTTATCAATGAGCCCGGTATCTAAAAATAGATACAGGATAATTTAGGCACTCGGTCACAACAATGTAATAATTAGAAAAGAGTCTCATAAGCATTCCATGTGCATCTGCTTAACTGTGTTTAATTGATTAAAAATGCAATTTGCCTATGCTTAAGTAAAAATGTGATACTGATGTTCAGTACAATTTTGTGAAGTATGTGATATGTGAAATATTGTGTTGCATGAATTGAGTGAACGATCGATAATGGTTACCTCATTGAGTTCACAAAACTCGCCAAAATTACAACTTTGTCTTTTCAAGACCGAGAGACGACTCTAGCTACCGAGAGGCTCTACCAGCCATATAGATTGTGATTTGGCAAGAGAAGTCATGGATTAAAGGTCGGTCAACTAGGATTTTTAGACAGATTAGATAAACTTTGTATATTTTCCTCTTTCATGTAGTACTTTTGTACTAGGCTTTGATGATATACATGTAGTAAGTGTTGAAAGATACAATGTAGACTTTCGATTTTGTGAAATGAAAAGAGGAAAAAGTTGGTTTTAAAATATTGTGATTTACTTATGATGCTTTATAAGTGAATAATGATATGATGCCTTGTGAAGTGAATGTGGCGATCAAATGTAGCTCACCATTATCGTAGGATATGTACTGGAATAATCTTCGAGCATCCCAGCGTATACCTTACGGTAAGGGGGCGCTACAGTTATAGGATAAGTTTATGAGTTATAGGTTAGTCCATAAAGGTATTGATATATCTATAAATTTTTCATATGAATGCACACATTTCTAGCTTTGTCAGTCATATTAGTAGAAAACTAACGAAACTAACATTTTAACCTGATTTGTAAGAGTTTTGAAAGATTAATCACTTATTTGATAATTTTAAAAGGTTTAGTACTAAAACAAAAAAATCTCAAAAGGTTTGAAAATGTAAAATATGTTGTCCCTTCAATTAAATATAAGAATACCATTATTAAGTAGAAATAATTCCATGACTTAATATAAACAATATCAGAACTTCATACATCCAATACCATACTTATGTACGTAAAATACTATCTCCCATAATAAATAAGTCACACCTTAACTTTAATATGAGAATATCATTATCGAGTACAAAGAACACCATGCCTCAATAAAAACCATCAAGACTACATACGTCTAATACCTAATCTATGTATAAAACGTACCACCACTTCTAATAGATAAATCAAAGTTTCATTTAAAATGATAATATTATCACTCAATATGAAGAATACCATGTTCAACCTTCATTTTTTTTAATATCACTCATATTTATAAAAATACTAATTCTAGCTATAGATAAGTAACATCTTTATACTTTTTTATACCACTCTTGTGTAATATGGGAATTCATACTTTTTTATAATATTTTTATATAATGTGTTATATGATAATTTGATTAAGGTTGACATTGGTGTTTCAGTTATCAAAGCCCATAAAAGAAGGATAAATATGTAGTTAGAGCACCTTCTCCTCTATAAGAAGGAAAGGAAAAGGTTGGAAATGTGAAAAATGAAGGCAATAAGCCTACCATTTTAATTAAAAAATGAAGTATATAAAAACTTAATATGATATGAGAATTAAAAATGTAGGTCAGGGATAAAGTTATTGCCATATGGACAAGAAAGCGAAGTGTGGAAATGAAGAACAAGGTATGAAATTTAAACCAAACAAAACTATATTAATATGGTGTATTTATTAAGTAATACAATTATTCATGATTCTCACTGATGCAAGTTGAATGTTTACAGAGTTGTCAAATGTGTACTATTTTTAGAAGGTACTTGAATTGATATAGATCTTTATTTTAAAGTAGATGAAGTGGGTAACTGACATAAAATTTGGTGAATTAAAATATATTGAGAGGTTTTAAGGTAAGAAGGGATGTGTTCTACTAGTTATGTACATAACTTAATATTAGTTAGTTGCTGTTAAAAAAAAGGAAGGATCAAGTGGATAAAAATAGTAGTGATACCTTGGCATGGAATATGGGTTGATAAGGCTTTAGGAGCAATACAAAGTCAATAATTCAAATATCAATGTAAAGTTTATACTTAATAAAGTGAGGGGTATGCAAATATAGGAATGTTTTTGGCGGAACTTCCTTTATATGTGTTGGATATTTTTTTGTGTCCTAATGTCAATTATAGCTTAAGCCTGTAGTTTTTATATATCACTGCCAATGTTGATGACTATGAGCAATTTGGTTGAGAACGTTTCATCCTCAACCATCTTTGCAAATATGCTCGCAAGTTCTATAAAATGTAGAGTGGTAAAGGTGTAGCTCCTTCCATAGGTGTATGGTTATATTGATTGTGAGCCATGGGTGGTTAAAAGGTGATTGTATTCAATTAAAAGGCAGAGATGAACATATTGTTTAACTAATTAAATACAAAACGAAATACAAATTATTTATAAATTTATTATCTTAACAGGATATGCATGAACTGATTATTCATAAAGGGAATGATAATAAGGATTTCAACTTAGGATAAGGGGAGTATTGATTAGGTATTAAATGCTAATAGGGTATCAGAGGGAGCGTACAAGAAGCTGATGGTACATTAGAAAAGTTATGATCATATTTTAATAAACTGAATGGGAATATTTATAACTGATGAATGCCAATTAACTTCCATTATACATAGAGGGTTGATTACAATGACAATCACTTGACGGAACAACATAATGGTTGGAAAACTATAAGGAAGGTGAGGAAGGCTTTATAGGGGCAAATAGATGCAAAAGTAATGAGTTTATCAAGAATGTTGGGTTATTATATGACTGTTTCATATTTGGTTTGTATGTGAATCGTTGTTGATGTTTGAGTTTAATAACAAGGAAGACAAGAAGTCTCGAGGCATAAGGTGTTGTTAATAATGGAGATTAATATTGAATAATCGGTCCAGAGGCATGAAGTTACACCAATTATAGACCTAAATAAAATTAAAGATGTCTCAACGTATGAGGTAGTGCCTATGAAGGAGATAAATACTAAAGAACAAATCCTAAGTAGTGAAGATGCACCAATAACAAACCTAACATAAATTAAAGATGTCCTAAGGTATGAGGAGATATCGATGACAGATAAAGAAAAGGATGAGAGTGGGAGAAGAGAAAATAAGGTAACGACTAAAGATAGGAAGAAGATAAAGTTAGAGCAAATGATATATATTAAATAAGCCATAGTTAAATAGGGAATATATTTTAAAAGTACTTTAACAATTATATTACAATACATGCAATGAAGGATTCAGAGGTAAGCATGGGCAATGCTACATGCACAAAGTTGGTAGCACGTAGGAAGCAATCTACGTCTTGTAAGAGAACTTATACTTCTAAATTTGTGTGCATTAAAATTTTGTTAAAAAATAAGGTAATGTTTTTGTTATAGTACGATTTAATGATTATTAATGGCTACTGTTGAATATTATTTAACCTTCTTAGTTGTGTTAATTGAAATATTGTCACAAGTATACCAATAATGAGGTCATCAATACTACTAGCTTTGGACTTATATTAAGCAACGTCCTTACTTGTTTTACGCCTAAGAGCGGTATAAGTAATATGGTGGATAAAATTTAATATACTTGTCCAAAATTTGTTTATGAGTATGTGAGTGTGTGTGTGTGTGTGTGTATGTTTCTATGTCTATGTCTATGTCTGTATGTGTATGTGTGTGTGTGTATGTGTGTGTGTGTGTGTCTGTATATGTGTGTAATGCATAGCATTTTGTTAGCAAATTCTCAATAATTTTGTTACCAGAGAGTGTGGTTATTAGGCTTCTTCTAGGAAAGTACATAATGGACTCCACGTTCTTAGTGAGTAATGATGGCATGTGATGGTTTTGAAGTAACTAATTAAAAATATTGTAGAAGATTTTAACATCATATTTAATTGTGATTTGGTGGATATAATCCAAATTGTATATAAAATCATGGACAAATCCTTATCCTTTATAGATTTTTCGTATATTATTCTCAAATATGCAAGAAATATCGAGGACTTATATGTTGGTATTAATGCATATATAACTAGCTTTGTAAGTGTATTGTATCTATTTATGTTCTCATTCTTGCATGTAAAAATGGATTATGGAAAATGAAATGGTGTTTAAAAAATTTATACTCATAATATTTCATCTATGTCCTTCACAATGATCACTACTGGTATTGTTGCATCTCTATTGAACAATGGACATTATAATATTCAACTCTAATGAGAAGGAGGATGATGCTAAAAAGAACATATGTAGAGAACTTATATGTAGCAACATGTTATCTGCACTGTATGTAATAATATAAATCCTATTGCCTTATTTTGTCTATCTCACAAAATCTTTATTTAAGGGTGTAGGCACATGTCTTATGCAAGATTTGTTATGTTTTAGTATGCAATCTAATGATAATGTTTTGTGGTCCATATTTACTATCTAGTATGTGACAAAATTCCCAAAACAACGTAACAAATAAGATTAACATATTATTTATGCTATTTTGAATGCGATGCTTATTTCCCCTATTATATACACTAGGATAAAGTTAAATTATATAAATTGACCAACATTTTAAGTATTCTTGTCTGTTGATGACTTTTAACAATGACTATGAGATTTACATTATAGGGTTTGATACCCAATTTCATCAATAATAGTAGGTTTATGCTTGTAACTTACAATGTATTGTTTTTTTAAAACATTAAAAAAAATTGGATTTATATAATAAATTGAAGTACAACATTAGGAGAGTAGTATTACTCTCCTACAACCAAATGACACATATGACATTGTATTTCTTAAACAATAAAATGACAACATAATACACTATCAAACTAATCAGAACAATAGTGTAGCAAGAGGAAATACTTACTTTAGACCAAAAGACAACATGACCGACATCATTGCCTATCCAAGGTAAGGTTGATTATAAAAGGGGTAAATGAATCCTGCCTCCCCCATCTTCACATCAAAGATCTTAGTGTTTCGAAATTAAGGTTATGAGAATAAAGGCAATCCAGAGGTCTTCTCGGCTCGGTACCATCTAGTCAAAGGTAAGAAAGTTTAATCTTGGTGCATGTTTTCTTCTTCAATCTTCCTGTAAACTTAGATATACTCAAATTGTATAAATTAATAATTTTTAGGGATATAACAACGTAAAAGAAGAGTCACCAAGGGATGAAAGGTAAGAGACTGTAGGCAACTCAACGATGCACACATCAGACAGAGTTTGAAAAATATATTCAGAGCTTCCAGAAGGATGGATGGAGGGGAAGTCCTTTGCTAGACTTTGCACATCATCATAGGTTCTCTCAATAACCCTAACAGGTACAATCTTAGTTTATATGTTAATCAATATTCCCTTTCATGTGAATGCATGCACTAGTACAAAACTTAAGCAATTTTTCATAAAATAGCTAGATTAAGGAAACAACTCACATCTCCTAAGATACAAAGGAGCTTCTCCCTAATTCCAGAAATTAGGGAGGACAAAACTTCATCTCTGGAATGTCAGATATTTTGAAATCGTCTTATGTTTCTCTTTGGCTAGATCTTCTTAATCGAGGAGGCGAAAGAGGTGATGTAAAGATGCTTCTTATGATTAGGAGTATCTTTCAACTTTAGAAGCCAATATAGTGCGTCCATAAACACATTTCCAGTATTAGAAACTAGAAACAATTACTAAACCCTCTCTCATTTAAATTTGAGAAATGATATAGGGATAACAAATGGTTTCTTAATTATTCCTCCTTTTTGTGGAGAACACAAATATAATTGATAAGGATTAACTGCTTCCTATTTAATGTACTCAATTTATTCAGAGTAGCTACCCATAAAAGAAAGAAGTGACTAGGCATGAGTGACTTGTGCCATATTATAAGGTACCAAACAAACCTTAGGATGTCTTGGTTCTGCAATACCTTGAATTTTAAGTTGTTAAATTTATTAGGGGGTAGATTGAGACGATGAAATATATCTTGTCTTCCTAAGTATGATTGATAGTTAGGAGTAAGATGTTGTAAATGTGGGAATAAACCATTAATTCTCTATGATAATTAAACTGAATTTAGAAATGGTAGGCAGGCTGTTCCATGAGCTGAGAGCCTGTGGAATTTGAGTTGCAGGGCTTAAAATTGTCTAGTTTTTATGCCACAAAAAATTCTTCTTCCTTTTTACACAAAAAAGAACCGTAGGCTCTAAGATATGTCTTAATTCAAAATTTTGAGCCAATGACTAAGAAAATGTGGATTTTATCGGAATAGACCAAAGGCTAGAACCTTTAAAAAAATAGTTATGGAATTATCTGATCTATAAAGAATTCTTATCCAATAAGATGTTCCAAATATTTTTTATCAAATCTATTTTCTTAAAGTTTCCAATAGAGGTCAATCCTAAACCACCCTCCTCTTTTCTCATACATACCCATGACCATTTGACCTTGTCAAAGTGGCTGCTCAAGTTTAAATTCCCTCAGAGAAACCTTCTAATTAGCTTCTCAATAGTCTTGATGACTTTTTTGGCTAGATTTACGTTAAATGACCAATAAATATGAAGAGAATTCAAGATGGATTTGATGCGTTGCAATCACCCTCCAAATAAGAGCACTTTATTTGTCCATAAACCCAATCTTCTCTATATTTTCTCAATTAAGGGATAGCATTGAGGGAATTTTATCCTTTTGGTAGTAATGGGCAGCCCCAAATAGGTCAAAGGAGAAGGTTTCCTGTTTATACCAGCGATTTGGGAGATTCTATCCTCTATCATATTAGCACTAGCAGCCAAAATAAAATGGCTCTTACTGAAGTTTACCTCAAAAACTGAAAGATCTCTAAATGCAAATAATGTCGATATAAGTAGTTCAATAGATTTACTATGGTCCTTGGAGAAAAGTAAAATATCATCCACAAAGCATAGATTGATAAGCCCTACTCTCTTACATCTGCTATGAAATTTAAAGTAATTATTACTTCCAACTTTATGAATAAACAATTGGCTTAGTACCTCTGTGCATATGATAAAGAGAAAAGAGGAAAGGGGATCCCCTTTTCTTAGTCCTCTAGATCCCTTGAAGATACCAGTAGCCATACCATTAATAAAAACCAAGTAAGATGGAGAATTAATATAGTCCTCAACCCATCTGAAAAACATATTAGGAAATCCTAACGTCTCCAAAGTCTAAAGTATAAAGCTTCATTCAACACAGTCAAAAGCCTTTTTGAAATCCAATTTTATGATACAATTAGGAGAGCTATTCTTCCTTGGGTACCCTTTCATCAATTCTTGAATAATAGAGATGTTATCCCCATTCATTCTTCCTTGAATAAAGACACTCTAGTTATCAGAGGTTAGGGAATCCTGGATAGTCTTTAACCTATTAGCCAAAATTTTAGAAATTACCTTATATAAGAAGTTAGAGCTTGCAATAGGTTTGAATTCTTTAAGGGATGAAAGGCAAGAGGACATTGGAATTAAATAGATATGAGTTTTGTTGATTTCCTTCAATAATAACCCTGTAGAGAAAAATTCTAAACTGCCCTCTTCATCATAGAGCCAATTTCCTTCCAAGCATTTTAAAAGAAGTAACCATTAAAGGCATCAGGTCCTGGGAATTTGTTAGGGCTCATTTAAATGACCACCTCTTCTATCTCTTTCCCTTCCATAGGCTTAGAGAGAAAAACAACTTGTTTCTGAGAGATTCTCTTTTTAATGAAAGAACAAAGGGGAGTAGAAGTTGCTGGTTTACAAGAACACCCATAAAAGCTTTTAAAGTACCTCTTATCTTCATACAAGAGATCCCTTTGTTATCAAATCTCACTGCCATCAAAATGTTTAAGAGAGTATATTCTAATTAATTTTTTCTTAGCCAAAATAGAGATAAAGAAGAATTTGGTGTACCTTTCACCTACTTTGATTTAATTAGCTTTGGCCCTTTGTTCCAAGAGGCTATTATAGTCTCTAATAGTTGATAGGTAGTTTCTCAAAAGAACCTTGTCAATATCCAATAAGATAGAATTGGTAGGATCATTGGCAAGTTTACCTTGAATGATGACTAGTTCATCTTTAGTTTTACGAACAGCTATTTGTGCAGAGCAAGCTCTTCTATTTATAAGATTTTTCATCTCTACTTTAATAGCCTTAAACTTATGGACACATATAAATTAATGAGTTTGCTCAACTGAAAACTCCAATCCCCTCTACAAAGCCTTAAAAAATCTATCATACTCAACCAGAAAATTATTAAATCTAAAAGGACCTCTTCTTTCCTAAATCTGGAAGAGGTTCCCAACCTGCATTGGTGAGTGGTCTAAAAATAGAGGATCTAGAAATGTAAACACACTATCAGGAAATTGGGTTAACCAATCCTAATTCACCAAGTTATGATCCAGTTTCTTCTTTAATGTCTATCTTCTAAACTGCTTGTTACTCCAAGTGTAGAAATGCTCCTGGTATTTTAAATCAAAAACACCCAATTTACCTATACAATCAAAAAAGTCAGGAGAGAAGTTTCTTAAGCTATAGTGCCCATCAGATTCAGTTTTAAATAAGGTAAAATTAAAGTCCTCACATAGTAGCCAAGGTTCCTTCACTTTCTTTTGAAAATCTAGCAGGCTTTCTTATAAGAGCTTTCTTTAAAAAGCATGATTAGCACCATATATGAATAAGGAGAAAAAATTTACCTTTTCTTGTATAAGTTTCCATTTGAGGTGAATTACTTGCAACTCAACTTCAAAAACTTCAACATCGACAAAAGTAGGATCATATCCAATAATGATTCTCCTATACCTATGGGCTTAATGGTTAGAGACAAATTTCCATCTAGAGCCCAGTTTATTTAATATCTTAAGCTTATCAAGTCTAATTTTGCTTTCCAAAAGAGCAAAGATGCATGGATTTGAACTGTAGACAAAATCCTTTAAAGATGAGAGCTTTTTAGGGTAGTTGATCCCCTTTACATTCCATGTATTGACTTTCATACATCAAATAGTTTTATTTTTGGAGCCTTTTTCTTTGCTCATATTGGATTTCCTTTTGGTGGTAGTCAAAAATTCTCCAATAAGGGGATCATACTCCCTATTCTCGTTAGAGAGTGTAGGATTTGCAATAATCTGATCAAGAATATTTGTATGGTCATTAAGATTATCAAAAAACTCTTCAATAATGACTACTTTCCTAGAAGTAATGAAATCAATAATTTTATGATCTTCAATTGTGGTAGGACAAGGAGTTGGTTCCTCTACCATAATGCTAGTGTCAAGCCCTTGATCAACTTTAGGGGTTGTTCCTCAGACACAATGCTAGTTCCAAGGCCTTGATCGACTTTCCTTTCTCCCAGTAGTTCCTCACAGTCACCCCATTTAAAAGTCTTACCCGTAGGAATCCATCTTTTACCTTAGGAGATAAGGGAGGTATTGAACTATCACATTATCTTTATATAGAGCTCTATCAATTACTAATCTCACAATTAGGATGGTTTTAGATAAGTCTTTGGAGAGCTCCATATTGATGCAAATTCTACCATATCCTAACCTCTTCTTTTTATCTATATTGTCATCCAAACATACGGGTTTGCCTAAGAAACTCGCAATCATACTGTTGGCCCCTAAAATATTTTTGTTCAGTTATGTAACACCCCATTACCCTAGGGTACGCACCGGGACGCCCGTAGGTCATTCCGATACATATCCTAAGATAAGGGAG
>JANQBM010000006.1:4658766-4672652 GCA_025594535.1 Erythroxylum domingense | reverse complement strand
TTCACATTTATTAAAATTTAATCATTTATATTATGCACATGCGATGCCCATGAGACTCACTTTCCAATTGTTACTTTATTATGACCGAGTGCCTAAACTGTCCCATATAGGGCTCATTAATAACTGTCCCATATAGGGCTCATTAATACTATCCCATATAGGGCTCATTAAGCATTGAGCCTGAGACTCTGATTAACACGTTGAGCTTTAAGCTCTGATCGGTGGCTACTCGAGTCACAACTGCCATTATATTTTATGCACTTATGCAATGAAATGCGTCATTCCCATATATATGCCAATTCACAGACAAAAACCCATTTGTCATTGGACCGTAGTTCGGCACTTATCACTTATATAATGTGCATTCAAAACATATTTATCAATCACAATACGTACACATAATTCATCCAATTCACATTCAAGTAGCACTTCAATATCTAAATCACAATCACAATCATCGGACCTCCTGTCCGGAACTCAATACAATTTATCACATTTTTATAGATATTCAGAAATAAATCAATACAAAATTCAAAATAGACAAACAATGAAATGATACCATCTAGGTCTACTCACAGTACGCTCCATATTAGCATTTGCTTTCTTTTTCTGGAACGCCTGACTGCGGACTTTTAACCTGCACAATCCATTAGTGCAATTCGTTGCACACATATTAATAATTTTGCACAATTATAAACATTTATGCGGAATATGTACGATGCATGTTCATGACAATCCTGGTATCAATCAGAAAATTAACCCAAAAAAAATATTCGGTTCACTTATTTTGATTTAATCTAAAATTTCCCAAAACTCTCAAAAAAATCACAAATTCATAAGGAGAGGTAAAGGACTGTTTTAAAAGTCCAACGCTTTGAGAATCGGGTCAATCGGAGGTCGGATACAAAAGTTAGAAACAATTGAATGTCGAAAGGGTTCAGATGACACAAAGATTTACAAAATACCACTCACTTTAGCTCACTCCCAAATTTCCAAATTAATCAAAAAAATTAACTAAGTCCCATGGAGAGGTAGATAAAGGACTTAGGAATCCGACGCTTCAAAAATCAGGTCAATCGGAGGTCGGATGGCCAAGTTATGAGCAAAACATGGCAAAGGGTTCGGATGTCAGAACAATTACCAAAAATGCCACTCACCCTCGCGGCTGCCTCCGCGTACGCTCGCCAGAGCGCATCGCGATCGCGAGTGCTCACGCTCACGAGGAGCGCGGTAGCAACATCGCTCGTCACGATCACGACGGCGTCGCGATCGTGACGCTGCTGTATTGTTGCGATCGTTCCGCGTAACGATCGCAACGCTGCTGTTTTGTTGCGATCGTTACGCATAACGATTGCAACCTTCCTTTTTTTTTTCACTACCTTCCTCATCCGAAACCTACATATTTCCAAAACACATACCTTCTCACACAGACCTCCAAATTTTACAAAATTGGTATCAAGGGAAAGATAAAAGAAATATCTACAATTTTCATGAAGGACTTACAAATAAATTCTATTTCTATAGGGGTTAAAAATTACTTCAAACAAATCTGTCCATTCAATCCCATTCCAAACAATAACACAACTTCTAAAAATCATAACTTCCTATTAGATTACTCAAAAATTCCATGATTTATAGAAATGGAAAGATTAGAACACAATCTACAATTCTCATGAAGAACTCAGAAGCAAATTGTACCTCTAACTAGGTCAAATATGCAATCAAAGTTTCTGCCCTGTTACATTAGCACCTAAACTATATCCAAACTTCGTAAATTCATATCTTTCATTTCCTACATCCAAAAATAGCATATTATATATCATTAAAAAGCTATAACATTACTATAAAACTTTCATTAAGGATACTTACTACAATTCATACCATAACAATCTAAATTTGGCCTCAGAACACAATATCCATAAAACCTACACTTATAGGCAATTTCATACAACAAAGCACCTTAATCCTTCAAATGCATCCGAAATTTAACAAGTCATAACTTTCAATCCTTATATCAAAAAAATTCAGAGTTTATGGAGATAGAAAGCTAACAAGAAGATATATAACTTTCATGAAGACCAAGTTCACTAAATCTGTCTCAATCAACCCAGAAAATTCCTAGAGTTTCCGATCATGATTTCCCGTATTATTGTCACAATTAGCACTATTCATCCTGTACATACACTACCACCTTCAAATCAAAACTAAGAACCCTTAAAGCAAAAATTGGACATCATTTCCTTCATAAGAATTGTAGCCAAAATCTTCAAGTTTAATTCAAGCTAAAAAGTATCTCAATTGCACAACCACGTAAAAAGTTATGGCGGAAACACTGAAACACATACAAACTTAAAATTTCCAGATTTTATCCTAACTCACATTCTACATCTTCCATACCATTTCCACATCAACCAACACTCAATTCACTTCATAAATTCACCATAAACCATCTTACAACCTATCCTTAACCATTAGTCCACAAATTGGCAGCACACATACTCAATCCTCTTCCTTTAATTTCAACCCATCTAAAACATCTCAATTTACCTAAACTACATAACCTCTCATTTCTTTACTTCAAACTCATCCATCATCAAACATACAAGACTTAACACACCCAATTTACTCAAAGCATAATCTTATGCAATTAATTCACATAATACCACAATTTATGCATTTAACTATCAATTGAGAACATAAAAATGCAACTCTTACCACTTAAGCTTTTAATTCTTCAAGTCTTCAACACTTCACAAATTTTGCACTCTTCCTCCCCACACCATACACGACATCATCATCTCTATGCATGGCTTAGGTTTGGATTTTTGGTGAACAAAGGGGGGAAGGCAAGTAAGATATAAGAGTTCTTATAAGAGTATAACAAGTAGAAGAGATCATCGAAGAAGAAGGAGGAGAGGAGAGTTACGGATGAATGAGAGTTTTCATACAAAAACACTAAACACCTTAATAGAAAGAAGACAAAAAGAAGTATCGTGAATGACCCAAAACAAACATGATGTGTTTAATGAATAAATAAGTTGGCATGTAGGCAAGTGACACATGTCACTTGCCACATGTCAACCTCTCATTCCCTCACTTAATTTCCTTCCAAATTCAATTCCAATTTTTCTCCAAAATTCCAATGGTTCAATTCAAAAATTCCTAAATTCATATGTCTAAGTTTCCAGTGCCATTAGACAATCATTTTCACTACCGGTAATCCTTTAATCTGCCATTTGGCAGTTTTCCTAGTCCGAAAACGACCCCGAAAAATTTCTAAAATTCTCTAAAAATCTCAAAACCACAATATCCCTCTCAAATTAAACTTTTACACAACCAAATCACAATTTTCATAACAAATCACATTTATTCACAATTATACCGGGAAATGTCATGAATGCATGTACAATCATTTTTCATGTACAAAAATCACTGTTCACGTGTATATGGATATTATATAATGCATGAGCATGAGATGTGTTTTTATAATTTCTCCGATTGATCTCACGTGTACCAGTTTCTGTGGTTCGACCCTTTGTATGGAAACGGGATGTTACACTAAACTTTGCACATCATTGTGGGTTCTCTCAATAACCCTAACAGGTACAATCTTCTTTAGTTTATATGTTAATCAATCTTCCCTTTCATGTGAATGCATGCACTAGTACAAAACTTGAGCAATTTTCCATAAGATAGCTAGATTAAGGAAACAACTCACATCTCCTAAGATACAAAGGAGCTTCTCCCTAATTCCAGAAATAATGGAGGACAAAACTTCGTCTCTGGAATGTCAGATATTTTGAAAGCGTCTTATGTTTCTCTTTGGCTAGATCTTCTTAATCGAGGAGGCGAAAGAGGTGATGTAAAGATGCTTCTTATGATTAGGAGTATCTTTCAACTTTAGAAGCCAATATAGTGTGTCCACGAAGACATTTCCAGTATTAGAAAGTAGAAACTATTACTAAACCCTCTCCCATATAAATTTTGAGAAATGATATAGAGATAACAAATAGTTTCTTAATTCTTCCTCCTTTTTGTGGAGAACATAAGTAGAATTGATAGGGATTAACTGCTTCCTATCTAATGCACTCAATTTATTCGGAGTAACTACCCATAAAAGAAAGAAGTGACTAGGCATGAGTGAGTTATGCCATATTATAAGGTACCAAACAAACTTTATGATGTCTTGGTTCTACCATACCTTGAATTTTGAGATGTTAAATTTATTAGGGGGTAGATTGAGATAATGGAATATACCTTGTCTTCCTAAGTATGATTGATAGTTAGGAGTAAAATGTTGTAAATATGTGGGAATAAACCATAAATTCTTTATGATAATTGAATTGAATTTAAAGATGGTAAGAAGACTGTTCCATAAGCTGAGAGGTTGTGGAATTGGGGTTGGGGGCTTAAAATTGTCTAGTTTTCATGCCACAAAAAAGTCTTCTTCCTTTTTCCACAAAAAAGAACCGTAGGCTCTATGATATGTCTTAATTTAAAAAGTTGAGCCAATGACTAAGAAAATGTGGATTTTATTGGAATAGATCAAAGGCTAGAACCTTTAAAAAAATAGTTATGGAATCATATGATCTATAAAGAATTCTTATCCAATAAGATGTTCCAAATATTTTTGATCAGATCTATTTTCTTAAAGTTTCCAATAGAGGTCAATCCTAAACCACCCTCCTCTTTTCTCATACATACCCATGACCATTTGAACTTGTCAAAATGGTTGCTCAAGTTTAAATTCCCTCAGAGAAACCTTCTAATTAGCTTCTCAATAGTTTTGATGACTTCTTTAGCTAGAGTTATGTTAAATGACCAATAAATATGAAGAGAATTCAAGATGGATTTGATGAGTTGCAATCGTCCTCCAAATAAGAGCACTTTATTTATCCACAAGCCCAATCTTCTCTGTCTTTTCTCAATTAAGGGATAACATTTAGAGAATTTTATCCTTTTGGTAGCAATGGGCAGCCCTAAATAGGTCAAAGGACAAGGTTTCCTGTTTATACCAGTGATTTGGGAGATTCTATCCTCCATCATATTAGCACTAGCAGCCAAAACAAAATAGTTCTTACTAAAGTTTACCTCAAAACCTAAAAGATCTCTAAATGCAAACAATGTTGATATAAGTAGTTTAATAGATTTACTATGGTCCTTAGAGAAAAGTAAAATATCATCCGCAAATCATAGATTAATAAACCTTACTCTCTTTCATCCGTTATGAAATTTGAAGTAATTATTGCTTCCAACTTTCTATGCAAGGGGATCCCCTTGTTTTAGTCCTCTAAAGCCTTTGAAGATACCAGTAGCCATACTATTAATAAAAACCAAGTAAGATGGAGAACTAATATAGTCCTCAACCCATCTGAAAAACATATTAGGAAATCCTAAGGTCTCCAAAGTCTAAAGTATAAAGCTTCATTCAATACAGTCAAAAGCCTTTTTGAAATCCACTTTTATGATACAATTAGGAGAGCTATTTTTCCTTTGGTACCCTTTCATCAGTTTTCAAACAATAGAGACATTATCCCCAATCATTCTTCCTTGAATAAAGGCACTTTAGTAATCAGAGGTTAGGGAATCCTGGATAGTCTTCATCCTGTTAACCACAATTTTAGAAATTACCTTATATAAGGAGTTGGAGCTTACAATAGGTTTGAAATCTTTAAAGGATGAAAGGCAAGATGACATTGGAATTAAATAGATATGAGTTTTGTTGATTTCCTTCAATAACACCCCCTTAGAGAAAAATTCTAAAACTGCCCTCTTCATCTTAGAGCCAATTTCCTTCTAGGCATTTTAAAAGAAGTAACCATTAAAGGCATCCGGTCCTGGGGATTTGTTAGGGCTCATTTAAATGACCACCTTTTCTATCTCTTTCCCTTCTATAGGCTTAGAGAGAAAAACAGTTTGTTCCTGAGAGATTCCTTTTTTAATGAAAGAGCAAAGGGGAGTAAAAGTTACTGGTTTACAAGAACAACCATAAAAGCTTTTAAAGTATCTATTATCTTTAAACAAGAGATCCTTCTGTTGTCAAATCTCACTGCCATCAAAATGTTTAAGAGAGTATATTCTAGTTAAGTTTTTCCTAGCCAAAATAGAGATAAAGAAGAATTTGGTGCACCTTTCACCTCCTTTGATCTAATTGGCTTTAGCCATTTGTTCTAAGAGGCTATCAGTAGTTTCTTAAAAGGGCCTTATTAATATCCAATAAGAGAGAATTGGTAGGATCATTGGCAAGTTTACCTTGAATGACGACTAGTTCATCTTTAGCTTTAGCAACAGCTATTTGTGTAGAGGAAGCTCTTCTATTCATAAGATTTTTCAACTCAACTTTAATAGCCTTAAAGTTATGGACACATATAAATAAATGAGTTTGCTCAATTGAAAACTCCAATCCCCTCTGTAAAGCCTCAAAAAGTCCATCATACTCAACCAGAAAATTATTAAATCTAAAAGGACCTCTTCTTTCCTAAATCTGGAAGAGGTTCCCAACCTGCATTGGTGAGTGGTCTAAAAATAGAGGATCTAGAAATGTAAACACACTATTAAGAAATTTGGTTAATCAATCCTGATTCACCAAGGTACGATCCAGTTTCTTCCTTAATGTCCATCTTCTAAACTGCTTGTTGCTCTAATTGTAGAAATGCTCCTAGTATTTTAAATCAAAAACACCTAATTTACCTATGCAATCAAAAAAGTCAGGAGAGAAGTTTCTTAAGCTATAGTGCCCATCAGATTTAGTTTTAAATAAGGTAGAATTAAAGTCCTCACATAGTAGCCAAGGTTCATTCACTTTCTTTTGAAAATCTAGCAAGCTTTCTTACTAAAGCTTTCTTTGAAAAGCATGATTAGCACCATATATGAATGAGGAGAAAAAAATTATCTTTTCTTGGATAAGTTTCCATTTGAGGTGAATTACTTGCAACTCAACTTTAAAAACTTCAACATCGACAAAAGTAGGATCATATCTAATAATGATTCTCCTATACCTATGGGCTTGATGGTTAGAGATAAATTTCCATCTAGAGCCCAGTTTATTCAATATCTTAAGCTTATCGAGTATAATTTTGCTTTTTGAAAGAGCAAAGATGCGTGGATTTTAACTGTAAACAAAATCCCTTAAAGATGTGAGCTTTTTAAGGTAGTTGATCCCCTTTAAATTCCATGCATTGACTTTCATAAATCAAATAGTTTTATTTTTGAAGCCTTTAGCTTTGCTAATATTGAATGTCCTTTTGGTGGTAGTCAAAAATTCCCCAATAAAGGGATCATCCTCCCTATTCTCGTTAGAGAGTGTAGGATTTGCAATAGTCTGATCAAGAATATTTGTATGGTCATTAGGATTATTTGGCAACTCTTCAACAATGACTACTTTCCTAGAAGCAATGAAATCAATAATTTTATGATCTTCAATTGTGGTAGGACAAGGAGTTGGTTCCTCTGCCACAATGCTAGTGCCAAGCCCTTGATCAATTTTAGGGGCTGGTTCCTCATACACAATGCTAGTTCCAAGACTTTGATCGACTTTCCTTTCTCCCAATAGTTCCTCATAGTCACCCCTTTCAAAAGTCTTACCTGTAGGAATCCATCTTTTACCTTGTGCGTCCATTGGTATTGAACTATCACATTATCTTTATATGGAGCTCCATTAATTACCAATCTCATAATTGGGATGGTTTTATATAAGTCTTTGGAGAGCTCCATATTGATGCAAATTCTAGCATATCCTAACCTCTTCCTTTTAGCTATATTATCATCCAAACATAGAGGTTTGCCTAAGAAACTTGGAATCATACTAAACCCTTTTGTTGTCTAATATTTAAGGGGCACATTGTGTAGATTCATCCACAGTGGAATAATATTGTGTTTGTTTGCATCAATTTGGAAAGTAGATTGTCAAGGTTGTAGGAAAAGAGGAAAGTTAAAGACATGCCATAGCCCTTCTTCAATGATTTTGAGTGCTTAAGCTTTGGAAGAAAAAGTGAAAATGATGTATTTATTTTCTACTATTAAAGCTTCAATAAATCCTTTGTTTTCTTCATAATAATATTGCCCATTTTTGAATGATAGGAAATGTAGGCCTTTTATCCCATAAGAAACTAATCTCATATCCTAGTTGTTGAATATACACTTCTTCCATCAAAGTTCCATATAGGAATGTTAACTTCACATCAAACTAATAAACCTTCCAATTAAAATTAGCAACAATAGTTAGAATATTGTGTATTATATTAAACCTTGCTATTGGAGAGAAATGTTTTTTAAAGTCTATGCCTTCTTACTATATGTATCAAAGTGCAACTAGTCTTGCTTTATATTTTTAGATAGTTCCATCAACATGGAACTTAATCTTATAGATCCACTTTAGCCTAACAACTTCCTTCCCACTTTGAAGATCAAGTAGCTCCCATATCTTGTTTCTTTCTAAAGCTCTCATTTCATCATCCATTGCTACATGTCATTCCTTAAACTTTATTGCTTCTTCAAAGTAGATTGGTTCTTCAATTTGAGCAAGATAACATTGTTATGTGCTTTCATAAATTTCTTGGAAAGATCTCCATTTTATTTTTGGTGAATCTATTGAGGATAAGTTTAAGACCTTAGATTGGCCTTTTGTTGATGTAGATGATTAAGGGCTATTTGGTGTAGAAATATTGGAACCTCTATTTTGATCTTCTCGCTTGTAGGAGCATCAAATATTCACTATCTTCAAGTAATTTTCATGAAATTGATTGCATATTCTTCCAATCCTAACTATTTTTCTCATAAAAAACAATATCACGACTTATTAGCAATCTTTTACTAAGACGATTATAAAACAATATCCTTATGTTTTGTTACTATAACCTATGAAAATGCATTTGATACTATTCTCATCATCTAATTTTTCTCTTTTTTTGAGATTGAACGTGCATAAATACAATGCAACTAAAAACTCTTAAATGAGTTATTTTGGGTTTCCAACCATACCATGCTTCAAATTGTGATTGTTGATTCAAAGCTGTTGTCGGAGATCGATTAAGAATGTAGGTTACTGTATAAACTACTTCTGTAAATAAATTGTTTGGAAGATTTTGGCTTTCAACATACTTTTCCCATCCCTATAAGGCTGTGATTCTTCGTTCCTAAGACTCTATTTTGTTGTGGTGTGTAGCTAACTATTATTTGTATTTTAATCCAAAATTCTTTATAAAATTTATTAAATTCCTGAGAGAAAAACTCTCCTACAAGATCTATTCTTAAGGTCTTTATTAGTTTCTCATTTTATTTCTCAATGTATGTTTTAAACTTCATGAAGATAGAAAAAGCTTCTAATTTTTCCTTAAGAAAATAAACCTATGTCATTCGACTAAAATCATCAACAAATACTAAGAAATACATGTTGTTGTTGAGGGAAAGTGTCTTCATGACCCACAAATGTCTGTATGAATTAGCTTTACTTTTTTTGAATATCTTCTTACTTATCTTTTTGGAAAAAAGTCGCGACGATGCTTCCCAATTTTCACATATCTCATTGACATCTTTAATCGCTGGTAACTTACTGAAATAGTTCTTTTCTAACATGAGAACTAAATTTCTAAAACCCAAATGACCATATCTATGATGCCAAAGCCAATTCTCATCAATTAACGTTGCCTTTAATGTATGTTTTTCATCAAAATGATAATGTAAGGAAATTTTTTTTTTTGCCATTGGTATAGTATTAAGCAAGATTCTCTTTAATTTATCTTCAAACATATAGCAAGTAAAACCTTAAAAAATAAGATAATAACTATCTATCATAAATTGCCTCACACTTAAGAAATTTAAATCCAAATCAGGAACATAGAGTACATTATAAGTACAACTCAAGTCAAGAGAGTTCAATATCATAGTACCTTTTCCTTATTCCATATGTATTGTTCCATCACCTATTGTAATTTGAATCATTACAAATTCATCTAAATTCATGACGTGTTGCAAATCACTTGTCATGTGATTACTACAACCACTATCGATGTACCAAACTTCTGGAGGACTTTCTTTAAATGAAAAACATGCAAGGAAGAGACTCTCACTTTCATTTTCATCTTTCTTTTAGGCTAGGTTGGCTTGTTCATCTTTGGGCCTCTATAACCTTTCTATATGCCCATATCCTTGCAATAGTAGTATTATTTTTATCTCCCATTTTCACCTTTGTCATTACTTCTAAACTACTGGTTATTTCTGTTAGATTGACCACTGATTTTGCCTCCTCTTCTTCCTCGTGAGGAGTGTCTACCATGTGATTTGTTGAAGTTGTTTTTATTACTTGATTCATTAGCATCTTTTCCATTTTGTGAAATCTACATCTTATTGTCAAAAGCATTCTCAACATAATCATTATCATATCTCTTCATTCTATCTTCAAGAGAATAAAGATACCCTGGTAACTCATCAATAATTAATATAAGCAAATCTTTTGACTCTTCAATTGTAGTGATAATATGATCATACTTCTTAAGTAAACTCCTAAGAATTTTCTTAACCATCTCTTACTCACTCAAAATCTCATCATATTGTATGATTTGATTAACAACATCAATTATGGTGAAAATATATTCAGACAAGCTATCTTCATCTTTTATAAATAAACTTACAAATTTTCAACAAAGAGTTTGAAGTTTAACAATTACCATTTTTGAACTCCCCTGATAAACATTCTGCAATGCATTCCAAGCTTCTTTTGACTTCATGGCAGTAACAATATAAGAGAAAATTACATCAGCAATTACTTGTTAATAAAAAAATAAGGCTTTGGCATCTTTATTTGAAGTTCTTTAACATTATCAATTGTTGTGCCATCTTCATTATAGCCATTCTTCACCAAATCCTATAGTTCTTAGGATAAAAATAATGTCTTCATTTTGGAACTCCATACATCATAGCTAATACCCTAAAAACTTGGAATTGAAAGCTGTGAGAGGTTTACTACAGTATGATTGTTGGCCATTTAGAAGTAAAACTCAGCTATGATACTAGATGTACGAGAATAGGCTAATTATAAGAATAAAAGCTATAAGGGTACTTTTAACAAATAAGTGTTAGGTAAGAAATTGAGTTGGAAAAACTTCTCTTTATTCATCCACAAACTAACCTCTTATACATAAGAGAATGTAACAAACTATGAGGCAACAATCCCACTACGACTCAGTAATAACCCACTATTCACAACTAACGACATAATAACTAGTTACCCACTAACAAAAAATATTCTCCTAAAATCTACTGCCATAACTCAAACAATGATCATGTCTTTTGACTTAAAACAAATTCTATTTGACTATAACTTACAACAAAAGTTGTAACAATAAATTATAATTTCTACTTTAACATCTGACAATATTTATAGTAGCACAAATATATCTAGTGTGTCAATTTACAAGGCCATCTAAATATAAAAAATATAAGACACAGAAATAAAAATTCACATATTTATTCTTTAATAAAGCTAACTAAATCCTCATTCGTAAAGAATAATTTTTCATTTTATAATATTATATCACTTACAAAACATGAGGTATCAACAACTATATTTAGATATATGCATTGAAAATAAATAATCTGGATAATATACCCTAAACTCCAAGCCAAAGATGGGTCTTTTAGTATCTCCAAGGGGAACATATGAACAAAAGAAAGAAAATTGTATTTCTTAACCTAAAGGAAGAGAGTTATTCAAGCTTCAAGTCTTTATAGGAAGAAGCCATCTCTTACTTCAACAAAAGGTAGATTTGAGATAGAAACTGAAGATTAGAAGCTATTTGTATAGGAACGTCCGTGTTAACCATTTAAGCTTATGTAATAGTGTGGAAGCTAAAAGGCAATGTTTCAAACATGACCATGTAAGTTTACATGGCCGTGTAAGTTGACCCTGTAATGCTCCGTGACTATATATCTCAGTAATGTTGAGTTTTGAAACTTAAAGTTAGTACATGATTATTGTACATGACCGTACAAGTGACCATATATGTTATAAACTTTATCTTTTTGAAGATTTAATGTGACATACCACTCTCATAGAGCATTCCCGAATGTGTTGACAATTATTCGAGAACATACTCTATGAGGATGGCACGTTAAGACGGTTAAATCATTTCGTTACAAATTTTTAGGCATCAAACACATCTTAAGCAAACCAATATTCATTTTGGACCGTTTCATTTACAAACATATCCAGTCATGAATGTCATTACATTTCATAATTCACACATACATTGTACAACAGTTAAGAAATACAATTTGTGATATAAAATAACTGAAGACATTTACAGGTACAACTAATCTGGACAACTAACTCATGTCTAATTATAGTAGCTATATTCCAATTAGTATAACTTGATCTCCTCTGAACCTGAAGATCAACATAGCACTTTTGATGAGTTTGCGAACTCATTGAGTAGACCATCATTGATGTATTCACTCAATAAAAATACATAGAGATAAGTAATATATCAATTCAACACGTATTACATATCACAACACATCCTCATTTACTTTTCAATTTATCTCAAATAATTCAATAATTCATCTCAATTCAATCATATGATACATATAAGGATGCACATGCAAATGCATATGTGACTCCATTCATTTTAACTTTGTTGTGACCGAGCACCTATTTACTGTCTCATATCCTTTATAGATACCGGTTTTATTTACTACCCTGTACCCATTGTGGATACCAGACTCATTAATAACTGAGCTCGTGGCTCTTTATGCATATTTCTAAACTTTAAGATTTTTTTCAGACTGGTCACTCCGATCACAACTCCTTTATCTGATCATGCATAACAATGTGATGGAATGCAGCCATTTACATAATATGCTATCAATCACTTTCGTTCTGTGTGCATAGTCATTCATCATATTCATCAAATCTGAGTCCAACATTCAACATTTAGTTGAGTACACATTTTTCCATTTTCACATACAAATAGCACTTCCAATTCAATCCCAATTATCAAACTCCTCGGACCATCACTTTCTGGAATTATCACAATCATATTAATAACATTTCAATAGCTGTAATTTAAATAGAACAAATTAATCATAGTGAGAAACATCTAGGTGAACTCACAGTACGCTCCAAATAAGCTATTGCCTTGACGATCTGGCAATGTCTGGATGCTGAAGTTCAATTTGTTCTTCTATCTTCATGCAATACACACATATTTTACACACCATTAAGTTGCCAATGATATGATTATTCAATTATTTACATGTATAAATATCATGTTTCAATGCATGCTCGATTGACCTTCCAGGTATGTATCCTTAAATCACAAATCTTAACCATTTGTACATCATAGTTTGGATATAACTAGTTGTAATTAGATTTATACCTTAATTATACTTGATTCTTCTAAATTCATCAACCATATATTCACTAATTCTTTTCTTGCATTATATAATCACACAATATCCCAATTCTCATTCATTCATTTCTAATGCATTATTCATATCCTTTGGATCACATTTGCATTCATAAGAACATCTTAATTCCTTTAACACTCATAAATTCCAAAGTTTAGATACATTGATATATCAACAATCCTTTCCTTAAGTTATAACATCAATTAACAACCTACACTTAATAAACACTTAACCAACTAATCTAACATCAAACTAGGTTCATTTTAAGCCTCAATCAAGTCCAAATGCACCAAAGTAAAGAAACTTATCTTTAGTTAATTCAATAATCACAAAAAACATAATTTTCTTCACTTGAAGGCATTTACCATGATCGTGTAAGCCTTCCCACCATGATCGTGGGATGAGTGATGTAACACCCCACTCCCGCCGAACCCGAACCCGATATCGACAGTGATACCCGAGTCCGTGCCCCGCGAGGGTGG
>JANQBM010000006.1:4634696-4654495 GCA_025594535.1 Erythroxylum domingense | reverse complement strand
ATTTTAATTCTAAATCACTTAAGACACTTTTTCTATTTAGCTCAATTAATCACAATTAAAAATCGAGAAAATGTCATACATGCATATACAAACATTTCATGTGCAAATATTCACTATTTACTATTCATGTGCATATATGAATGCATGAATAAGTCACTACACTATAAACAATCGTAAACATGGCAATTTACCAATATGACCTTCCTATTGGTGAGGGGATGTTACAAGTTAAGGTGATATTTTAGGAAATTTGAATTTTTGCTTTGGAATGAATGGAGTTGTTAAGCATGATTTAAATAAATTATGAGGTCATGATAGATTTATTATTGTATTTTATTTATTTCAATGTTAGTAGGATTTTATTTCACTAGTTAGTGAAATTAATGCATTAAGAATTAATTGAGGGCATTTTTGGCATTTCATTTAAGTTTAGAAACCAAGAAGCATTAAAAGAAGAGTAAAGTAGACTTTTAGCACTCATTAAGGGTAGAATGGGAAGAGGAAAATGTTGTCTTGTAAATTAGAAGACCAAAAATGTGACTGACTGATAGCAGTGAAAAAGAAAGAGAAAGGAGAGAGAGAGTCGTTCATGAGAGAAAAGAAAGAAGAAGTAAGTTAGGTTTCATCTTTTTTTAGTCTTCAAGAGTGATTTTGAGGTTGTTCAAGAAGAGAAAAAGAAAGAGGAAGAGAAGAGCTTTCATTTGAGCTAAACATCTCTTTGTTTGGTGAAGATTCAAGGTAAGCTCAATTTTAATCCTTTGGATTTTTGGAAGGTTTTGGTTTATGAGCTTAGAAAATGCATGGGTTTAAGTATTCTAGAATTAATTTTAGTAAATATGCTTGTTGGGTCCTCAATTTGGATTCCCATTGAATTGGAATTTTGCCAATGTTGAAGGAAATCAAGTCAGGCAAGAGAAGAAAGAGGAGGGGCATTTTTAAGCAAGTTTCTAAGCAAGGAATTCAGGTGGGTTGCACGTTTATAGTTGAATTAATGACCCATGAGTATTTTTTGGATCAAAAGATTTAAATGATTTCAATTGCTTTATAAATGTTGCATTTATTGCTTCTTGAATGATTGAAGTATTTGCTATATATTTGGTACATGAATCTTGATGATGATTTATGAAATGATGATGAAAATTGTATTTGAAAAATATTATGCTTATGGAAATCATGATTTTGAAATGTTCAAGATGTTACAAATACGAAATTCATGTTTGTGTGGGTTTGTGGTGGTCCATCATGTTATGTCACGTGCACGTTGACCATGTTAAAGGCTTTTCTCACCTGCCCGCTAGTGGCATGGAGCTCCTTCACGGATTCCATCATGTTTACTGGAGATTCGCAAGAACTCCCTCATATTTACTAGAGATTCACAAGAACTCCCTCATGTTTACTGCAGATTCGCAAGAACTCCCTCATGTTTACTAGGGATTCGTAAGAACTCCCTCATGTTTACTGGAGATTCACAAAAACTCCCTCATGTATATGGACTACCCAAACCATTATAAGTCCTTAAGTTGTTTATGATTTATTGACAAGTTTGATGAATATATGTATTATGTTGTTTATGATGTGTTTGATAAGGTTCACAATTGGGAAATACATGTTTTATGGTTACAAAGCATTTTACTACGAAAATGAATATTTTCAATGGTTTTGCTTGTTTCTCCGCTATAAACTTATTACCCACGAGCTTCTAGCTCACCCCCTTTCCTCCCCATCTCCAAGTGACAAGTAAGAGATCGAGTGATTGAGAGTCAAGGCATCACTCGAAATCTGCATATTTTTGTTTTTAAGCTAATGTAGGAATATTCAAGGTATTAGCTGCATTTCAAGTATCAATCATGTGTATTTTTGTATTTTTGGATTATGAGATCAATGATGTATTTGGGTCTTGAAATGCCCGTTAAAGATTTGTAAAACTCTTTCCTTTTGATGTTAATGAAATATATTTATGTTTTGCTCATGATTTTCCAAGTTTGCGCACTACATGCTTAAGCATTTATAGGGGTAAATTCTGTGTTTTGACTTCAGGGCAAAATTGTATTAATCTAGGCTGATTTGGACAATGTTGTCTTCTTGTAAGTTGTAGTTTATTCTGTTAGCTTTAAAGGAAGCGTAAAGTGGACTTTTAGTACTCATTAAGGGTAGAATGGGAAGAGGAAAATGTTGTCTTGTAAATTAGAAGACCAAAAACGTGAACGAAGGAAAGGGGTGAAAAAGAAAGAGAAAGGAGAGAGAGAGTCATTCATGAGAGAAAAGAAAGAAGAAGCAAGTTAGGTTTCATCTTTTCTTAGTCTTCAAGAGTAATTTTGAGGTTGTTCAAGAAGAGAAAAAGAAAGAGGAAGAGAAGAGCTTTCATTTGAGCAAACATCTCTTTGTTTGGTGAATATTCAAAGTAAGCCCAATTTTAATCCTTTGAATTTTTAGAAGGGTTTTAGTTCATGAAGCTTAGGAAATGCATGGGTTTAAGTATTCTAGAATCAATTTTAGTGAATACGCTTGTTGGGTTCTCAATTTCGATTCCTATTGAATTGAAATTTTGCCAATATTGAAGAAAATCAAATAAGGCAAGAGGAGTAAGAGGAGCAGGAGGAGGGGCATTTTTAAGCAAGTTTCCAAGCAAGGAATTCAGGTGAGTTACATGTTTATAGTTGAGTTAATAAGCCATAAGTATTTTTTGGATCAAAAGATTTAAATGATTTCAATTGCTTTATAAATGTTGCATTTATTGCTTCTTGAATGATTGAAGCATATTCTATATGTTTGGTACATGAGTCTTGAAGATGATTTATGAAATGATGATGAAAATTGTATTTGAAAAATATCATGCTTATGGAAATCATGATTTTGAAATGTTCAAGATGTTACAAATACAAAATTCATGTTTATGTGGGTTTATGGTGGTCCATCATGTTATGTCACGTGCAGGTTGACCATGTTAAAGGCTTCTCTTACCTGCCCACTAGTGACATGGAACTCTTTCATGGACTCCCTCATATTTACTGAAGATTTGCAAGAACTCCCTTATGTTTACCAGAGATGCGCATGAACTCCCTTATGTTTACCGAAGATTCACAAGAACTCCCTCATGTATATGGACTAACCAAACCATTATGAGTGCTTAAGTTGTTTATGATTTGTTGACAAGTCTGAATAATACATGTCCTATGTTGTTTATGATATGTTTGACAAGGTTGAGAATTGGGAAATACATGTTTTATGGTTGCAAAGCATTTTACTACGAAAATGGATATTTTCAATGGTTTTGCTTGTTTCTCTACTATAAACTTATTACCCACGAGCTTTTAGCTCACCCCCTTCCTCCCCATCTCTAGGTGACGAGCAAGAGATCGAGTGATCGAGAGTCAAGGCATTACTCTAAATCTGCATATTTTTGGTTTTAAGCTAGTGTAGGAATATTCAAGGCTTTAGCTACATTTCAAGTATCAATCATGTGTAGTTTTGTATCTTTGGATTATGAGATCAATGATGTATTTGAGTCTTGAAATGCCCGTTAAATATTTGTAAAACTCTTTCCTTTTGATGTTAATGAAATATATTTATGTATTGCTCATGATTTTCCAAGTTTTCGCACTGCATGCTCAAGCATTTATAGGGGTAAATTCTGCGTTCTAACTTCAGGGGAAAAACCATATTAATTTAGGTTGATTTGGATAATGTTGTCTTCTTGGAAGTTGTATTTTATTCGGTTAGCTTTCCATTGATATAAAGTTTGTAACTTTTAGAGATTGGAGTTGAGAGATATACTATTTGCAAGTTAGTGAGGCTGCACAGGGTGCATGCTGGGCACTTTGTAGCCTTTTTCTTTACTTGAATTAATAGAAAAAGAGTACTTTGGTGTCTTAAATTGGGAAGAATTAGTGTGATAAGTTAAATATGAAATGAACGTGATAAAGGGAGTTGAAGGGGTGTTGAATTATTGAAGAAGGTATTGACATGGTTGATGTCGTATTTGTGTGATCAACAATTTATGATGAATGTGCATAAGTTAAATACTATGTTTTTGGGTTGATGATCAATCATTGATTATGATTTGGTTGTAAATGATATTGAATTGGAATGGAGGTGAAAATGATGAGGAAAATAAGATAGAAATGATATATATGCATAAGAGGGGTCATAAGTAACTTGTAGGGGTTAGAAATCTAGAATTTGACCCGTAAATATCTATGGGTGGACTTCATGTCGGCTAGGCGGACCTTCTCGACTATTCTAGCATTTTAGCTCAGTTCATGTCTGTTTGGAGGGACATATGTCTGCTATGCGGATATTATCAGGACAATTATGTAAATGTGAAAATTTTTGACCCTTTAGATGGCAAAATCTCTCTTCAGGGTCTTCACGGAAGTTGTAGAAATTGAAGTTCTATTCGAAATAGTGCTTAAATGTCCTTGATCTGACATCTATATTGAAAGTTATGCTTTTTGTCCCAAATCATGTACATTTATAAGTTATGGGCCTATCTTTGTTTATCTATGATACATTTAGGCTTGAATGGAACTTGAAATGTACTTAGTTTGTTATGGAAATAAGAGATAAATTGAGTAATGTGTTTAGGGTAGCGATTGAGGATATGAACATAAAAATGGATTGTCGTATGTCAAGTGCTCAATTATGGAAATTGTGGGATGTTATAAGAATGAAGATGAACCTATGTTGACTAATGAGGTTCCATTATAGGAACCCTACAGAGTGCTGCGGACACGTTTTATGACTCTCGAGTTAGACTTTGGAAACGGGAACTAACAGGTTCGGTATCAGAGAATGAGTTAGACTCTAAAAACAAGGTCTAACATATACTAAACCTTTTTGTTGTCTAAAATTCAAGAGGCACATTATATAGATTCACCTACAGTGGAATAATATTGTATTTGTTTGACTCAATTTGGAAACTGGGCTGTCAAAGCTATAGGAAAAGAGGAAAGTTAGAGACATGTCATAGCCCTTCTTCAATGAACTTGAGTGCTTGAGCTTTGGAAGAAAAAGTGAAATGATGTATTTATCTTCTGCTATTAAAGTTTCAATAAATCCTTTGTTTTCTTCATACTGATATTGCCTATTTTTGAATGATAGGAGATGTAGGCCTTTTGTCCCATAAGAAACTAATGAGGGAGTTCTCCCATTATTTAGCACCTTCCTAGAGCATTTCCAGATCTAAAGCAATAATAGTTTGTCCATCTTCAGTTTTAAGAGGAAAAACTTAGTGAAAGATTAAAAGAGTCTCCAACAATCTACCTCCAAGTTTTCCTCTCTGTAGTAAGGTTGGTTAAAGATGAAGTTGGGGAAGGATTGGTTGAGGATGAAGTTGTTTGAGCTCTAATAGGTGGAAAAATTAGGGGGGGCTACTTATATGCAGTTCCAGGTGAGGGCAAAGGAGGAAAATCCTCCCTGTCATGGTTTCGTTACATGTGAGGTTTAGGGTCCTGCATGATAATAGAAACTTTTGCAACTTACAACGTGTATATGACATATCACTTGTGGTGGAAGGAGTCAACAGAATTCGCAAGCACCTACGTGAGTAAGTGATGTCTAATAATTTCAACACCTTAAATGACTTGTTCCAGCCTTTAGAAACAAAACTATAGATTAAAACATGCAAATGAATGTAAATGACAATGGATTTATTAATTTTGCAATGTTCAATTTGGCTTATATACATAAACTTTGTCTACATTCTGGTCGTTGAAAAATTAAAGTCTTAGTTACAATTGTCGTTGTCTTCTATTTCATTATTTTATGAATATAGTTTACATGAATATAGTTGTTTCATATAAGTAACATGATGTTATATTGCTCGTAGATAAAAATAAATCATTCAATTTTTTCTTATTACCAATTACCATCATGTTATAAAGGAAAATGGTTTAATTAAAAAAGGTAGGAAAAGAATGGGATAACTAAACTATGATTATAGTTTTCACATTCTAACCAGAAAAATTATACGTCAAGTGGCTTATAAAGGATAATTTAGTCCTCTTCCTTGGGGATCCTAGACGAGGGAACTTTAGATAAGTGAAGCCTATATAATATTAAATTCTAAAACCCATCTTAAAAGTAAAGTGATTCTTCAATTTTTCTCTATCTCAATTACTTCATTTGATGGTGGTGATGATGCCAAAGGATGTCAATCAACACAATTAGGAGAAGAGGCCTAAAGATCAATTAAGAAAATTTAAGCTAAAAAATCCAATCCTTTGAGAGATTTGTGATTAAGGCAATGACCTAAATGTTTTATTTATAAATTTATTTTCTTCCTCTCAATTCCCATATTGAAAGTGAAAAGCCAAAGAACCAACTCCCATATTTAAAATGGTAAGACAAAGAAGGAAGTAAGAGTTGGTCTTTTGGGCTTAACTCACCCTAATTAGGCTTTGGAACATTTAATATTTTTTCTAGAAAGATTAGACTTTTAGTTTTGACCTAACCTAAATGGGCTTTGGACCATTTAATATTTCTTTAAAAAGGTTGGGCTTTTAGGCCTAATCCCACTCAATTTGGCTTGACTAGATCCAATAAGGGATAATTAAAGCTTAATTGGGCCTAAGCATAGTCTAAGTTGCTTAGGCCTAATTAGGCCTTAGGCTGTTTGAATTCCAATCTGGCCTAGGCTCGAGCCAATCATCCTAAACACAATCAAAATTTAGGCTAAGCTCAGATTTTAAAATAATTTTGGGATAGGTTCAGGCTCTTATGATTTCTAAACTTTTGATTAGTTTATCGTATCTAAAATTACTATCACTTCCATATAAATTAGAGTTGGATGTTTCCTTATCATCTTCTTTAATTGTAAAGTTCATATTAGCTATCTCTCCTTTCAAATGCTCATTTTTTGATTTAATTATCCCAATTTGAGGCTTTTAATGATTTCTTCTTCTTCTTCTTTTTCCTACTTCCCTTACTTATTATTTCTTTTATCCTTGTAACTATCTTTGAGTAGACGATATTGTGACTTAATATACACCTAGGTTTTTACTTTCAAAGAAAATAATGTTAGAGGATTTATATTTTGAATCACTATTACCGGCTTTGAAGTTCTTTGTTTTGGAGAAATTCTCTCTCTTTAAAAACTTTTTAAATTTATTATTGATAACAGTGAGGTCTTCATAATCACTTCCACTTGTTACTATTTCTTCATTCGATTCCCCTCTTAAGACTTTGAATGTTAAGTTCTTTTTCTTCATAAAAGTCATTTCTTTTTATATCTCTTGAAGTCTCTTTTCATATGTGAGAAAAGATCCAGTTAACTCCTCTAGTGGCAGTGCTGTCAAATCCTTGACTTCTTATATAGTTGTTACTTAGTTTCTTATGTCCTTAAAAGTGGCCTAAGCAACTTTCTTACCATTTTAACATTATTATAAGTCTTTCCAAGACTTTTAAGAGTATTAATAATATCAATAAACCTTATATACATGCTAAATATACTTTCATCATGCTTCATTTAAAACAATTCATATTGGTGTGTTAATATGTTTATTGTATTCTTCTTAACTTGATTTGTGCCCTCATGTGTAATTTCTAATGTATGACAAATTTTATAAGCTACTTCACACATAGAAACTATATTGAATTTATTTTTTCCTAACACATAAAATAAGATATTTATGGCCATACTATTTAAAAAAATTATTCTCTTATCTTGAGGTTCTCATTCTTCATTTAGTTTAGGACCCTTTTATTGTGTATGATTTTCATAGCTATAAAGGGACCATTTGAAACTATTTCCCATATTTCCATACTTATATGTATTAAGAAAATTTTCATCCTTGTTTTCTCATAGTGATAGTCATTTCCATTAAAGAAGGAAGTTCTACAAATATTTTGTCCCTCTTTATTAAATAATGATAACGATGCTCCTATATTTTATATTATAGTCTTTACTATAAGATTTCGATTGAAATGTTAACTTAATAAACTTGTTCTGATACTACTTGTTAGTCCTTAATGGTACTCAATAAGGGGGTGAATTGGTTGTTAATAAATTTTAAATAAAATATTTAGTAATTTAGTATGTTAAAGAGCACAAATTATAAAGGATAAAAATACTATATAAAAATAATAAAATTCAATAATACACTTAAGCAATATTATAAAAAGAGTAAGGGAAGAGAAATATAAATCAATTTATAGTGGTTCAGTAAACAATCTTTGTTTGTACCCACTCCCAAGACTCTTCTTGGAATTTCACTATAACTCTTCTTTAAAGGAAAAGAAAAACCTTTGTACAATCTTTTCTCAGCAAAGAGAAACCCTCTTATAGTCTTCCTTTATAGTGAAGAGGAACCTCCATTCCATTTGGAAGACCTCCAAGTACAATATACGACACCTCAATAAAATTTTACAATTTAAAATATCTCACTTTATCGCTTTGATAATTCTAAAGAGGGTGATTAACTCGAATATTATATAATGAATGCTCAAGTACTTGATAAACATTTAGAAATACGTGTATAAGACATCCAAATACATTTCTATGTAATAACTAACAAGAAAACATGTATTTATAGGCTTTTGAGATCTCTACTAACAATTGGATGCTTATAGCCAAAAATTAGTCATTATAATAACTAGTTCTAACACAGTAGTCGACCACTAGGTCAATATTGGGCAACTAAGATGCATTCAATGCATAATTATAACTAGTCATTACACATTGGTTAACCATTAGACATGCCCCTTAGAGGGAAATTGATCGACTATATCACCACATTAGATGATCAATAAACTTATATGTTGCACATTTAACTTGCATTGATCGACCACTAACCTATTATTATTCTCTAAAGGCACCTAAAAGGGGAGGTGAATTGGTTAAATTGAAGATTTTATTTAAAGTAAACTAACTTAAGAATAATGTCTCCAAATTATCACAAATGCAAGAAAGAAATAAAGTTAGTTAGTGAAATTACATTTTTAAACAATAAAATAATGAATAAGGGAAAAGAAATGTAAAATGATTTATAGTAGTTCTATAAACAATCCTTGCTTACACCCACTCCTGAGACTTGTCTTAGACTTTCAATATAGTTCTTCTTTTAAGGTGAAGAATACCCTTTATACAAGCTTTTATTTTGGCAAAGAGGAACCTTATTTTCAATCTTTCTTTAAAATAAAGAGGAACTCCAAATCACTTTTGATAAACCCAATATGATGATCACAAACCTAAAAATAACTTATAACTCAAAATTGTTTATTTGGATGCTTTGATAATCACAAAAAGGTTAACACCCAAAATGAGACAAAGAATGCTTAAATGATTAAAAAATAATTAGAAATATGTGTATTGGACACGTAGAAACTTTTTGATATAAAAACTAATGAAAAAAACTCCTATTTATAATATTTTGGGACCCTATGCAGTTGTTAGAACCCAATAATAGTTATTGCAATGGATATATATGAAGCACTGGTCGACCATTATAGCATATTAGTCAAATAGTATTCATTAAAAACTTTAGATATGCTAACCATTGGAACATTGGTCGACCAGTACATATATTAGTCACCTAATATAGACTAATGTTACAGCAAACTTATGTTACATCAATTTTAATAACTTTAACCTATATTGGTAGACTACTAACTCATATAGGTTGACCAATCACACCAAAAACATGATTTTCACAACTTTAAATGTTCAACACTAATTTATTTAATCCAAGTATGATTTAGACACTTACTAAAATGTTCACCAATGATAATTTGAAGAATAAGAGGCTTTTTATATTAAAATCAAAAGCTTCAATGTCTCTTAATGGATGTAAAGACTCATGCTATAAAATAAATTAAATGTTTATGCATATTAAGCCTCTTAGATTATCAAAGACGATCAAGATGAGCTTATAATAAGTAATACATGAAATAATCTTATAGCAATCTTTTTCTTGACTTGATTTTGATCTTGAATATTGCAAAAATCATCTTTTCTGTCATAATCCTTTGATGCAGTAAGATTATGTTCTCATATTCCTTCTTATCAATAACATTAAAACTCGTTAGTAGTACTTATGTCTTATTATCATCAAAACCTCGATTAGAATCTCCCTTGGTTCACCAATCTCCCCCTTTTTTATGATGACAAAACATTTGTGATATTGAAAGTATTATGAGAATTTAGTCAAACAAATTACAACCCATATCAAGATAACAATTAGATCCCTTTTAATTCATACATAAATCCATATCATATTCACAAGTTAATACTAAGAGAAAGATTTAAAAAAAGTATATAGTGTCAAATATATATAAAACTACATATACTCTACCTGAATTATAGTGTTTCTTTCTAATATCACAAAAAATTTCTCCCTGTTTTTGGAAACATAAAAAAGAGACAACTGGTTAGAGGGGAAAACAAAACTTAATCAAATTGTACAAGTCATCAAGGCAATGCATTATGATGTCTCTAAAAAAATTAAGCTCTCCAAGATGATACTCATTGATCGTAAGATGAGCATTTAGTGGAGCGATGAAATAGTCAAGAGTTGGTGGCCTCATCATCCACAGGTGACTCAACAGTATGGCTTAAGAGGGGCTCGTCAGGACCATCATATGGTGGAGCCTCTTAAAATAAAGACGGATGTTGAGGTTGAAGATGTTGTTGATGATGTGGTCTAGTCATTTGTTTATCAAAGAATTGATATTCCATCCAATAAAGAGTAGCAGAGTTAAAGAAGAAATCAAAGTCGATCTCATCTCCAGTAGGAGGAATAAAGAAGTCTTAAAAAATGAGGCTAAGGATAAGAGCATATGGAATGTTTTGTTTCTTTTTTTTGGTTTGATGGAAATAAATCATATTGAGGAAAAGAAAATAAATAAGATGAATATGTTTTTCTAACATAATAGTAGAAAGGAACCAAAGATCATCGCGACCTAGAAAGGCAAAGTGACTACTAACAGAGACAAAATTATGCTTGATAAAGAGATGATGGGAATGAAGGATAGCATTGAGGCCATCTAAATCATTAAGGTTTTTATGGACCTTTACATTGGGGCCCAACCTAGAAATAATTTTGACTCTGTCAGGGATATAGTAAGGTTGAATGGTGTATTTGGTATTAAAACTATAACACGAAGGACATTTAGGAATATAAATGCTTGGGATCCCATACATGAGATTAGAAGTAAGGTTAATATCAACACTATTAACTTTCTAGGAAATATGAGTGTCATCATGAATCAGCTTAGGACGAAGATTGGTGTAAAATAACTAAACATTGGTAGGAATAATCCTATAAGTCTTAACAAGAAGGGATTCCTACCCTTAATTAACGAAATATGGGATAAGACCATAATCCTTAGATTGGTCCAAAACAGTAGGGGAAACAACACAAATTTCAAGTAGTTCCTATAAAGCATAATCTTGGAATTGAGGAGAAGTAGTATCTCAGTATTCATCCTCATTAGGAGGTAAGGAATGAGGAGGGGTTAGAGATCATGCTCAAATTCTAGGAGTTATAAAGGGTGTGTGGATAACTCGACCTTGTGTGACAGTCCTACTTGTAGGATTAAGGTTCCCTTTAGTTTTTTCTGTAAGTTTCAATGAAAGATTAAGGAAAAAATGAAAAGTGCGAGAGGAGAATAAAGAGTATATTTGAAAATTTGCCTATAAGATAGAAAAGATACCATCACTATAATCTCAAGTCCACAAATTTCAAATGTAAAATTAACATGCATGATATAGAAAAAGAAAAGATGCACAAAATCAAAAGATGAGTCATATAAAAAATATTAGCAATTATAAGTAATTAGTAGTGGAAATACTTTAAAACAAAGTTCAAATGAATGAACAAACCAATAATTTTGAGAATTAATTCATAAATAAGAAATCTCCAATTATCATTTAGGGAAGACAATAAAAAAAATATGATTTGGATAAATTTAAACATAATATAGGGTAATTCATAATCAAAAGAGCTTAAACTAATTAGTAATTTAATTAAAACCTTTATTTTTGAAAAATAATGCATAATAAGGAAACTCCCAATTTTGATTTGGGCATAATTACTAGAACTTACAATTCGAACAAAATTAACTATAATTCAAATCAAGTGAAATTCAATAAAGCTTAAATTAGTTATAAATTGAACTAGGGATCCTCTAATTTTAAAAAAAATAACAAGAAATATAGGAAAAGAGGCAATCACAAATTATCAAACCCTAATTTGTCCTAAACGCTAAATTGGTGTAATTAAAAGTGTAATACATGAAATTGGATACATAAACATGCACAAACATGTTTACAATTAAGATAAGCTGCTAATGGAATCATCAATGAAACAAAAAAATCAAAATTGGGAAATTCCCAAATGGGTGAGTGTTGGGGTTTACTGTCAGCAATGTAGGAGTAAAGGAATGGAGGTCAATTGATAGGCATTTCAGAGTATGAGGTAGTTTTTATGAGTCAAAGAAAGTTCTTGAATATAAAAAGCAAAGAGAGTCCTTAAGGAGGTTCGCACTATGGGGGAAGATCTTATGTTAACAATGACGTTGTAAGGTGTTATAGAGAGAGGAGTTGTCCACTAGAGATGAAGGTTGGAGATACTGGGAAATGGGATTTCTAGAAAATGGGAGAGGTAAAGACGAAAGGAGTTATCTATGTTAGAACATGTATATTGGTCGAACAATAAAATATATTGGTTAACCTATATACTTTATTAGTCCATTGAAGTTGGCAATCAACGAGTCCACAAACTCTCAAGAATTCAGAAACAACTTAGATTGTCCACCTGTTACAGATATTGGTTAACTAGTTGTTTACATTGATCGACCACTGAGTTTGGTTAATTAGAATGTGCAACCAAACTTGCTACAAACTCTTAGAAAAGTAAGGATATTTCATATTCAGAAGAATTGGTCTACTAATGAGTAATATTGTTCGACTAATGTATCTGGTTAGCTAATTATGCAACCAAAGAAGAAACAAACTCTTAGGAAAAAATTAACGTCGTTGTTTAAGACTGTTGGCTGATTAATCTGCATAATTGGTCAACCAAACTCAAATCACACACAAGAAACAATGTTGAATACTCATTTATCCAAGAGAATTTCCATTAATCATCAATAATTCTCTTCTAATTGAACAAATTTTATCCTCACTCATAGGTTTATGAACTCTAATGTAATTTTCTATTTTAAATATGATCTCTAATAGATGCATAATTGATCATAATTTTACGTCATATTTAATTTATTCGTGATTGATATTTTATACTTTAGTATATATTTGGTATTTAATTTGTTTTAAGAGTGTTTACAGAATATAATTGCCTTCATAGACAGAATATAATTGCCTTCATAGACTTAAAGGAGAAGAATTTCAATGAAAATGCAACATAAAATAGAGAATTAACAATTTGAAAGTGCACTGCCATGCACTTTCCCAATTTCTGGCATTTTTAGACATATATGATCTGATAAATGACAGTGTACCACATTGTGTAAGTCCTAAAAACCTAATTTTTAATATAAAAAGACTTTTTCAATGACTAATAAAGGAGGAGGCGTTAGGAGGTGATTTCTAAAAGTGGAACTCATTTTCTAAGTGCTATTTTGGTCCTAAGAAGTGGAAATCATGAAGATTTCATCGAAAGATTCATCAAAATATAAGATCAAGCCTCTACATCATAATAACATTTAACAAAAGACAATTAGATAGATTTTGAATTATGATTCCATTGTTTTTATTTGTTTTTCTTTCAGTTTATGTTTGATTTCATGTTCGATAATGTGTAACTAAATGTCCAGTTAGTATTTAGGTTAGATGAACCTTATGTTAATACTTTGATATGATTTGATTCTTTTATTAATGCAATTGGTTGTTTGATATATTGTGATCTAATTACATGTTTCATTTATGTTCTAATAACCCAAGAATATTATATCATAATATAATTTTATACATTAAGATTGAGAAATCCTAGTGTAAATAAATATACAATAATTAGAAGGAGTTCATTGCAACCCTAGAGATAGGATGACATAAATCTTCTATATTAGGGTCAAACCTAATAGAGGGACTTATAAATCGATAATGCAATCTTATAAGATTTAACCTAAGTAATTCAGCTAGAGACCTTAGGTTTACCCAATGAGCTAGCTAGATAACTCAATCTCACCACTATCCATAACTCTAACGGCAGATTACAAAAAGAAAAAGCCTCGATACAATCACAATTAAATTCAATACCTAATGTCCATTTTCATAGGAACATAGGTTGTCCTCCCATATGCCACAGGCCCAACTCAATAATCTCATTCATATTATTATCATTCGCAAATTTAAAAAGTATGCTACCATTGTCCATAAGCAAGGTTTTCTCCAATCCCTTCTTTCCTTATTTGGAAGTCGCCCAAATGTGAATCACTAGGAATACTAGTCGTTTATTCCAAAATAATCCCACCAATGTCGTATACCATGCTTTCTCACCTGCTTTTAGGAGCTCGAATGGAGGACAAATCACTCCATCCTTAATGACGTCCAAATAATGTGTCAGTTGAACTCGCTTTGTTTGAAAGTTTAGTTTGTTGTCTAAGCATTGTTGGCCGGTAGAGGAGTGTTTGTCTGTCTAGAAGCTTTTCTACAACCCAGAGTCCTATTCACAGCCTTAGATAGGCCCTCCATGGGTGGAGAACCTTTGCTAAACAGTAGACAGAGGCAGTCAAGGAGGCACCTGCTTTCAAAGTGGGTGGGAAGTTTCCAAAAAGGGGGAAAATAAGGGTAAAAGGGTCTATTCGAAAGAGAGTAGGCAAAGAAAATGCATGAAGAGAGAGAGAGACAAACTGTTTTCAACAATTTTAATCTAGTTAAGGGGTTCTTAGTAAAGAGAAATTGTGAAAAATGTCATTATCCTCACAAAAAGTTTCGTTTTCATTTTCAAATTCCCTATTATAGTCACTCCTAATAGAAGCAATAGAAAGTTCCTTTTTATTTTGTACCCTTCTACATCTTTGATTGCTAAGAACGTAAGTAAATTTATTAAAATCATAAACTATGAAAAAGTATAAAATTTACCACTTAAATTGGTAACCCTAATTGGTCTAAATAAATTCATATAAAGTAACTATAAAATTTTGGTGGAAGTTACCAATTTTTTACTTCTAAATGAGCTTTTGGTTTATTTTCCCATTTAACAGGCTCTAAATATCTTGCCTTTCTTAAATTTGACCTTTGGGATCCCATTAACAAGTTATCTAGAGTTTATGTTGGAGATGAGTTCTAAGATTACATTTCCAGGTCTTCTATGTCAAATATATGCATCTTCACTAATAAACATTAGACTCTTCATATCTTGGTTAGAGAAATTATCAAGATCATTTGTATATATGTTTCCTTTTTTTCCCCCAAAAAAAACAATGCTATTGTAAACTACTCTAGATATAATGCATGATCTCCCTTCAAAGCATACTTTGTAGCCTTTATCACATAATTGACTCACATTTAACAAGTTATGCCAATAAAAGTACATTATGAATAATTATTTGATCTTTCATACTAACTATGTCAATGCCAATTATCTTACCCTTAGTATTATCTCCAAAGGTTACAAATCCTCCATCTTTGTCTCTAAAAGTTGAAAATTAGGATGCATCACCGTTCATATATCTTGATCAGCCATTACCAATATACCATTTATTCGTTTTCTTCTTAGAGAACTACAAAACAATTCATTTAATGTTTTAGATACCTAAATGAGCTTGGGTCATTGACTTTTAGTCTCTTTCTTCTTCTCAAACCACTTTTTCCTTTTTTAAAAAAATATAATTTATCAATGTGTCCATTTTTTGAGAAAAATGTGTCCATATTTACCACAAAAGTAGCATGCCATGTTATATGATTTGTTCGTATGATGATGAACATTATTTCTTTGATGCATTTATACATTTTGTTAGTCCCTAGTGGCACCAAAAAGAGCATTGAATTAGGTGTTTATAAAATTTAACAAATTTTCTAACCAATATAATTAATAACAATTAATATAAATAAAGATGAGAAATTTGTTTAATATAAATTCACCAAAAAATTGAGTAATAAATTAAAGAGGATAGGAAAAGAGATTGTAAACTGATTTATGGTAATTCGACAAACAACCCTTCCCTACATCCACTCCTAAGATATTTCCCAAATATTATTTGAAAGATTAAAAGGCTTTTATATTAAAATCAAAAGTTTAAATGCCTCTTAATGAGTGGAAAGACTCATACAATGAAATAAGATGAATGATTATGCATGATAAGTGTTTTGGATCATCAAATTAACAAATTGAGCTTACAAATAATAATACAATTTGTGAAATGACCTTGATGAGCCTCGAACTTTGTCCATTCTTTTATATTTTGATCTTCATTTCATTGGCTGCAAACTAACATTTTTTATTAACTTTATACACTATCTTCTCGAGTTTATGACTTCATTTTGTTCTAATATTTCTTTTCATCAAAATAATAATCACATTAGTAATAATTATGTTTTGTTATCATCAAATTGGAACCTCCCATGGTTGAACAATCTTCCCCTTTTTTATGATGAAAAGTATCTGTGATATTAGAGAACAATATAAAATTACACACACAAAATATAATTCAAGATAGTAATTAGCTCCCCCCTTCAATTCATGCATAAAACATCATTCAATATGAATAGAATAATTCAATATTAATAACAAAAGAGATAATCAAAATCAAAAAAATATTCATACATAAAGGTAACATAAATTTACTCAAGCATATCATATAAAATACAAGGGTACAAAAATGACAAAATAATCACTCCCCTTAAATTTCATCACTCCTCTATATGTTATCACTTCCCCTAAAGCTAACATCACCAAACCTCTTTGGAATCATCAAATAGAAATCCAAAAATGCACAATGTAAAGTATCATATATCAAGCTAACTCAGTTAAAAAGATGAATTTGATCAAGATTACCAAACTCTCTTAATAGAGACCACTATTGAATATTTAAAGAGTAAAAAAAAGATCAATTTTCATAAATACATCCCTAATTGTGTCTAATTTGAAAATTCCCTAATTTCGATATAATGCCTAAGTTGAAATTTTCAATTAAAGCACAAGGGTAAGTTTTAACAAACTTAAAGGTTTATAGATATAATTAAAATGGAAACAACCTTAACTCCTTAAAAAATTTATCTATGAAGGCATTGACTTTAAAAGATAGATTTTAATTAAGACAAGATTGACAAACCTGAAATTTGAAATTAAAAAAAAAACAAATTTTCAATTTCATGCAATTTTTATGAGATTTTTATGAAATTAGGGTTGAGGTTTTTCAAGAAAAAGAGAGAATTGTATAGGTTTTTTTGGAGGATACAAAAATAAAAGATGAAAAATAGGGAAAAAAAAAAGGAGAAAGAGTTTAGATCGTGAAGACTGGTTGACCACAAGGCTATACTAGTTAACAAGAGTTTGTCTTGAATAAGGTATATAGAATAGTTTTGAACATACAAGGAGAAAGCTAAAATTTTTCTTTAAACTTGCTACATTGGCTGACCATGGAGCTGCATTAGTTAACCAATGACTGGTATGGTCGATTAGTATATGCATCCATTATATTTACAAACTTACTAAAAAGAAAAGTTTCCTAGATAAGGGGATATTAGTAACATATTGGTCAACTAGTATGAGTAATTAGACGACCATATCTTCGACCAAATAAAGAATAAACTTGTTAGAAAAAAAATTCAAGTATTGGCACATTATTCAACCATTAGAGCACATAAAAGACTGTCTGGGTGACTAGATAAGAAACTAAAAAATCAAAAAATGCACTAGAAAGTAAAAAGAAGTAAATTTTAAAGATAAGGATTGACCAAACAAAGATAATAATTGACCAGTTAATTAGATAGCTTAAATAACCATCTTTAAAAATCAAATTAAAGTGTCAAAACTTCAACAAAATTTTAAAACACATATCAACCAACTAAATATCAATTAAAAAAAGAATTTGAACATATAAATGGCTTTATAAAGGTAACTATTAGCAAAAACTAATTTTCATCTAATTAAGCAAGATTTATCCTCAGTCAAAAGTTTAGAGAAATAATCTTCAAATTGATGTAAATTCTATCATATGAACCTTATTTTTCTTATATTCTGTAATTATAAGGTCTACGCTTTAAAATAAATTTATTCATAATTCAAACAAATAGTCATCACTAAGGATTTATATTCAAATTGACACATTAATGCAAGTAATCACATATTTTTAAATTATGAACTAATATAATTACCTTATGTTGAACATTACTTATAAGAGATTTGAATGAAGATTTTTATTGAATTCTCATTCCGTTATTGAGATCTCATCCTTCTCATCCTTCGCAATTGGTTTAACAATCTGAATAGTCTTCATGGTTAATTTTAGGAGTTAAATTATCCATATCCTACAAAAACATCTTCAAGACTTTATTAGAGGCAAGAATGTTAGATCCACCAAAATAAAAGATATGAAGTTTAAAAAGAATGTTCAATTTAATAACTATTATCCCTACTTCTTACTATTTGCTCCTTCAAGTAATCTAATCAATGTGTTTTAGAAACTTACATAAGATTAGTTCCTTGATTGTTTATTTACTTCTTCTTTTCAACCTACACTTTCAAAGGTTTGCTTAACATTCTTTGTTTGATAAAAATCTATCAATATGTACAAATTTTCCATAAAAGTGACATACCATATTATATGAGTAAAAATGTTGCATAAATGCATTTCTTGGAATTCTATGTTAGTATGTATAATGAGGAAGTTTTCTTTAGACGTTAAATATGTTAACTGGTCTCCTAGGATGGTGAAAAGTCCTACTATGATTATATGTATGGTACTTACTTGAATGGAGGTGTGATGTAGCTTCTATAGAGGTGTGAGTGGGTTTGCTTGTTACTATAAAAATTATGCCTCTTTTTCCCTTGATAGTATTGAACTCTATGCCTAATTTGTGGGCCATTTATGAAATTATGATGTTTAGTCTTAGGTTGGGACTTGGTGAATGTATCATGAGCATATGTATGTTTGGATGTAGATGTTCCATACTTATTTATCATTTTAGGCAATGGTTCTTCACTACGTAAATGCTTTCCTTTAACAAAAGTAGTTTATTATAGGGACACTTTCATATTTATATCCAAATCCGTGCCTATCATTAGAACTCTTCTAAGCTCCTAAAATGTTTTCACGTTTCTCACTTCCCTTTGTAAATTTAGATAAAGAGTCCTTAAGAGCATCAATATCCTTTTTCAATGTTTCATTCTCACACCTTAATGCATCTAAATCATGATTGTCATCAATAATCAGAATTTTTGATGCTTTAAGGCTATGTAATTCACTTTCATCTTTTGATTCTCACTCATGCATACATCCATCTCTCTTTAAATTTCCTTGAGTTTGGAAGACAATTTATTCCTTTTCTTGCTTATGATTTTTAAACTTTTTACTAACTCATCATATGTCAAATCAACATCACTATCATTACAAGAATTAGGGTTGGATGTTTCCTCATCATTTTTCATATTGGTAAAGCACATATGAACTATCTCTTCTTCCAAATGCTCCCTTTCGAATTCACTTATGTCATCCTAAGTTGATGCTTTTAGTTCTTTCTTCTTGTCCTTCTTGTCCTTTTTATAATTTCTCTTATACTTCTCATTATCTTTTAGTAGAGGACATTGTGACTTTATATGGCCTTGGATCTAGCAGTGCAAAAACCTCAAAATCAGAAATCAGAAGTGCACCTGCTACTACATCTGGAGAGTCTTGGGCCT
>JANQBM010000006.1:4617419-4631370 GCA_025594535.1 Erythroxylum domingense | reverse complement strand
CTACAATCATTTATCAACAATTCCAGTGCCATTGGACAGTCAGTTCCACTACCGGTACACAATCAGCCTGTCGATTGGCATTTTCTCAGTCCGAAAAATTTCCCCGAAAATTTCCAGAAAAATTTCTAAAATTCTCTAAAAGTCTCAAACCTCATTAACCCTCTCCCATTAAATTTTTACACCACCAAATCACATTTTTTTGTAACAATCACATATATCCACAATAAACTGGGAAATGTCATGAATGCATATACAGTCATTTTTCATGTGCAAAAATCACTGTTCAAGTGTAGATGTATATTATATAATGCATGAGCATAAGATGTGTTTTCTTCATTTCCCAATTGATCTCACGTGTACCCGTTTCTATGGTTCAACCCGTTATATAGAAACGGGATGTTACAACAAGTGGGCATGGCCCTTTATGCAACCAGTGGATCTGAAGGGTTTGGGTCTGGATGACTATTATGAGGTAAAAGTTCTATCTTTGAAAATTTTCTATCTTCAATTTGGCAAAGTCCCTATCTTATGCATATTGTGACATGTACTTGACAACTGAATTTACGTATGGAAATTTCTGTAAATTCATTTTGATGTCATTAGTTGTTTGTGAACTTGTACATTGTCTCATACCCAGAGTTTCTTTTGACCAATTTTTTGATTGATCGAGTAATTGTCTAGGCACCTTGGCATTTGATTTTTTGTTACAAATTGCATTTTATGATGTCTACCTAGGTTATTGACAAGCCCATGGATTTCAGTACAACAAAAAATCAAATGGAGGCAAAGGATGGCACTGGATATAAGACTATCCGGGAGATATGTGCTGATGTGAGGCTAGTTTTCAAGAATGCAATGAAATACAATGAAGAAAGAAGTAATGTTCATGTAATGGAAAAAACTTTGCTTGGGAAATTTGAAGAGAAATGGCTACAATTCCTACCTAAAGTCACTGAAGAGGTAACTTTTGAGCAAGCTATCTTAGCTTTGGAATTTATTCAATTTCTTCTTTCCCAAATCATAAAAACAGTTATTTTTGCTGTTGATGTCTACGAATGTTAACTTTGAAGTCAATGTATATATAGGAAAAAGTCAATGTTAACTTTGAAGTCAATGTATATATAGGAAAGGGGATGTCTCTATAGGGACAGAATACTCCTCCTGATGCAGTTTTTTATATTTGGAGGAGTCTTTAGCTAATTTTGAGGATGAGAGGATGTCAATTTTGGATACAGTAAGCTTTGGAGGAGAAGCTCATAACACTAATTAAGGACCTAATCCTAATCTGTCAATCAATTTTGCTCATTCAGTAAGTAAATAGACCTGGTTTTAACCATATCAGAACATATAGCATTTCCAATGTACAAGCAAGCAAACAAACAAAATTAACTAGGCTGTGTGTCATTCAAACCCAGAACAGTAAGGTATATCATTTACAACAACAATTGCAATCAGATTTTAAAAAGAAGATACTGGGAATACCTTGTTATCTGTGGCTATCAATGACCAGTAATATGAGTGAGGATAGATGTCCTTAAAATACAAATCAACTTATTCCTATAACAGATGGCAAATCTCTAACAAGAAAATCAAATTGCTCAGGTTTCACTGCAGGAGACATTACAGCATTAGCTCCCAGCCGAGAGACATGTAAACAACCCCATTACAGCATTACACCCCTAATTGCAAACAACCCTAGAAAGAGAGAGACATGGGAACAAAAAACAACAGAGATAAAAGCCAGAGAGCAAAAGCACAAAAGTAAGCGCATAGGAATCAAACATGGACAGCGAAACGAGAGGCACAGAAGGGGACAAAATGAATAGAAAAAAAAACTTACCTTTCAAAGAGACAAACCAGAGGGAAGCAGGAGCGGTGCGAGAGAGAGACGACAATGCATATAATGAGAGCTATTCGGAAGAAGGAACGCTACAAGAGAGATGCAAAAATGATGTTGCGTTTTAGGTTTCAAAGTATGGGAAGGTATTTTGGACATTAATTAATGTATGTTGTTTTTGTCCCTGGGACAAGAATTTTTGTATCACAGAGTTAGGAGGTACACAAATTTTTTGTCCTTATGATTTGAAGACAGAACAGGAATATATGAGAACATCAACCAAACTCATCCAAGGATAGAACTATTCTGTCATTGTCCTCTGTCTTCGTGCGTGAAGCCACTAACCAAACAAGCTGTAAGAGAATCAACTTCCTTCTTCAATTCTTCATTCTCATACTTTAAGGTATCTAAATCATGATTATCCACTTTGGCTCCACCTTTAAAAGCTTTAAAATTATGCAATTCACTCTTTATCTTTTCATTTTTCACTCATGCATGCATTTAAATTCTTTGAACTCCTTTAATTTTGGAAGATAGCTTTTTCTTTTTCATGCTCATGATTTGAAGACTCTCAACAAGTTCATCATAAGTCAAATCAATGTCATTATTATCATTATCGCATGATTTAGGGTTAAGAGAGAACCTCATCATCATCTTTTTCCTAGAAGAACATATGAGTTAAATCTCCTTCCAAATGTTCTTTTCTGGAGTCACTTGTATCATCCCAAGTGGAAGCCTTGAATGCCTTCTTTTTGCCTTTGTTTGTCTTCTCCTTCTTGTCATTTCTTTCATGTTTATCGCTTTCATTAAGGAGAAGGCAATGAGACTTCAAATGTTTAGGTTTCCTACTTTCAACGTACATCATATAATTTGATTTGAGTTTTGAATCCATTTTACTACCTTTATAGTCTTTTTTTCTTGAGGAGTTCTTCTTCAAGAATTTGTAGAAGTTTCTAGTGATTAGAGCAATATCTTCTTCATCACTTTCACTATATGATATCTCTTCATCATCACTTGATTCTTCCTTTGAGACTTTGAATGATAAATTCTTTTTCTTCGAAAGCATTGTTTCTTCATATGTTTCTTAAAGCCTCATTTTGTATATAAGAAGAGATATAATAACCACCTCTAATGGTAGAGTGCTTAGGTGCTTAGCTTCTTAGATGGCTATCATTTTAGCTTCCTATGTTTTTGGTAGTAACCTAAGTAATTTTATCACAATTTCAATGTTAGTGTAGGTCTTTCTAAGACCCCTTAAGGGCATTGATAATATCAATAAATCTAGTTTACATGTTAAAAATTCGTTCATCATGTTTCATTTCGAATAATTTATATTGATGAATTACCATACTAACTTTGCTTTCCTTAACTTGATTTATTCCTTCATGAGTGACTTCTAATGTATGAAAATTTTCGTGATTTATTCCACACATATATACTATATTGAATTCATTTCTTCCTAATGCATAAAACAAAATATGGACAACTTTACTATTTAAAGAGATTAATCTTTTATCTTAAGGATCTCATGCCGTTTTTAACTTGGGGACTTTTCTATCATCTATAATTTTTGTAAGAATGTATGGACCACTTAAAACAATTTCTCATAAATCTACATCTTACGCTACTAAGAAGAATCTCATTCTTGTTTTCTAACAAAAATAGTCATTTCCATAAATAAAAAAGGACTCTACTAATGTTTTCACCCTCTTGGTTAAAGGATGATGAGGATGCTCCTAAGTATACCATTATGACCTATGCTATAGGATTTCGTTTGAAATACTAGACCTATAGACCTAGTCTTAATATCACTTGTTATTCCTTAATAGTACCTATGAGGGGGATGAATTGCGTGAACTTGAGATTTTAATTAAAGTATACTAAATTAAGAATAATGTCTCAAAATTATCACAAATTAGGAAATAAGTACAAGTTGATGAACTAAACTACATTTGTAATCAATAAAATAAAGAGTAAAGGAAGAGAAACATGAACTAGTTTATAGTAGCTCGAAAAACAATATTTGCGTACATTCACTCCAAAGACTTGTCTTGGATTTCCACTGTAGTTCTTTTTGTAAGGCAAAGAATACAATCTTTTATTTTAGCAAAGAGAAACCTCCTTTTCAACATTTCCTCAAGGTAAAGGGGAACCCCAAATTACTTTTGATAAACCCAATATAATGTTCACAAACCCGAAAATAGCTTATAACTCAAAACTGCTTACTTGGATGATTTGATAATCACAAAAAGGTCACAAGCTCAAAATGAGACAATAAATGCAAAAATAATTGAAAAATACTTGGAAATGTGTGTATAATGCACTTAATAGATTCTTGATACAAAAATCAAAGAGAAAATACCTATTTATAGTGTTTTAAGACCCTATATAGCCATTGGAGCTAAGAAATAGCCATTGTAACGGCTATATACAAAGCCCTGGTTGACCAATATAGTATATTAGTCGACTAGTATACATCAAAAGCTCTAAATATGCTAACTGTTAGAACATTAGTCAACTGGTACACATATTGGCCAACTAATATAGCACATTGATTGATCAATAAATCAACCAATTTTACAACAAACTCACAGTACATCAAATTTAACAATTTTAACCTATATTGATTGACCACTAACCTATATAAGTCGACCAATCACCTCAAAAATATTATTTTTACCAACTTTAAATGCTCAAAAATAATTTATTTAATCCAATTATGCTTAAAATATTTCCCTAAATGTTTCCTAAATATTATTTAAAATAGTAAGAGACTTTTATATTAAAATCAAAAGCATAAACACCTCTTAATGAATGTAAAGACTCATACTATGAAAAAAATGAATTATCATATTATGTTAAATGAATGTAAAGACAAGCCTAGGTTGATCGGCTTTTCTAAACAAAATGATGTCATTTATTGCTTTTAATTAAAAATAATAATACGTTCGAGTTGAGTCGGACTCAGGCCCATGATCAGGCCCAGATTTCAGCTGCCCAGTCCTGACCTAATCCTATTGCCATCCTTAGTGAGCCTCTTAGATTATCAAAGATGATCAAGATAAGCTTATAATAAGTAATACATGAAATAATATTAATGTTTCTTATTCTTGATCTTGATCTTGAAGATTGCTAACATTATATTTTCTATTATAATCCTTTGATACGGTAAGATTGTATTATCATATTTCTTCTTATCAACAACATTAAAACTTACTAGTAGTACTTATTTTTTGTTATCATCAAAGCCTTGATTAAAACCTTCCTTAGTTCAACACTTATATTGGTCGACTTAACCTCATAAAAATATGATTTTAACAATTTCAAATGCTCAAATTTGATTTTTTAATTCAATTATAATCAAAACAACTTTTAAAATGTCCATCAAAGAGTGTTTGAAAGATCAAAAGGCTTTTCTTTTAAAATAAAAAGCTTTAATACCTCTTGATCTATGAAAAGACTTATGTAAGGAAGTAAGATGATGCTTATGCATGGTAAACCTTTGAGATTACCAAAGTAAAAAAAATGAGATTACAGTCAGCAATACAAAATATAGAATGACTTTGATGTTCCTTGATCTTCTTTTTCTCTTGACTTGACCATCACTTGAAAGGTTGCAAACTTTTTCTTTATTATTTTAATTAACTATCTTCTTAAGTTATGGCTACATTTAGTTATTACATTGCTTCTTCCCTGTAATAAACTCATTAGTAGTACTTATATTCAATTATCTACATATAGTTTATAGTTTACACTATATATGATGACTACTAATTAAATTACTCTCATTAGAATATGTTAATTTTTATATGACATATTTTATTTGTTTGAAGTCTAAGCATCGATTATACAATTATGAATAATAAGGACATCTACAAATATACAAGTAACGTTTTATTCAAACTTTTTATAATTGAGTCAATTTTGCAAACTTACTCTCTATTAAATACTTGAATTTATTTAAGTATCTCTATGCTCTAATTTATAATATTAATAATTAAAAAACATAATATGTGATAATTGTACAAGTTCTATTAATAATTCTATATTGACGAAACTATAACTTAAAACAATTTAAGAATAATACATAAATACGATTTAAATTTTATAATTTATAATCTCATTATAATTTTAATTACATAATAATTATTTTTAAAAATTATTTTCAGTATTACATATTAAATATAATTAATAAAATATATTAAAATAAAGATGTTTGCCACAGATCAATTGTGACCATTTGATTGGCTAAAAAGACAAATTAACAAGTCAAACAACAATTGAGGTGAGCTTCTGTGCATCAAGGCATCACCTGGCATGAAATCCCCGACCCTCAAATTCCCAACTTCGCTCACATCGACGTAATTTCTATCAACACAAGCATGAACCTGATAAGTATCATGTGCATGTCCATGGTTTGTATTTGTCAATGTTGCATCATGGTCATATTTTGTGGATAAATCACACGCTATTGGCCCTTTGCTTTGTTTCCTTAAGTAAAATGCCATTCTTAATATGGGCATCAATTACAATTAGTCAAAGTGATTTGGACAAATATGTGGTGCAGATAGGTACAGTAACGGGCTGAAATTCGATCGATTCACTTGATGCGTTAATTGTAAATTGATCCGAACTCAGGCCCATATGCCATTAGTGAGTGTGGATGGTGAACTATTGCATATTTAAGAGGGTAGGAGGCATGTTACTGGTCCAAAAACAAAAACAGGAAGCTTGGATGAGGTTGTTGTAATGGCAACGAACGTCACTTTCGTATCTCATACTCTTTGCTTTATGTGATAAAAAACAAACGTTTAGTTTTTTTGGTTAGGATGACTGAATATAGCTGTCTCCCTTGGAGGGCTTCAGATTCTGACCTACTGACAAGAAATTGCCTGCTCAGACTGTAGACTCAGTTGTGATTCGTCCATCAGAATCGTTCTAGTCCAATAAGCCTGAATTTGTTTGCACAGTTAGTCCATTCCGTATCATCTTATTGTGCGAAAAAATGAAACTGTGAAGGAAACTAGGAATTTTTGTTCAAGGATTTGATAGCGTAGTTTATGAATTAATATTCATCAAATTGTCAATAAATAGAAATAGATGTACTATTCCAAAACTATAAAAATAAAAGAAGAGAATGGCTTTTGTTCTTGTGTTAATGAACAGCTTTGTACAAATGTTTACTGGGGCCAATAAAGGCAGTACTTAGTTGACCAAAAAGACTGGCTTAGACCACATGGCAACTTATTTTCATGTCAACCTTCGAAGTGACCAGTTGGTGCAAATTATAACATAAATCATAATTTTATATTTTTGATAAACCTAACTGCCCCAGCCCATACTAATCCAACAAAAAATATGAAAGAATTGACCCCTAACGGATAACTACGGTGAAGTTATCAATGCGGAGCAGCGGGTAGGCTTATATCATTCGTCAAAGGTGAGAAGAATAGAGGCCAGCCGTGCCGTATAAAAATTCGGATTGATACGAAACGATTTATTAAGTTCTAAGGGCAATTTATAACCCAAAAAAAACCGACCATTGCAATTCCAACACATGCCTAAATTCTTTTGCCGAATATTTCACTATAAAACCAAACAAAATAATTGATTGATTTCTGTTTCTTGCTCCCCCTTCTAAACTAAAGGCGAAGCTGATCTGACATCAGATTTATTTTTCCCAAAAACAGTTGTGTCCCAGTCCTTTCGACTTTGCCTTTGCATTCGATAAAATTAAGTTGAAATAATCACGAGTTTTCAAATTGTATAAAATATTTATGAAACAGATCAAATTGTTTTCAGTTTTATGATTTTCTGTAACTTATTATATTCGAAATTTTCTTCCTTTTTTCAACTAACTCAGACTGCTAAATTTGCCATTTTTCTTCGTCTGTAGTCTGTACACTACCACCAAAATTATTATTGCCTCTCTACGGACCAACTACTGAAACGACGTGCGGAAACAATTTCATCCTTTTTTTCTTCCCTCTATTTTTCTTTTATATTCCCTTCTCTCATTTCTCTCCGCTTCTTCGCCTAGTCCACTCAGCTGCATCAACAACATCAAAGCCTCGCTAACTCACTCACTTCGCTTGGCTACTCGATCCTGCTAATCCCAATTCGCTTCACAACAGCGTTCCTAACAGCTTCTGTTTGAAAACACAGCCCGTTTTGCTCAATTCCTGACATGTAATTCCTCACCTCCTTTCGTATCATCTCCTGCATCACTGACAAGAACTCTGGACTGAAAAACTGCGTCCCTGATGCTTGCTGAACCGGCGTCGTCGCAGGTGCCACTGATATCGGTGCCATACATGTCGAGTTCGGATTTGCCGCATGATTTGAACCCGACCCAATTGAAAGCGGTCGTGAACAGGGGGTTGGGAGCGAGACCTCACAGGAGTCGGATCCGGGTAGAGAAAGGCTGAGCAAGGTAGGTGGATCGGCAGATGAAGAGGAGGCATCAATTGACAAGCTTGGCGGAACAAGTGAAGAGGTTCTTGCCAGAGGCCTGAAACCAGGTGACGAAGTCACACCAGGCAAGCTGGAATCGCTGAGTTCCGATCCGGATGGGCTGCTCGGGTTGGGCAGAAGACCCGAAACAGTAGTACCCGCACCGACACTGTTGGATCTTTTGAGAGGCTGTTGGACAGGGAAGTCGTCGTTCACGTCATCCGTCATGGAGGAACATTTCCTCTTCAGAGTAGAGTTCCAGTGGTTTTTGATGGCGTTGTCAGTTCGGCCATTTAGCAGGCGAGCGATTGTGGCCCACTTGTTGCCGAAGCGAGCGTGAGCTTTAATAATGGTGTCGTCCTCTTCAGGAGTGAATGGCCTGTGTTCAACGTCGGGTGAGAGCTGGTTGCACCATCGCAACCGACACGACTTACCGGATCTACCCGGTATGGATTTGCTAATAAGAGACCAGTTTCTAGGACCATAGTTTTGCACCAGTCTCTGCAGCAACTCATCTTCTTCAGGGCTCCACGGACCCTTGATTCGATCGACGTCCTTCCTAGTTGTTGTTGGTGTCAAAGCCATGGATTGAATGAGAAAACTCTAGTCCCTAATTCACCTACTAAAATTAAAAATTAAGAAAATAGTAGTAATAATTGATTTCAAGAGCTGAGGAGAGGAGGTTGTTCGATGTCGTTGGTGGAGGGGTGGGGGAGGCGGAGCCTCGCCTTAGGTCATGGGGGAGAACGAGAGTAAAAGGCGAGGGGAGGGGTATATATATGGAAGGGGATAAGGATGACTGGTTAAAGCCGGTATAGTGACCGGTCATAGCCGTTGAGATGGCAAGGCAGTTACAAGTAAAACAGCTGTCAAATTAACACGCGTCGCGGCAACGTCCCTCCAACTTACACGTAATTATCAATCTATCTCTCACTCAAACTCGCTCTCATCTTTTCCCAATTACCGCCTCCCCGTCGTTTTGGCTACAGACTCAACCTCTTACGGCTCTTTCCCGAGTTCACACACCCTTATTTTCTCTCACCAAACCCACGATTCTCATGTGATGCGGGGGTCATATATTTTTTATCGTTAATCCAAAGTTTGTTTGTACTTGATTTATTTCCTTCTTTATAGTAACTACAAATATTGTTACAATTCGAAATTTGAAGTTATTATTGGTGGTTAAAAACAAACGAATAGTAAGGTAAAATCAGGTAAATCCCCAAAATATCCGTTGGTTAAACGACCGTTTTGGAAGTTACGAAAAGGAGTTAAATTTTTTTCAAAATGAAACGTGGAGATTAAGGAAGACACTTGGAGAGATAAAGAGAGACAGATTCTTATCTATCTGATCACGAGAGGAAAATTATTTATCTTTTTTTTTTAAGAAAAAAGAAAAGAGTACGGGTGGAGGAGGAGGGTAAATAGGGGAGCGGGACGACTTTGACCCAGCCAGGCTGGACAGCATATAAGGTGATGGGATTTGAATTATTATTTTTAATCTTAAAACTTAAAAGGGACGGAAGGGGAGTGGTGAGCTGGCACGGAAAACGACAAAAGTAGGGAAAGATTACTATAATCCTGTCAGTCCAGGCTGTCAAATTAAGGCCCACTCTCACGTATCCAACGGCCACCACCGCCACGTGCCAGTCACGCTCCACTCCTTCTCTGCCTTAACTGCCCCCACTCCACCGTCTCACTTTAATGTCTTTTTTTTCCCAATTTCGTTTCATCGGAAAGTAGGTCTTACTCTCTTTTTAACAACTTTGTAAAGCTGAGGCTTTCATAGTTGCTTCTTCTGTCTCGTATAATATTATTATACGATGTTTGATTGAGAAATATTTGGTCCTACGAGATTGACGTGGGAGTTGAGAGCTGCAAAAACAAAATCACTCTATGAAATCATTAAGTATTCCAACTGGCAATGCTATTAGAATTCTCTTAGGTGTGACTTGGCATGGGCGAGGAAATAGACTAGACCAGATGGGAATCGTAGTATCTATTTTATTTTTAATTCTTGAGGTGTGGGTCAAATAAGTAGGAATCTTATTTTCGTTACGTGTATATTTTAACTTCAAGCCCAAATGCATAAAAAGAAACCTAATTATCACTATGATCCTAATTTAATTCCTGGCACAAACTGTCAAATAAGCGTATGTTTTAGTAAATGAAACCCATAGCTCGGGTAGGTAAATTAAATTAAATTATAAATTAACGCATTAACAAAAGGGTATTTCTGCCACTACAACTTGGTATTTTCGAAGTAGATCGGTATTAATAGCATAAAAGGGTATTTCTGCCACTCCAATCTTCGAACTGGCTCATAGGTCATAGCAAAGTTTTTAAAACAATATATTTACATATTTTTTATATATACAGCACTAACCACAACCATAATACAATTAGCCCGAGTCATAGAATTGCGTTTGGGAAGAGAGAAGAAAAAGGAGGAGAAGAAACGGAAAGGAGAAAGAAGAAAGGAAGTTAACTGAAGCAAGCAAAACAAGAAAGAGAGAGTCACTATCTTCAGCAATCAGCATGCAGTCGTTACGTGGAAGATACAGCTGTATAAAATCTCCCATTCCCTAAACCATTCTCACGTGCCAACCGCAACAACCTCTCACCTAATCCTGTCCTTTTGCCGTACTTTCACGTGACTTACTTCTCCGCACGAGTTCACCTCACGTGAGACTGATCTACGGTTAACTCCCATGGTTATTACCCCTTTTTAACCTCCTTAACTTTTCCTTGCATTTAAAAGGTAAAATCCGCCACTCCAAACGATCTCATATTCCGAGGCCCCTTGACTTTTCCTGGTTTTTGATTTTTTTTTACTTATGTACTTGCGTTTATGAAAGGAAAAAGAAAATATCCATTAATTCACGTTGGAGTCGACAATCAATTATAATAAAAGACTCATTTAAATTTGGTTTGGTCGTTTCACTGTTTATTACATTAAACAGCATCTAGTGAGTTAAGTTTCTTAGTGTGATTCAAGTAAAATGTTTATAATCCTCATTATTCATCCAGTTAAAATTAAAGGTGGGCAATAAACGACGCCGGATTTAAAATTTATATCTGAAGAACGTCAGAAACCAACAAAACCCAAGGTACATGGAAAATACTGGCCTTGGTCCATATTTAATTTAACCAGGAATAATGGTCCCAGTAGGGTGGGCACGCTCGTGGCTTGCCTTTTAGCGACAGCTTGAATGCCTTGGATCCTCACAATAATGCACTGTCCAAGTGGGTTTTTCTAATGAAACACTGTGAATGGTAGCGTCACTGCGTCAGTATCCCTTTTTGCCAAGGCTCCTTAGCTACCTTTTGAGTACACCGTAATACGGCACAAATGTGTAACTAAAGAATGATTTAGTCGATGCAGGCAGTTGATTGCTGCACATGGTTTGGAAAGAGGGAGGATGTTTCCTCCCTCCCCCTCCCATTGAAGCTCATCACTTTTGTAAGGCCAAATGTAGTTCTATTTGAATAAAGAGTGTTCATCTTTTTTTATACTTCCCATAAAAGCGTGGATCCAAATGGATACTAAGAAATTCATATTTAGCAACCATAAGGCATAAAATAACAAAAGACGGTTGGAAAACATTGCATGCATGTGGAAGAAGGATAACCAAAGATCATCAACCACAACATTGTGTAGATTCTATATTATAGATTTTAATGCGAAATTAAGTGCAGAACTCCAGTCATAATGTCTTCTTTTCGTGGTATTACACCAAAAAAAGATAGTTATTGTTTAACTTCCTAAGCAGTAAACACTACAAGAAAATTATAAATTAGCGACAAAAAATTACTGATGAAGTAAATACCGTAACTAATTAGAAATGGAAAATCAATATTCATCGAAAAAATTGTCGTGAAAAATTTTATTTTGCGACGGACAAAATTTGCGTCAATAAAGATGGAGGGAAAAAATCTACACAAAATTTTCAACAAAACATAGCGACGAAAACGTCATACCCGTCGGTAAATTAGGCGGGAATGCTTCCCACAATTAAATAGCATCGGGATTTACCAAAGGATATATTTTTCGCCGGTGATTTTCTGATAGTATAACTACGCCATCAAAAAATTTACGAGGAAATGCTTGGTTTAATAATCATCGTCAATTTTTTATCGACTGTAATGTATTCCTTCGATGATTTGTAGACGATCTGCCTATTCCATCGTTAACTTCAAATTAGTCGTTTTAAAAAATTGAAAACGACGACGTTTCGGTTCAGGGTTAAACTCACCCTGAACCTTCCCCCTCATTTTTTCCTTTGTTCTTTCTCTATTTTTTCTCCTTCCTCGTCGTCACATGTCTACAGCTTCTCCTCTCCTTGTCATCATTGTCGCTGTCACTCATCACCGTCGGTCACCCACGTCATCTTCTTCCTCCCTTCATATGCTTCAGTGACTTCTTCTGCTTGTCAGTTGAGGTAAGTCGATTTTGTTATTTACTGGGTTTTTATGTACTTGGTTTAATTTGGGAATTTGTTTGTGGTACAAACCTATCATTTGAACTTGCTACATTTTTAACGTAAGTCACTACAAGAAAATCACGTAATAATGTCGGAATATTTTCGAAGGAAATCAGTCCATCGCAACTTATCAACGGAAAGTAAATATTTCACTGGCAAATATAGTGATTTAGCGACAGAAAATACATCCGTCGAAAATACTGTAGGATACTTTCACACAAAATCTCCGACGGAAAATAGTGACGCCAAAACTCTCGGTGACGGGAAAAAATGCGAGAATCATTCCCGCAATTTAATTGCTTCGCCGATTTACCAACGAAAAACTTACCGTCGGTATATAGCTTTCATTTATCGACGGACATACATTCTGTCCCCATATATGGTAGTCATTTACTGACAGACAGGCCTTTCCGTCGGTAAATTGTTTACAAACGTCGTCGTGTCGATGAAGACGAGACAATACATCGACAACATAAAGTTTTCGTTGGTAATTGTCGACATCTTCGTCCACCATTTGTTGAGATAACCCTAGTATACCGACGGAATGTCTGATGTCCGTCGGTAACTGTTTTCATGAACAAAGATTACCGATAGTAATATTATTTCGTCGGTACAATTGCCGACAGTTACTAACGGAATGTCATCTGTCCGTCAGTAACTGTCGATAGGAAAACCTAGTTTACCAACGGAATTATCTTTTCGTCAGTATTTGAGTCTCCACTGTAATAAAATGTCGTTCTTTTACAGACGAAATGTGCTTGTCCGACGATAACTGTCGACGAATGCATCTTCTAGAAACCTAGATTACCGACGGAATGTTGTGTTCCGTCGGTAATCCAGCGCCTATAAGTTGCGCGCTGACTCCCTCCCCTCCCCTCGCGCCTTCATTTCTCTTCTTTCCTTACGGTCCAGAGTTTTCCGACTCCTTCTCTCGCGTTTTCATATCGTGTTTCGATTATTGTCTTACTCATCGTGCGTTGTTTGAGGTAAACTCTCTTATAAGTGTATTATTTTACAAAAAAAGCATATTTTTAGTGTTAAACGTGAATATTTGGTTAGGTTGAGATTATACATATTGCGCATGAAGTGTTCGATAAAACGCCTTTTATGATATTTGAAATATTTTTTGTAATTTTTGTCTTAATTTGAGAATTTGAATATGTAATTTTGATAAAAT
>JANQBM010000006.1:4547267-4567174 GCA_025594535.1 Erythroxylum domingense | reverse complement strand
TATCTACTATGCATGTGCATATGTAAATGCATGCATATGTCACTGTTCACTAGCAATTGGTGAGGGGATGTTACAGGTGATGCAATTAAAGGAGCAGGCACAAGAGTGGTATCAACTTTATCAAATAAATTAGACCAAAGTGGAGCTAGTCAGATGGGATGGATTTGCTATGAACCTCAAGCAACAATTTGATATAGAAAATTTTTAGGACCCTGTATTTGAAATAAAAAGGGTCAATTTAGAAGTATTGCATAAATTTCGGTCATTATTCCAATCGTATATCAATGGCGGAGGACTATCTAGTGGAGATATTCTTAAAGGGGCTCAAACATATTAAAGTTTATGGTAAAACTATAAGATTCTCCTACATTTCAACAACATATGTTGTCGATAGGAAGTAAGAGGTAGTAATGGCTACTAATTTAAGTTCTCAAATATAGAGAGGAAGATGAACTAGAGCACCAACCAATATAAGCATCTCTGATTAAATCTCTTCTCCTTAAAACATTGTCACCATAAAACCTAACTTGACATATGGATTGTCAGCTACTCAAAGTAACCAACTTAAATTATCTCTAGCTAGGACAAGTAAGATGTCAAGAACTATCAATAGCAAGGAATGTGATGACAAAAAGGATAAGGGCTTTTATTTTGATGTGATGAAAGAAATGTCCCATATCACAAATATAAAATTAAAGAATTTTATTTATATATGATAAAAGAAGAATAAGAAAAATAATGTTAGAGGAGGAAATGGAGGAGAAGAAGAACGGTTAGGCAATGAGTTTGTAAAACTAGCATCTCCTAAGGTATCCTTATAGATGATTGTGGGAATGAAAGGAGAAACCTCAAGAATGCATCAGAAGTGTGTGATTCACATATTAGTGGATAATGGAAGTACTCACAACTTCATAGATATTTCAATCTTTAAAAAATGGACAATGTGATGTACAAGAGGTGGAATCATTTCATATTACTATAAGTAGAGGATTAAAATTGACATGTAATCAATTTCATATTAATCTTACATGATCTATATAAGGATTACAACTACAAATGCTATTGTGATTGCATTGAGTAGTTGTGATGTAGTACTAAGCATATAATGGTTAGTAAGACTGAATGATGCCTTATATAACTTTAGGAGGAGAACTATGACATTCAAGTGGAATGGTGAGCTTATCATTCTCAGTGGTCTTGGGGAGGGTGTTTTATAAGGTTATTAAGAAATAAAAGAGAGGACATCTTTACATATTGCACCTAACTTATCCTATTGAGTATCAATTATAACAAATAGATATAAAGGAAAATCAATTGGGTTTTTTTGATGAAATAAATTGAATTTTAGTAAAATATGCATAAGTTTTAAAGGAATTTGATTAATTGCCTCCTAGTAGAAAGCATAATCACAAGATCCATTTGAACGAAGGAATTAAGGCTATCAAGACCTATCTTACTCTAGAGTGTCAATGGATGTAACAAGGACCTTGGTACAAAAGTTAATGAGGCAAGGCTTCATTCCACATAACATTAGATCATATGCTTTCGCGGTAGTACTAGTTAAAAATAGACAATTCATAAAAAATGTGTGTAGATTACAAGGAACTCAATAAGCTTATTATCAAATATAAATTTCCAATTCAGCTCATTGAAGAGCTCCTAGATGAATTACACGACTCTAGTTAACACTCTAAGCTTGAGTTGAGGTTGGAGTACCACCAAATCAAGATGATACCAAAAGATATACCTAAGATAATAGTTAGAACCCATTAGGGACATTATGAGTTCTTGGTGATGCCATTTAGGTTGACCAATGCTCTTTTTACTTTCCAAAGTTTTAGACCAATATCTTTAAACCCTTATTAAAGTGGTTTAAATTAGTGTTTTTTTAATGATATACTTATTTAAAATGATTCTTTTTAATCATATTCAGATCACCTCAATAAAATAATGGAAACACTCTAGGAGAGTGAACTACCTATAAAAGGAAGCAAGTGCATTTTTGAGCAAGCTAGGTGGAGTATTTGGGTTATTCCTTATCAAAAAAAAGTACAAAAAGGACATAAGGAAGGTAAACACCACTCAAGGTTAGCTAATTTCAAAAACAATTAAAGAGTTGGGAGGGTTTTTAGGTTTCACAGGCTATTATCGTAGGTTTATCAAGCATTATAGGGAGATGGCCAAACCATTAATAGAGTTATTAAGGAAACAAAATGCAAACTATTGGAATTGATGCTTAGAGGGACAAAAAGCATTGGAAGAGTTCAGTAGGTCTATCATCTATGCACATGGTCTAGCCTTTCCTAACTTTTCTAAGCCATTTATCATTAAGGCTGATGTAAGTGAAATACGGATAGGGAAAGTATGTAATAAGAAAAGCCCTATTATGTTATTAAGTAAGTCCTTATTAGAGACATCAAGGTTTTTTGTCTTATAAGAAGAAATTCTTGGCGGTGATCAAGGTAATCAAGAATTAACAACATTAACTTAGTGGAAGGTCATTCATTTTAAAAACAAACCACAAAAGTTTGAAATACCTATTGGATTAATAGATCACTACCCCCTTCTAACAAACTTGTCTTTTAAAATTGGGGTATGATTTTGAGGTGTATTATGTAGGTAAGAAAGGAAATTTTTCTACTGATTCATTATTCTAGGCTCACTAACTAAAAATTATTAACAATGTCAATCTCTTAAGTGTATACAAGGTTAACAGAGGAGATAAAGAATAGCTGGAAACATACTCCTACCTTTCAAGATCTTATTAGGAGTATAGAAGTTGGAAAAGTAAGATTTAAGGCTTATGAGTGGAAAGAAGGCTTACCGAGCTAGGAAAGAAGATTAGTGATTGGATTCAATTTGGAGTTTGCGATAAAATTGATCAATGAGGAATAATGAAGCTTCAGGGGTTATTCAGGTATTCCAACTACTACAAAAAAAAAGTTACAAAATCGCTTATACTGAAACGAACTAACTAAGGATGTCATAGATCATATAAAGCAATCTTCAATCTATTAAAGAAATAAATATGATACCTTAACTTACCTAGAGCTATTTTAACTTTTATTTATACTTGAGGGCTACTAGAGGAGTTGAGCATGGATTTTATCAAAGGACTGCACATGTCCAAAGATAACTTGATAATTCTTGTTGTAGTTGATAGATTTACTAGGTACACCTATTTCATTACCTCGAGACACCTATATTTAGGTTCATATATAGCCTAGTTATTATTGTACATGTCTTCAAACTATATGGACTGCATAAAGCAATTATGAATGATATTGATCCCATATTTTTTCAATTTTGTCAAGAGATATTTAAGTTATAAGGGGTTAGTTTGAAATTCTCCATTATAAGAAAATTAGTTATTAGTGATAGATAATTATTGAAGGAAATTGAACTGTTGGAAATTACCGACGAAAAATCATTATCCATTGTCGAAAACATTTTGACTTGCGATGGAAAAAATATCCGTCGGTAAATATAAAGGGAAATCATCTCGAAAAAAATTTTCGACAGAATATAGCGACTGTAAGATATGTTCGTCGGTAAAGAAAGTGAGAATGCTTAGCAGGATAAATAATGCTAGAGTTTAAGGATGAATTTTTTGTCAGTAAATTCAGTCAGTAAAGTCTAGTCGTAAATGTTGTCATTTGCTTTTGTTTAAGCATTTTAAAAAAATGAAAATTGCGTCGTTTGGTTTAACATCAAACGACGTCATTTTTGTTAAACCTAAAGCTACTACTAGTTCCTTTCCCCCACCCCCCTTTCCCCTCATCCATTATGCACAACCCCATTTATTTTCTTTCATCTGTCGTCGTCGTCTGACTGCCTCTGTCGTTGTCCCACTACGTCTCCTCGTCATCCCACTATGCGTCATCGTTGTGTTGTCGTGCGTCGTCACTGTGCCACCATCCTTGGGTAGCTAGTGTTATCATCTCTGTGGCAACCAAAGGCCACCATGCGTCGGGCCAACACACCTCATCGTCGCTCGTCCCTGCTGTCATCGTCGCATTTGCTTTAGGAACTGTATAATCGTCACCGACACCTCCCTCCTCTTTGTCATCGTCATCCTGTCGATGTTGATTACGTTAATTTGGTTCATTATTAGATTTAAGATTGCATTAGTGAGTAAAATGTGTAGAATGTGTAGAGAGAACACTTATGGTCTAAAGATTGCATAACTTAAAAGGAATCCTATATAGAATTAATAGAAAATTAATAATTATTATGTTTGGTTTGTAGTTTTCTCTAGTCATTTGGTAAACCGTTTTACTTATTGTTTATTATGTTTTTTATTGTCATTTAGTAGTTTCACTTATCATTTAGCTTGTTATTTCACTTGGCACTTGGCCTTAGATGTTTCTCTTGTTGCCAAAAGTAGAATATATTTTTCCTATTATTTTTTGCCACATGCCTATCATTATGTCATTTTGTTAGTTTATTGTTCATCTTTTGTTTTGCTTGTCATTTTGTTTTATTTACGTGGTCTTTGATTTTCATTGGTCATTTGGTATATCATTTTACTCACTGTTGGTATATTTCTTTACTTATCATTTAGCATGGTATTTTGCTCAGAATTAGGCCTTAGGTGTTTCATTTAGCATTAGGCGTTAGGTGTTTTGCTTGGTACTAAACTTAAGGTGTTATGATTTGCCTTGGGTCTTATACGTTTTGCTTGGCATTAGGCCTACGATGTTTCACTTTTTACAAGGCCTTATGCATTTTGAGGTGGTTCACTTATTTTGATATAATAACATAGTTGTGAAATTTTCCATTATTATCGTGCTTCTTTTGAAATAATGCACCTCTAACTTAGTATATAATTTTGGGAATATATTTCATTTCATTTCATGTCTGTTAAATAAATGCAATAACGATCTTTTAAATAAAAATTAACAAAAGTAAGGCTTATGGTGATAACTAGTGTATATCTTTGGAAACTCAAATACTTATAATCATTCAAATATATATGTCCCAATTTTGATAATGACACTTACTTTCTATGCTTTATTCATGTGTTTATAACACGTAAGGTTATATATGTTTATGAAAATGTATATATTTTTATAGTTACTGCAAGGATAATTTTTCTTCCTCTTAAGTCTATGTATTTTCCTACCCTTACCTAAACCTCCTAAGAGGAATAAATTAAATCCATCTGACGGGATATCTATAGTGGTTAGTGTCTCTTTAGTCCCTTCTCAAAAGCAGTAACTTTTTATGAATTTAAATAAGGCTACCAACTCTTATGGCATGTTCTTATTAATTTTATAAAGTTGAACTCTAAAATCTCAATCTTAATTTTGTAAAGTTGATTTTTCTATGAATCATTATCCATTTCTTGTATTCATCTCAAAAAATTTTAAATCTTCCTCAATTTAATTGTGTGCTAGCGTTGAAATTTGTGGTTTGACTGATATGCACATTCTTTCTTTTGTGGTAATAAAAATACATCTTTGTCTCTTGAGGAGTTAACAAGACAATTTATACTTTATAGTGATGGAAATTGGATGGAATTGGAGGACAAAAAATATAAATTTTAGGTTGAAATATGCCACTAAAGAGAAAACAGGATATGATGTGACCAAGGTTTAGACCACGATTTGGAGCCAGTTATTATCTAGGTGGAGCATCACATTCGATAGCTGGAACCGAATCAAATGTTCTACCTCGAGCTATTACAATTGCATATGAGGCATCACCTTTCGTAGCTGTTGTTACACCATCCACCACCTTTATAATAACAGAGATATCAAGGGTAAACGATGCGGATAAAGGAGGTGGCCTCCAACCTGGAGTTGAGGGAGCTAATGGAAGAACTTACATTACAATGGTCAACAATCTGTAGGTGAAAATAAATGAAACACCATATGTTTATAACTAAGTTATAGGTTTCAATTTAAAAAATGGTATAAAATTAATTGTTTTTATATTAGCTTGATTCCGTCTGGACCGTGCTCAAGAAACATGACATCCAAATTCAAGAAAAAGATTGATCTTGAGGGTTATATATGGAAGAATATCTCTTAGGTGACAAAGGAATTTTACTATTAGGAGTTTGAGGTACAAAAAGTTTTAATTTTATTTTTTAATTAATTTTTATACATTAATTAGATAAATATTATTACATTATATGTTTTTCCTTTTCTTTCAGAAAGAATTTTTTTGAGATTCTGAATTTGACGTGGTCATTTCTAAAGTATGGGAGAGACGAGCAAATACACATTATCGAGACTTTGTTGGTGCAATATATAAGACTGGTGTACGATCGCCTTATATTTCTGAACAAATATAGATTCATTGGCAGCAGTATTGGACATCATCCGAGGCAATGTCCATTATAGAGTGTAATTCTACCAACAGACGTGAAGCTCTTCCCATACATACTGGATGATCTATTACTCACCACAAGCATGCAAAGAGACTTGTAAGTATCTACACTTTACATTTATATTCTGATTTTTTTACTTTAGTATATTTCAATTTAATTTGATATGTGAATTTTAGAATGAAAATGTGTATTATGGAGAATAATAATGTTATAAAAGTCTAGTGTCATATATGGCTATGTTGTTGAGTTATTTTCTTTGTTCAATAGGGGATAAATGATAGTTGTGATTGTGTTGTATTTTAGGGTTTAATTTGTTAAGTATTTAGTGTTAATTTGTGTGTTTAATGCATATTTAGGTTTTAATTGTGTTAGTTTTTGTATTTAAGTGTTTTTATGGGTTAGTATGAGTCTTTGAGCTTAAATGTTATATGTTTTAGGTACCTTGATGTGCTTATTACTGTTCAGGGTAAACGGCGAAGAACAGAGAAGTTTCGAAGAGTTTCGGACCAAAAACATTACTCACGATTGTGGCACAATAGGGCACGATCGTGACAAAAAGAGGCGAGCTGACAAGACCCTGACCACGATCGTGTACTTTAGGCCACGATCGTGACAGAGAGTTATGTGTCAGGCAACGATCATGTACTTTAGGCCACGATCATGACAGAAAGTGTTAGGCGCTGGCCATGATCGTGGCAGGTAGGGCCACGATCGTGACCTACGTCGGGCTGATACAGAAACTTGAATTTGACAAGATTTTTTGGATCGTTTCGACTCGGAATTAACCCTAGGGCTTCCAAGATATAAATAGAACATTATAAGACAGAAAAAACAGCTTTTATAGAGCTTTCACGTCAGCCAAAATTTAGAAACCCCTAAAGAGCTATTGAGTGATTTGAGGAAGGAGACGAAGGAAGAGAGACACGGAGCGAAGCTTGACGTGAAGTACTTCCCGGAACAGGTAATTTCCCGCCTTCGCTGCCTTCATTGATCCGTTCCGAGCATATTTTCCAATTTATTTCAGTTTTATTGATATATAAAATTGAGATAATTGTTGAGAATAGGTTATGTCGAATGTTAATTATTGTCTAAACTCACCTTCAGGATTTTGTCTTTGATTTTAATGAAATCTGATTTATTGAGTTTTTATTTGAGTTATTTGTGATTCAATATCTGTTCTTAATAATTCTACAATAAACTGAGAGGGTGAGCTGAGTGAATATCATCAAATTGGGCTAACAAAAGTTAGATAATTTGATAGATAAGGGTTGAATCAAACCGGTGAAATCGTGTAATGAGAGATCGAGTATAGGTTTCTAGTAGGTTATTCAAAAATTTTAGAACTAATTTAGATTTTAGGTCAATTGTGAGTCGAGAGATCACAATTCCATAATTTAAATTAGGGATTATTAATTAGGGTTTAAATATTATAACTTGAGAGAGAGTAATCCACCCTAAGATCATCTAGACCCAATAATTCGGTAATTGCATAAATGATTAGATTTTCATTAATTTCGGATTAAAACACCCTTTCTCCCAATTGGTAGTTCCTAGGTTAATTTTTGATTTGGTTATGTGATTTGCTATTTTGTTATTATTTCCGAAATTTAATTCTCATAATTGATTGTTGATTGATTAATTTTCAGCATTTATTGTTTATTTTAGAATGTTGCGACTTAGTTCAACCTTAGATTTTAGGACTAGATTAACCCTCCTCGTGGGATCGATACCTTAGGTACTACGCGAATGATCTGTGCGCTTACAGTATTATCGAGGTTAAAATAGTAAAACTTAGCATATATAAACCTGCGATCAAGTTTTGGCACCATTATCAGGAAGGAGATAATTTAGGTCTATATTTTAAGGCGTTATATTAGTTTTTAATTTTTGTTTCTGTTTCTTTTGTTTCATTTTAGAATTCATGCTCTTGCATGAACACAAGAGTCACGAGAAGTTCCAGTCGTGTAGCAGAGACATTAGATTTAGATATCACACGATTAGAACGAACCCTTAAAAAAGCTCGGCGAGAAGAAGAAGAAGAGATAGGCAAATCATCAATGGCTGAGAATTTCAACGGAATATGGATCAGGAAGCAAACCAAGGATGGCAACAGAGGACCCTGATGGACTTCATAAGGCCAGGGTTCAACCTGTGAAACCAAGGAGTGGCTAGGCCGCCAGTTCAAGTGGCCTCGTTTGAGATAAAACCAGCCCTCCTCAATATGCTTCAACAGAACGTGCAATTTTATGGATTAGCGAACGAGGATCCCAACGCACATATCATTAACTTCCTCGAGACCTGTGATACCTTTCGATATCATCAGATGTCGGAGGTTGCGATTAGAATTAGGCTATTCCCTTTTACATTTGGAGATAGAGTGAAGGCTTGGTATCATTTACTGAACCTAGCCAATATTACGACATGGGATTAGCTTATGAGTTCCTTCTTGGACAAGTACTTACCGTTGACCAAGACAATAAAGATTATAAAGGAAATCACCAATTTCTAACAAGGTGACAGGGAGTCAGCCTATGAAGCGTGGGAAAGATATAAGGACCTGCAAAGGAAGTGCCTACACTATAACTTACTCAAGGAATTCCTTTTACAGACATTTTACAATAGAGTTAACCCACAAAAAAGAGGCACACTCAGCGTCAGAAGGATCCTTGATGTGAAAAACTGTCGATGAGGTAGAGGACCTGATTGCGGAGATGGCGAGCAACAGTTGCTTATGGACAAATGAGCGAGGAAGGAAATCAGCTACTTTTAGAGAGCATAAGGGAATTGCCGCGCGGTCGATCAGATGATAGAGATGCAAGCGAAGATCGACAACTTGATGCGACAACTCAACAACATGAAGGCATCATCCTCAGCTCAGGTGAAGGCCACACAGTTAAAGTGTGAAATCTGTAGCCAGATAGACCGTGATACTGTGGAGTATTATTTAATGAAGGAGGACAATCAGGAGCAATTTAATTATATGGGGGCACAATATGGACGAGGAGGGGGTAATAATCCCTACTCCAACACTTACAACCTCGAGTGGAAGAATCACCCTAACTTCTCCTAGTTTAACATCAATGGAGGGCAGTTCAGGCCTCAGGGACAATCGAGCTTTTAGTAAGATAAAGCGAGCTCGATGGAATCAAAGTTAGACAAAATTTTGGACAAGCTTGGAACTTTAGATAATGAACAAAAGAAGCTGGAAGATAGAATTGAGCAAGTCACTAAGAACCATGCTTCCTCAATTTATAATCTAGAAGCCAAAGTGAATTAATTGTCAAAAGCCTTTTCTATGCGAAATTTGGGAAATATTCCTAGCACTTCAAGAACAAAATCAAGGGAGCAACTAAAGGCTGTTACACTTCAAAGTGAGAAGGAACTTGAATCACTCACAAAGACAATGGAGGAGCCTGTCCAGTCAGTTAAGAAAAATCAAGAAAAGGAGAAAGAAGTGGACATGAGCGAATACCCTTTGTATATTGCACCTCCACCGTATCAACCCAAGGTTCCTTTTCCTCAACGACTACAAAAGAAGAAGTTAGATGAACAATTTGCAAAGTTTGTTGAGAAGTTAAGGACGCTACAGATTAATCTCTCCTTTGTTAAGGCATTAGAACACATGCACAATTATGCAAAATTTCTAAAGGACATATTATCAAAAAAATGTACTTGAGAAGATAATCAGACTATAGCTCTAATTGACAGTTGCAGCTTAATAGTCACCAGTCAAATGCCTTCAAAATTGAAAGATCTAGGAAGTTTCACAATATCTTGTGTGGTTGGTGAATTTGAATATACAAAGTGTTTATGTGATTTGGGAGCTAGCATCAATCTTATGCAGTTGTTAATATTCAGGAAGTTGGGACTGGGAGAGATCAAGCCAACATCAATGTTAATTTAATTGGCTAATCAATGCATTAAAAGGTCATTTGGAATAGTGGAAGACATTCTAATGCAAGTGGATAAGTTCATTATTCCAGTGGATTTTGTGGTTTAGATTTTGAAGAAGATAAGAACTACCCACTGATCTTAGGTCAACCGTTCATGAACATAGGAAAGGCCATAATTGAAATTTACAAAGGGAAATTAACAATCCGAATAGGCGAAGATCAGGTCGAATTCAATATGAATAAGGCTTTAAAGAATCCAATAACGAGCAGTACATGCATGAAAGTTAAAATTATAGATAAAAATTTGTCAAAACTAGTTGAAAGTTGCATAGCAGAAGTGCAGTCATTGGACGCAGAGGCTGACAATGAATATCAAAATCTTGAATCTAAAGGAAATTATGAAATTGAGGAGGCAAATGTTCAAGTGCAGCAAGACGAATTAGTTCAAACTAAATCACCCACACCACCATCTTCAGAGAAACCTCCAATATTAGAGATTAAGCCTTTACCTGCATACCTCAAGAATACCTTCCTTGGTGAAGGTCAAACACTACGAATAATAATTTCCAACCAATTGAATGAAAAACAAGAAAGTAAGGTAGTGGAAGTTGTTAAGAAGCAGATGAAAGCCATCGGATGGCAGATTGCTGACATTCGAGGAATAAGCCCGAATGTCTGCATGCACCGAATAAGCTTAGAGGAAGGGTGTAGAATGGTGAGAGAGCATCAACAGAGGCTAAATCCTAACATGAAGGATGTGGTTAAAAAGGATATCATAAAACTCCTAGATGCAGGGATAATCTATCCCATCTCTAATAGTGAATAGGTCAGCCCAGTACAATATGTACCTAAAAAGGGTGGAATGATAGTGATACAAAGTGATAGTGGAGAAGTAATTTCAGCAAGAATAGTCACAGGATGGAGAGTATGTATAGATTATCGCAAACGCAACTCAGTGACTAAGAAAGATCACTTCCTTCTCCCATTCATAGACCAGATGATAGAACGGGTAGTAAGTCATTCATTTTATTGCTTCTTAGATAAATACTTAGGTTATAATCAAATTTTCATCTACCCAAATGATCAGGAGAAGACCACATTCACTTGCCCCTATGGTACCTTTGTGTATAAACGGATACCTTTTAGACTTTGCAATGCTCCAACCACATTTCAGATATGCAGGATGTCTATCTTTGCAGACATGATTGAAGACATAATGGAGGAGTTCATGGATGATTTTTCAGTCTTTGGAGATTCTTTTGACTTATGTTTAACTAATTTGGATAGAGCAAAGATGTAAAGAATCACATTTGGTGACAAATTGAAAGAAATGTCATTTTATAGTACAAGAAGGGATAGTGCTAGGGCACAATATCTCACGTCAAGGATTCGAAGTTGACAGAGCAAAGACAGAGGTAATAAAGAAACTCCCATCACCAAGCAATGTAAAAGGTGTGTGAGGATTCTTAGTTCATGCAGGATTATACCATCATTTCATCAAAGATTTCTCACAAATTGTAAGACTGTTAACAAACTTCTTAGTCAAGGATATGCCCTTCCTGTTTGATGACAAGTGTATGTCTACATTTAACACCTTAAAAGAGGCATTAATATCAGCACCAATTTTATCACTACTAGACTGGACAATTTCGTTCGAAGTTATGTATGATGCAATTGACCAAGTTATAGGCTGTGTTTTGGGCTAAAGGAAAGATAAAAAGTTATGCAATTTACTATGCTAGTAAAACTCTTGCAAGACCTCAACTGAATTATACCACTACGAAAAAGGAACTACTTGCAGTAGTGTACGCGTGTGATAAGTTTTGACAATATCTTTTGGGATCAAAGGTAATTGTATTCACTGACCACGCAGCACTAAAATACCTCTTCAACAATAAAGATGATAAACCTGGGCTCATTCGATGGGTGCTACTTTTGCAAGAATTTGATATAAATGAGAGAGATAAAAAAGGAGCAAAAAATATAGTTGCAGACCACTTATCCAAACTTGAGGGAGAGGAATGCAAGCCAAGTAATGACATTAACAAAAATTTCCTGGATGAAACTCTGATGCTACTTAATAGCTTGACAACACCATGGTTTGCAGATATTGCAAATTATGTTACCAGTGGTAAACTTCCGTCAGATCTCTCTTACCAACAAAGGAAGAAGTTCTTGCATGATTATATAGAGTTTGTGCAGATGGGTTATTGCGACGTTGTGTTCCAAATGAGGAAATGTTAGACATCTTAAGGCAATGTCATGAAGGGCAGTACGTTGGGCATTATGGAGCCAACAAAACGGTATCTCGAATACTTGAAAGTGGATTTTATTGGCCACAGTCATTTAAGGATGCGCAGACGTACGTGGCACAATATGATCGATGCCAAAGAATAGGTAACATTTCCAAAAGGGATGAAATGTCTTTATCTAACATTCAAGAAGTAGAAGTCTTCAATGTGTGGGGCATCAATTTTATGGGTCCGTTCCCATCTTCAATGGGAAACATGTATATTTTATCGGGGGTTGATTATGTTTCACGTTGGGCTGAAGCGGTAGCATCTCCAACCAATGATTGGAAGGTAGTACAGAAGTTCATTAAATGGCTATTTAACCGATTTGGAGTGCCATATACAATAATAAGTGACGGAGGCGCACATTTTTGCAACAGATCTTTTAATGTCCTCTTAAAAAGAATTGGAGTGCAACACCGAGTTGCTACTCCCTACCATCCACAGACTAGTGGGTAAGTGGAAGTTGTTAACCGAAAGCTGAAACAAATTCTGGAAAAGACAGTGAACAACTCCAGAAAGGATTAGGCAGTAAAGCTAGATGATGCCTTATGGGCCTATAGGAAAACTTTTAAAACACCCATTGGAACAATTCCTTATAGGCTCGTTTATGGGAAAGCATGTCATTTTTTGGTCGAATTAGAACATCGAGCATACTTGGTGATTAAAGCACTAAATTTTCATTGGAAACAAGCTAGCGAGAAGAGACTTCTCCAACTGGACAAACTTGAAGAGTTTCATTTTGATGCGTATGAAAACGCCAAACTCTACAAGAAAAAGGTGAAGAAATGGCACGATGCTTGTCTTAAGCAAAAAGAATTCAAAGTAGGATAGACTGTTCTACTATATAATTCAAGGTTAAGGCTATTTCTAGGGAAGTTGAAGTCTAGATGGAGTGGACTATTTACAATCAATCAAGTTTTTGATCATGGAGTTCTCAAATTGGAAACCACTAACAAGGAGACTTTTAAGGTCAACGGGCATCATTGCAAACTTTATTTTAGATGAGCAATTCCCAAAGATAAGGAAGTGATTTCCTTGTCTCCGAATAAGTAAACACACTTCCCTGGACGCAAGATCAAGCTATGGACCATAAACTAGCAAGTTTAGAAGTTTGTCTGAAAGTGTTAGTTGTTGTTAGATTTATTTTCAATAAAACATTAGTGATTTGTGTTAACTCTAAGGCCGACACCATAATCACCTCCATCTCCATACCATTTATGTCTAACTTATTTATTTTTCTTTTTCAAATTAGCCTTCAATTCTAATTTTTCTGATATGTGTATTTATATTTTATTTTTTTCTGTTACTTTAAATTATATTTTTTCTTTTCTTTTTTGTGTTGTTTGTTTCCTTCTCACATTGAGGACAATGTGTTGTTCAAGTGTGGGGAGGGATTATGTGTTTTACTTTTGAATGTGATTTTTGCATATTGTATGATAGTTATTAGGTTGCATCTTATGAACTATTTGAATGTGTCAATGGTTTAAATGGAGTGGAATTTGTTTAATTTCGAACATATTCTATTAGGTTGTAAATAATCATTAGCTTGCAAAATTAGTGAATTAGGAGTCTTTGGATAAATATACAGCTTAAATAAGATTTAGTGTAAATTTAGCATCCTATAGGTTGTCACATTCATTCATAATTTGAGGCCTTTCAACTTGAGTAGCTTAACTAGTATTTTTCATGGAAATGAGTAGCTTAAACAATAAGGTAGGCTAATAATAAAAAAATTGTTTTTGTTAAATAAATCACTATTCCACTAGCCTTCAAGTTATGAATATAGCTAGTAGCTAGTTGAAAACATAATATAGCTGAGTAACTGGATCGACACGCATCCTAAATGTGTGCCTTCGCGTCAAAATTTATATAACGTTTCAACCAAACTGTGTAATAAAAACATGACTTAGTTGACTAACCAGATCGACATTCATTACCAATGTTTGCCTCCATGTAAAAAGACTAAGTCTATGTTCAAAAATAAAATAAAATTTGTGTTTCATTAATAAACCTGCCGAACTTATAGTAAGCTTGACTTTTTATGAAAATTTACTTTGGAACCGAAGAATTATTAATGTGGGTGTACAATTGAAAAGGGTAAATAATTTAGCACTTAGATCTCGATTAAATTGTATATTTATTTCAGACCCCTAGGCATAGATTTTGCTTGTTAATGATTAGATATAACTTGTAGGATTGTATTTAAAATTAAATTTATTTCATGTAGTTAAAGTCATTGCCTCATTATTGCATTGTGTGTTGTGTGTTTGTTGCTTTGTTTGCTTGAAGACAAGCAAATGTTTAAGTGTGAGGATGTTGATAGTTGTGATTTGCATTATGTTTTAAGGTTTAATTTGCTAAGTATTTAGTGTTAATTTGAGTGTTTGGTGCGTATTTAGGTTTTAATTATTTTATTTTATGTGTTTAAGTGTTTTTATGGGTTAGTATGAGTCTTTAAGCTTAAATGTTATATTTTTTAGGTACCTTGATGTGTTTGTTAGTGTTTCAGGGTAAACAGCAAATAACAGAGAAGTTTCAAAGAGTTTCAGGCCAAAAACACAGCCCACGATCATGGCACAACGACAGAAGGATGCGAGTTGACAGGCCACAATCCTGACAGAAAGAGGTGAGCTGACAGGACCCTGGCCACGATCTTGCACTTTGGGTCATGATCGTGACAGGCCCAGAAACTCAAATTTTGTGAGATTTTTTGGACCGTTTCAACTCCGAATTAACCCTAGGGCTTCCAAGTTATAAACAGAACATTACAAGACAGAAGAAACAACTTTTGTAGAGCTTTCACATCAGTTAAAATTTAGAAACCCAAGAGAGCTATTGAGTGATTTACTGAAGGAAGAGAGACATGGAGACGAAGCTTAACGCGAAGTACTTCCTAGAACAGGTGGTTTCCCATCATCGCTGCCTTCATTGATCCATTCCGAGAGTATTTTTCAATTTATTTCAGTTTTGTTTTATGTATGAAATTGAAATAATTGTTGAGAATACATTATGTCTACTGTGGATTATTGTCTAAACTCACCTTCAGGATTTTGTCTTTGATTTTAATGAAATCTAATTTATTATGTTTTTATTTGAGTTATTTGTGATTCAATATTTGTTCTTAATAATTCGAAAATAAACTAAAAGGGTGAGCCGAGTGAATATCATCAAATTTAGCTAAAGAGAGTTAGGTAACTTTTTTTTGAAAAAAGGAAATTTTATAAATAAAGAATATGCATGTTACAGTGGTTTAGAGGCTAGGGGGATACCCTTGTCACACAACATAGCAGAAAAGGGAAGATTTACAACATCAAATGAGCAAGTATACAAAAAGCGAAAAATTATGGGCAAAAAATGGCTAGTCCGTTATTGAGTTGAGCCTTATTAAAACGATTTCACTAATTTTCCTTTTGGTCTCTGCAACTAGTTGTGTCATTGGTTTGGCCGATTCCTGAAACCGTCTGGCATTTCCTTCACTCCAAATGGCCTGTACAGTCATTCCCATAGCAATCGTGAAAAGCCTTCTTTCTTGTGCTCGGATTGCTGGAGAGTTTACCAACCAATTTATAACGGCAGTAAGTGAATTATCCAATTTGATAGATAAGAATTGAATTAAACCGATGAAATCATGTAACGAGAAATCGAGCATAGGTTTCTGGTAGGTTAATAGACAATTTTAGAACTAATTTAAGTTTTAGGTCAATTGTGAGTCGAGAGATCACAATTCCATAATTTAAATTAGAGATTATTAACTAGGGGTTAAAGATTATAACTCGAGAGAGAGTAATCCACCCTAGGACCGTCTAGAACCAATAATTTGGTAGTTGCATAATTGATAAGATTCTCATTAATTTCATATTAAAACTCCCTTTCTTTCAATCGGTAGTTCCTAGGTTAATTCTTGATTTGGTTGTGTGATTTGCTATTTTGTTATTATTTCCGAAATTTGATTCTTATAATTGATTGTTGATTGATTAATTTTTTGCGTTTATTGTTTATTTTAGATTGTCGCGATTTAGTTCGACCTTAGATTTTAGGACTAGATTAACCCTCCTCGTGGGATTGATACCTTAGATACTACGTGAATTACTCGTGCGCTTGCAGTATTATCGAGGTTTAAATAGTAAAACTTAGCATACGTAAACTTGCGATCAGTAAATATCATAAAAATAGAGGAAATTCTGCCAAAATTCTTATAAATTATAGTTTATTTATAACATTTTATTCTGCCGTAGGAAAATTCTATGGACACAAAGCCTACACCCTATCAGCTCTTTTTACACACTCACACTAAGAAGCATGACGATGTGACCTCTGTCAACACCCGATATAGAAAACTAAATGTATGTAAAATTTATGCTTTAATATTAATGCTTAATAATTATCACTTATTAACATAAACATTGCCTTCTGATAGAACCAAATACAAGAAAACATTCAACGACAGTCTCAACAGTCTGAAGATATTGATGAGACTCAAACCTATTTTCATGCAGTGGGTGGTAAGGACCGTCATAGAAGGATATTCGGCTTAGGTTCATTTGCAAACACATGTTATTCGTAATCCTCCACATCCAATACTGCAACATCTAGTAGGCGGTCTGCACCTTATAAAGTCCATGAGCTTCGAAATACAGTACAGACATTGGCAACTCAATTGCAACAATCGATGGAGTACATAACTCAGCTTCGTAATGAGGTAGATGAGTTGAAGGGGAGGGTTATCACCTCATCACAGCAATCAAAGCATCAGCGGTCACCAAATGAATAACGTACTTTTAGTCATTTCGTATGAATTACAAATACTTATTATGTACAAAATAATTTTTTATTATCAATTAAGATAATTTTTACTTTATATTAGTAATCAACTTTCTGTTTTAACAAATTAAATGTAGAAATAAATTAAAAAATTGTCAACAAATAACTCATTACTGTTTAAATTATACATCAACCATAAGATCATCAAATAAAATTTAATGCAGGGAAATTATAAAAAAAATTGTCTTAGTAAATTTACCAAAGGAAAAACAATGTTCATCGGTAAAATCTATTCGATTTACCGGCAAATAACTAATAATCGTCGGTAATATTGTCATTAACTTACCGATGGAATAACCAATTCCGTAGGTAACTTCATCGACCGAAGACAACACAGAATAACCGTTGATATATTCACCGATGGTTACACAAAATCTCTATCAGTAAATTTGCCGCAAACATTCTATGATTAGTCACAAATTATTACTTACGATCGTTTCTCCAACGCCTTTATCAGTTGGTAAATTCCGTCACTAACTAAGCTTGCCGACAGAATGTGTAGGTTTTTCGTCGGTACTTTTCGTCGCTAAACTTCATTTTTCTTATAGTGCTCTATAACTTACCACCCTTAAATTGATGGGCAAACAGAGGTTAGTAATAAGATACTAGAGACATATCTTAAGTGCATATGTAGTGAGGCTCCTCATAAATGGATTTAGTGGATTCCTTTGGCAAAATGGTAGTACAATACCACCTATTATACAACCATCAATTTAACACTATTTTAGGTTTTATATGGGTATTAGCCATTAATTCAGGTTCCTTAGGCTTCAAGGGAAAGGGAAATAGCTATTGTAATGATCAAATTCTACTTAAGGTGAGTTCATCATCAAATGAAGCAACAAGTTGATAAAAAGAGAAATCATTGAGAATTTTGGTGGAGATTTGGGTGTTGCTCAAGTTATAACCCTAGAGACAACACTTATTATAGAGAAGATTATCACAAACTTTCTCCACTATATTATGACCTTTATAGAGTCGTTGTAAAGGATGGTAAAGGAGCTTATAAGCTATATTTACCATGAGAAGGAAGTATACACCCTATATTCCATACATCTGAAATTAAAAATTTCATTTTTGATTAAGTGACTATTTTATAGAGCTCTTAACAAGTTTGGTTGCCAAAAAACATATTTTACATACAATTTTAGGAAAAAGAAGGATTAAAATTCATAATAAACTCACGATACATAGGAGATTTATAAGCACGAACCTTGTGGATAAGGATTTTAAGGGGGAGGATTATTGCAAAAAGAAAGGAGAAGAATTTGTCTAGGGGAAATTAAATAAAGGAAAAGATCCTCATAAAATTGTACGCTAAGTTACTTATATATGTATGAAACACAATGTTTAAGTCAAATTAGACATAATAACCAGGATATATAACCTTAGTGTATTGACTGTCACCTCTCATAAGTAGTTATTGTGCAATGAATTAGTTATGCAAAATTATAACATAATTCACATCTTTCTCCCACTCTTTATCTCTCATCCTTCCTATTCTCTTTTGATTTCTTTTTTTCTCTCTTCATTCTTAGTCCATTTGTTGAGTCAATCACTCTTTATCTTAACTTAAATCCAATAACATTTAATTTCTCCTTCTTTGTTGAATATATGATTATAATGTTACTGTTCCTGTATTGTTGATTGCATAAAGAACTGACGAAGCTTCTTTGGATTAATTTTTGATGACATATTACTCACACTTTTAGAGTTGATTCAAAGTTGGTGACAATGTTGGCCAATTTTCACTAAGTAAGCCTATTCCCAATCTTTTTTTGCAACTATTTCAAAATAAAATAGTGATAGTGGAAGATTTAATTCATTAAAGTTACCTTTTGGAGAGGTTTTTTAGATATCTAAAAATTGCTCAGTAGCAGTCTGACAAATAGGGAATGCTAGGGTAAACCAGAAAAGTTTGGGTAAAGTAGACCATCCCTATGAGAGTGGTGAAGGGAGGACCCCAATTAGTAGGGGAAAAAACCCCAATCCTTTTGGGGTTATCCTACACTTTGAAGAAGAGGTAGAAAAGGAATAAATATAGTGATAATTTGATTCTTCGTCGCCATAGTAAATAGGAGAGAAAATATAATTTGTTTAAAATCAACATAAATCAAATTGATGTAGAATAAATATAAATAAATAGAATAAGTCGAATAAGAATAAGTACATTACATATAGAAAATTGATATCTAAAAAGATGAATGATTATGAAGAGTATATTTTAGATTGATTGATATTAAGCTTGTATCTTTATACAGATCTTTATGTAGTCTAACTTTATATATTAAGATTTATATATTAGAATAACATAACAAGATTCGATAGTAGGTAGAAAGAAATATATTTTTCTTTTTACCATACTATTGGATCTTATAGAATAGTGTTGATTCTAGTTTGATATGGGTTTGATAATTATAGGAATTGTTCTATGAGCAATATGAGATCAAGCGCAACCATTTTACAAATAACATCATATGGATTTTGTAACATCCCATCACCGATGGGAAGGGTAAAATGGTAATTTTGAGTGGCCTATGGGCGTTTAGAAAAATGCCCCTA
>JANQBM010000006.1:4516381-4547167 GCA_025594535.1 Erythroxylum domingense | reverse complement strand
TTTGTTTTCTACTGAATTGTGTATTCCGCAAATTTTTGTATCTTTAAAATTAAATATTACGGTTTGTAATAATTTTGGGAAATTGAAAATGTTTGTATTTTGTAATGGGCCCAAATGGCAATCAAAAATTTTGTTGATTGTATCGTTATATTTGAGAATGGTTGTAAAATAAAATGGGCTGATTTAGTTATCAACTTTCTGTACTTTATGTTATTGGTTTAAAAAAATTGTACCGAAATTTGAATCATCTAGTGCTATAACATGCCACCCTCGCGGGGCAAGAATTCGGATGTCACCATCGATGTCGGGTTCGGGTCTTGCGGGAGTGGGGTGTTACAGATTTAATGACGTTGCATTGTTTTCTTGGTAGGAACAAGTTTTGATAGAATACGTACCTTATTGCCAAAAATATTTACGATGTTCAGTGTCTTATCATTAGCCTCCCTTGTATTGCTCGACATGGGCGATCTTTTTGATAAATTGATAGATTTTTTGAATAATTATTGACCAAAAAATTCTTTTAATACTAAAAATACTAATTACTTTTGTAATAGTAGTTGGAATGATATTAATTCCAATTTATTTCTTATCTATGTTATACCATGTAATTTTAAATTTTAAATTTTGACATAAGAGTACCAAAAATATAGTAATTTAGATTCAAAGTTTGAATTTCAAAATTTTTAAATTTATGAGCTTTTTATGTTGGGTGTTATTAAGATGTCAACATAGCCACGATAGACCTCCAAACTTAAAGAAAAAAGTTACTTTAGAATTCTTAGACAAAATCCTAATAAAAATTTAGAGTTTTGATAGTCTAAAATTCAACAAATACCTTATCTCCATTTGTATTGACAAAACATAGTGTGGCTATAGCTTTTGAATAAATATTATTCGAGGATTTGTCAAACATGATGGACATACCCCATTATTGAAGTATCATACTAGAATAATAAAGATACGAGAGAATTTAACATTCTTATAGTGTGTTCATACATTATCTAATGGCTTTTTAATTGCTAAAACCTCCCGTAAACCCAATCAAAGACAGCCGAGTCGAAGCAATAGGGTGTTGTGTCGGGTGGCCGTGAGCTGTGACACGTCCACATGACAGCACGTATTTTGTCTTAAATTGTTCATTGCAAGGTGTGACTTCCCTTTGGAAGGTGTGACGTCCCTTCGGCTCCTCTTACCTAACAAGAACAGATGCCAGACCTGAGAATGCTGCAAAAACTGGATCATCTCAGAACTCTTTAGCCCAATTGTTATTATCGAAACACTGGATCCATTGCTACTCTTACATTTGACAGAGAGCATCTGAATTCCCTTTCCTCTGGTTGATTGAACATTGAACAATCATATCTTTATCATTCCCTTCCCAAAGAACAATTCCAAGCTCCAAAATTCTAATAGGGTTGGACAATTCCAAGCCGCCAAAACATAGACCAAGAGATCTTTCATAACACTTTGCAGATGGTTTGTTGCTGCCAATTTTAAATGATTTTAGGCTCCAATTTGGCCACAGTGACTCCAACTTTTCTGCAAATTTGAAGAATAAAAAAGGGACATTAGAGGCATTGAAGTCTTATGCATTAGCTAAAAGTTAGCTACGAGTAGGATGACATTCGACCCCACAAGGAAGAAAATCTGTGTTCGCTCTGCGTTGGTTGATGAAGAGGGACAAAGTACTCTACGGTTAGCACCACAATGTCTCATTAAAAACTACTATTGCTGTTTACTGGCCCAATTTGGCTTTTCCTTTGACATTTTCTTCCTCGCTTTTTCCTATCATTAAATTACTCTCTGCCCCTTTCTTTCTTCGCTTTTGTAAGCACCTAGACTCCAGGATTGAAACCACAACTTTTTACAGGACATGTGAATGCTGGGTTTGTCTTGTCTTCGCCTGGGCTCAATAGCTGGGTGTGGCATTATCTGAGATGTTGACACCTTAAACCACTGACATTTATAGCCCAGCCCAACAGCCCATCTGATAATCATCCTCTGCTCAGCAACCAAAGCCAAACGTCCTTCATAATTATACCATTCACGCTTGGAATGTGGCTTTCCTGCCAACTAGATACTAAGTTACAGATGCAAGAATTCTCATTTTCCCCTTCAAATTATGATTGGACCTACTCACCATAAATACCTGAGCTTCCATTTCTTGTCCTACTCTCCCCCATTCCAAAGTTTTTCACCGTTTGTTCTGTTATGATTCCTGCAGTAATATTTATGAGAGGCTTTCCATTGCTAGGACTATGTCTCAGTGGCATCATTTTAGACTTTTAGTTGCCCACTGCGTCACCGACTTCTTTGTATGGCTGCTTTGACTGGGTTATTTAAGATATAGTGAACTCCTCGAAATTCAGTCATTACCATTCCAGTACTTAGCCCCTACTGCAATTGCACTTCTGAGTTAAGAACAACTGAAAGTAGGGGACAGGAAATTATTGGAATTACATGTTACTGCACACTGTCTTCTTCCAACGAGTAAGGTGCTGCATCACATAAGCACTACCATAAATGAGTCTCACAACCATATCTAAAAAGCAAATTCAGTTTCTTCTACAGAGACTCACCACTTCATTAACTTGACGTCCTCTGGCCCCGTAGAATGATAGTGGGTTAATAATACTTACGTGTTACTTGTTCTGATAAGTTTGTACTATCTTATTCAAATGCTCACCCCGGTAAAAAATTTAGTCTGATAAGGCCACCAACTTTGAAACAATTTTAATACTTTACAAATAAAGGAAGCGTAGTCAGAGCGACGTTGCCAAAGTCGAAGTCCTGTTTTACGGAGATGCTGCAGCACATAGCTGTTTACCACTCGACTTCACATCTCGTTTTAGTGATAGCGAGTGAACTAGATACATAATATATTAGGTAGATTAAACAGTCACAGATGAATTTATTATAAGCTCATAAGGTCAAGCCTAGTAATTACATTAATATTATTTGATGACTCTCATCCATAAGAGACGAAACTGAACCCAAAAAACAAGAATTAAGAGGTGAAAGGCATTAGATGTCTACATTATATATATATCTCATGCTTGGTTTAGCTAGACCGTAATTTGGTATATGTCTATGTCTCCCTCATCTATTTTTTTTAATTGCAAGCAACTTTAGAAGATAATATACTCTGTAGGTCAAAAGAGAGAGCTTTGAGGAGTTTAAAGATGGTGGGGTGTTGATAAAAGAAGAGAAGATATACACTGGAACCAATTGCCACCACCTCTTTTTTTAACTCATTATCTATAGTCTATACCTGACCATTATCTTTCCCTTTTTTCTTCTTTTTGGGTTGAAAATACGCTACAGTCCAATACTACTAACTGCTAAAAGCAAAGAACAAAAGATCAACAAAGACATGACAAACAAAATCAAAAGATATTGTCCCCCAGTTCAACACTCCTTTGCCTTTCACCTTTTCCCCTTTTTGTGCCTGTGTTTTTAATCGATCTAATTGCTTCTAAATCCTCTTTTAATCTCCTCTTATGCATCCTTTGTTTTTAATCTGGTTAATGCTGCTGCTCCTTCCTGTACTTTCTTTTTCAGGTCTTGTTCTTTCTAGCCCCCCCACCCCCCACTAAAAGCACCGTAGCCTCTACAAAAGAAACACATCTCACGAGGTTTCGGTGCAAAATGTGATACTTACAGTTTTAACAAATCAATCTAAACTAAGTCCACTGAGGTCACTGTCTATAACTAAAACAGTAGACATGAACAAGTTTTTTACTGCTATACTCTCTCAGTCTTTGGTTTCTCCAAGCTATACGTAATATGTTTAACATGTCAATAACTACCAAACCAATACCGTTTACAATAATTGTCAATGTGAGCCGAAATGAGACATTTTTGTACACACTAGTGTTTCTCCGGCATTCACGGTACATCAGAGGATTTTGATGGAATAGTTAAACGGGGTTCAGTAGGTTAAGCAATTTATTAAGAAATCTAGATAGTTGCGTTATTTAAGATTGCAAGAATAAAGCCAAGTCATGATTCCCTTTGATTTTATAGCCCTGGAAAGCACGTGCAGGCCTTCTTGAATAAAAAAGTGGAGCTCTGCTATATTTCTACTTCGCAGGCATTTAAGATTGGAAATGCGAACTATGTGGCCACTAGCAATTATTTGAATTCAATTTTTTCGACGAATGTTTAAATGCTCCGTGTCCAGTGGCCATTCTTTTACTCCTCGGCTACAGTCGGAGTTCCTTTCACTATCAAGGGTGGACTGGCTCTGCATTGACTTTTCCTACACTGTCTCCGAGTCCTTACCCGCTTATTGCCTTTGTCTCCCCGAATCGGATGGGTTTCACATAGAAGAAACTGGAAATATGACGGCATGGTTTATAGGTAGGACTTGGAAGACTGTGTAACGGGAATTAGAAAGCGTACGTCAAGAAATGGACGGTGAAGTAACAGCAGGATAGGTTTTACTACTCCATACAGTCTCATTCATTCAAATTCAATGGCCAAGCATTTTAAAACACCAGCCATTCATACATATAAAGATCTATTCCAACGAGGTCAATCGCCAAACTGCAATATTGGTCAGAAAATAGAAAGTTTAGATAATCCATCAGTGGCCGACAACTTGTTCCTCACTTCACATGCGAACAAAATCCTCCCTTCTGATCATACACATTTTCGTTTCCATTTTCCCTCCTTCAGGTTTCCCTCTCACCAACCTTTTTCTTTCTCTTTTTCATGCACTAGACACCGGACACATGTGGGCATGTAGATTTTACAAGATCTACTTGTGTTCAATTTTGTTGGGACTCGAAGAAACTCCAGAATTCTTAGGTATCAATGAATATAGCCATATAGGATCTTTATTTATATAGAATATATGTTACATTATACCATGTTGGTACTAAAAGATGACATTAGTTAGAAACAAATGGGGCATAAGAGAACATATATTATGTTACTGCAAGGGTCTCTTCATTGCTTTTGTTGTTCATGTTCTTCAACTTCCTGCCTGGTAAAATGCCAACTATCTCTGCTTCCAAATCCCATCATTACTTGGAAGGATCAGATTTGGACTGAACTGAAAACGCAGAGATTGTAGGCAATTTAACTTGTTTACTTAAAAAGGAACACAAGGATTATGAGCCGTGCAACGCTAGTCCATTAAGGAAAAGGAAAAAAATAAAAGGAAACAGATGAATTTGATGCACTAGCGAGGGCTACTGAGAAATTCAGCAGCTGCATGGTTTAAGCTCTGAACTGCTCTGTCCTTCTTGGACAGAGGCTCTGATGAAGATGACACTGATGATGCCACAGACCACGCATCGTTTGAGCTACCTGGGCTAAAGGACATATCTATTACACCTTTTGGGCTGCTTGCCATTGAACCCCACTTGCGTTTGTTTGATTGGTTGCCATGGTCTTTTGGTGCCAATTCCATAATTAGCTCACCGCAATCTGCTACTTTATCCTACGTACAAGTGACAAGCTTTCATGATTCAGTAAACGTAAAAAGATAATAGCTTTCTGGTTGGCAAGATGAAACTGAAATTTGAAGTACGTTACAATGACTTGATACCTTTTCGATTCCAAGAATTCCCAATAGCTGGTTTTCATATTCAGTTCCAATACAAGGATCTACGTCATTAATGACATGCAGAATTGTCGCAGAAGCCATTACAGAGGGCAGATAATGCATTGACCTAGAATCTGCAGAAATCCAATGAAGTCAAAGTTGAGAACAAATCGTGGTATTGTTTTTAACATAAATAACTTGATTAATCATCAAGAAAGGCAAAGGAAACTTTCTGACGGCTTACCTGATATGATACAGAGAATTATACGGTCGCACCTCCTCAGAAATTCCCAACAGGGATAGTCCTTTAAACTCAGCCTCCTCGTAATATAATCAAGAAAAGATAATGGGGTAACAGGATTCATTTTCCATCGAAGAGTAGAAAGAACCAGAATCTCCATTCTCTGTATGGTTTTGTCCTCAAACACATACCTACTATCCTCCACCTACACAAATCAATGAAAACCACATTAATACGACTATCTACCCTCAAGCAAAGCTGGAACTTTACTATACAATCAAACACATATGTCTACCTGAAGGTCCGTTAGAAGTGGAACTTGGGTCTCTTCCACTTTAGCAGCAAGCGAGATACAGGCCACAGCAGCGAGCTGCGTCATCCATGGTTTATCTGCTTGAAGTTGGAAACTGAATAGGAATCTGTCAAGATAGTTCACTGCTAAAACTGCTGTCAGAGCAGTGAAAGAATAGTACGTGTTGACCTTAAGCATCCGCTCTACGGCTTCACGGCGAGCCTCGGCAAGACATGGATTAATCTGTAAGCTTTTGCGCAGTTGGTTTTGTTCTTCTTTAGAAAACAAAGTGGAGAGTTCCTGATCGTCCCAAGACAAGTCCTGCTCTAGTAAGATTGGAAAAGGGCTTCTGTTACTGCTATTGTTGGTGGAATAGGTCGTTTCTTCTCCGTTTTCCTCCGAATTCTCCTCAGCACAATGGGGAGCATCAAAAAGAAAGGTAGCGTTTTGTTGGTATTGAGGTTCCTGTAGCGCACTTGGTTCACGATGATGCTTAGCCATCTTCTTCTTCGAAGAAGAGGTTCAGATCTTGGTTCATAACAAAGAAGATGATGCGAAGGTGAACGGAGAAGAGAGGGCTAAAACAGGCCCAGCCTTTGCAATGTCTCAACTCACCTTCAATGGAGCAAAGAGGAGGTGGTGGGCAACAGTAACTCAAAAGTTGAGGAGGAGACTCTGCGAAGGAAGGTGCTTATGGGTTTGGAGCTTTTGGATGGGTCTTATTTTTTTATTTGGGAACGTCTCGTGTCTATCGTCCCAGACCTGAATCATGGGCCATGCAGCTCAGTTACTCGACACGTGACACTTTTACCCGATACTGCATGGTCCCACGATTTTTTTTTTTTACTTTTGTTATTTTTCCTTTGTCGTCGCTCTTCAATGTTTTAAAACCAAAAACAAACTGAAAAGAAAAAATGATTGAAGTTTTAAAAATTGAATAGCGTTAAAATAAAATTAAAATTTTATATTTATTTATTAAAATTTTTTAAATTTAGTTTAAAAAGAAATTATTAAATAAAAATTGTTTGATTTATTTTAATTTATAAATCTTGTTAATTTATAAAAAATAACTGTTTAATTAATAAAATAACTAATTTTTAATAATAAAAATTATTAAAGTAAATTAAACTAAAAATTTAAAACCAAATAAAGAGTAAATAAAAACAATCCACGAAACTCCCCTTTTTAAGTGCATTCTAAATATATGAGTGACCATATATGAGTTTTCTTTTCTTCTTCTTTTTTTTTATTGTTAAGTGCATTCTAAATACAATTTTGAGATACACCCAATAATTTATAAATGACATATCAAGTCATCCAATATGTTCTAAGCTAAAAATCGTGTTCTTCATCTTTTCTAACTTAAGAATTTTAGTTTCTCCTCTTTGATCGTCTGATTTTGGGTTTCATGCGTTCATAAGGAAGTTGAATTTGCGCAGGCGGGATGGCTATGCATACACAGAACCCCACGCCTGAAAGTATCCTCTGATCTGATCCCTATTGATGGACAGAAAGCAATTTAATATTTTTTTGAGGGGAAAAAAAAAAGAGAGACTAATTTTCTCCAGCACTCATAAATTTAGAAAAAGAAGACGTAATAGTAGAAAAAGGGAAATGCTAGCTGGAAGAACCCTGTAAAGAAGGGTTTCTTTAACCGGTGATTTGGGAGAGAAGAGATCTAAACCAGAACTGAGAAATTAGAAAATTGAGAAACGAAGAACAATAATCATATTCAAATGATTAAGTCATTAAAAAGGGGTTTAAGCAAATTCTTTAGCACATTTTTTATATAATTGTGGAATCTCGAGATGGTACGAATTATTCATTAAACCAATTGGACTTTTTTCTTTCTTTCGTGTCACATGTGTTAGCTCAAAACGGGATTGAAGATTAGGTCATGTGGTAGAACTTTGGCAATAACAATTCTGGATTGGAAACTTCCATGGCAGACTAAGATATGTTAATTATAATGTTATTAATACAGTAGACGTCGGCTCAAAGTTCTGGACTCTTGTCCTCGTCCACTGCTTTTCCACAGATGGTTTCTTCTGATGCAAGCAAAAGCACTCGTATCTTCATTTACAAACTTGGAAAACGTAAAAGAATTATTTCTTGCTATTTAATATTTATCATAATTGCATAAAATTAAAGTTGAAAAATTATGAAGTTTAGAGATTATAAAAGCATCGGTAAGATTACTTCAACATAACAACAATTGATATCCCCTCGTATCTTTACAAAACGAAGACCCTTTACACTAGTATCGTTGACTTTAGAGATTATAAAAGCACCAATATATAGAGCATAAGATATAGATATTATGTGCAGTGTTAATATATTTGATAATCAAAATCATTGTGAGATTTGGTCTCAGATTTAAGGTACAGTATGTATACCTTCATTGCTCTGTAATAGTCCATGCATGACACTGTAATCCCACTAGTAGTTGCCGGACCTGTTAAAAGAAGAAAACAACAGAACTCTCTACTGCTAAAAGCCGGAGAAGAAGGGCAGTGGCATGAATACTTTAATATATTTGAATGGCTTTAGTTTTTGGTTCATACTTTATTGTTTTCAAGATTGAAGACTTAAGTCGACGCAAGTAACACAAGAAATTTGGACAAAAACTACTACACTTCCCAATGTAATTTAAGGTCTCAACAGGACAACTCGATTCCTTGTTTTTGGTTCGTACGTGAAAAAGGGTATGTTCCCCCGAAACTCTCTTCAGTAACCTACAATCCATAATAACGTTTGGAAACACACAAAGATTTCTGTACGTGTGTGTTCGTCTTCGGTTTCTAATTACAATTCTTCCCTTTGTGATTTGTTGGTTCATGAAAATTTTAGCAGTACTGTAGGCGGTGTTTACCCACCGGGACGCGTGTAATTATTTTTTTCCCCCTCTGATACGTTTGCTTTCTTTTCTAACTCATCTTTTATAGGCTCGAAGTCCAAGAAATGGAGCCACGGAAATGTAGATGTGGAGGAGAGTTGTTATGAGAGGACGTAAAAGAGGGTTAGTGCAAGCAGGTGAGACGGAATCAATGGAGGCAGGGATCAAGGAGAGTGTGGTGGTTGTGCTTAATTGGCTTCCAGTTCACTAAACAAAGTAAGATTCAAGGGAAACAACCGACTGTAAATGATGAATACTGCTGTTGTACACACCACTGTTCTTTTGGGGTTTCCTTGTTTTACTTCTTACATGATAACCATCTCAAGTATATATATTATTTATTTTTTCCACTTCTGACTCGAGTTCCTGAAAACCATCAATCAGAGTAGTTTCGTTCCGGTCGAATGCTAGATACAAAGTCCACACACTTGTATATACTTAATCTGATCACACCAAGTAACGGATCCCAGATAGTTGATCCCTCCATTAGATTGTTCAGTTCCTAGGAAAAACCTTCACCAATAGCAGGACATGACATGATTAAACATGAAATCAATTAGCTTAGTCACTTGAAGACAACTAAGGACTTGCGCATACATTACTAGGAAAACTCAATGATGAGTTATTGGATGTTTAGAGAGTGCTCACATGGATTTCTAGTCCAGCTGGAGGGAAGACCTTCCAGTTGGGAGCCCACAGTTCGAAATAGTCCCCAGTCGGATGATAAAGTTTGTTAAGTAATCATAACTTACCATACAGATCGTGACCATCATTGATGCATGGCAACTACTCGAGATATTGTGATCTTTGTTTGTGACTCAATGACGAGGGGTTGACCATCTTGCTGCTGACTCACGACTTGCAGCTTTTCTTGCTTTTAGCTTTCATGCATCCCCATCTAAATAAATGCATACGCAAATTTACAGCAAAAGTTGCCTCATTTGATCTTATAACTCTGATAAAATTTATTACTTAAATTCCTTAGTTATGGCCGTCAACATCAGTCACGACTTCCCAATGTTGTAGCCTTGAATTGGCATTGATGGCCTTTGCTTCGCTTGTCTACCCTCCAAATAGGAACGACGATTAAAGAGAGAATGCAAAGTAGAACTACATGATTATACAAGCACGATACTGCCAACACCAAGGCGTGCACATTTCATTTGCTGCTCGATGGTGTTTCCTGTACCACGCGTGCTTTGACCACTTGGAAACAACAAGAAAAATAGAGGAACTGATTAAACACAAATAATTGACAAGTTCAGACACTGCCGATGATGGGTCATACAATTTCAAACACTAGAAGCCCAACCCACATAATATAGACAACTTGCCCCTCCACCACTCATGACCGGCTGGAAGAATCTTACCTTATTGGTTAATGATCATTACTTTGTTGTTGCTTAAAACTCCGTCATAAAGGAGAAGTGTTAATTCTGTGCACCCTTCCTACTTTTAATCTACCAACAGCCGTGAATCAAATGGGATATGTCGACCAAAGAGCCAAGTTTGTCTGATCAGACATTAGTACGCTAGAGGGTGCAATTTTAAAGGATGGTAGGGTATCCTTGAAGAGATCAAGGGTCTGGCATGAGCATGGTTGACCAATGTGATCCAAGAGAAACTATTTGTCTTTCAACAGTTAAAATCAATTGCCTTTAAACCTCATCTGGATCCACATTCTATTTTCTTACTGCACAAAATACATTTCATATAGGTGTGGAAACAAGTGCAGACAAGTTTGGTAACGGACAATTTAGAATTGACAAAGCCTGCGACGACTAATATATCCGTCTTGCCGAATGGGGAATAGACAGTTACTGTAGGCCTGCAAAAGAATACAGACACAAGTCAACAATGTTGAACCTGAACTCCTGTCAATCATTTTTCTTGTCTTCATTTGTAGGGAAGTGCTAGTCAAGGAATATCTACCACATTGACAGTTGGAGAGATATAGGATAGATGGCAATGACCTACAATCATCACAATGTCGTCCATATGCAAAACATAGAAAATATAATTTCACAATCTTCTCTAACTAATACCAGAATTACATCTCTTAGGTACTATCGTTGACGCAGATCATCAACTGCTACGTTTAAAGTGTTCCCGAATGAATCTTTCTGCATGGGATGGATATTTATCTCGGATATATGCCCGCAGACACTTCTGATAAGAAAAGTCTATCCATCCACCATCAGTTCTTACAACAAACATGCACCTTGACTGTCTAAATTGGGGGTGACGGTCAACCTGTCGTATGAAAAGTAGAAGCAGTGAATTGTCTTCTCATAAACGAAGCACGTACAAATCACACAATCATTCAAGAAGTAACGAACAAACATGCAAAGGACGAAGTCATGAGAACTGATTTAAATTCTTGACATATTTGCAATGCGCATTAATTATAGAGATGCAAATTTGTTCCATGTGACAATGATATGAGACTGACTGCACGTCACTGGCATGAAAAAGAACGGAAATGAACAGCCATGGTTAAAGGAATAAGAGCCGACAAAAGCCACCGTTTTGCAAACCAAACAAATGTGGATAAAATATGCATCAGATTTCCCGGATTAAGGTGCATGTGATGAAGTGAAGAAAAGCAACAAAAGGACAGGCATCTACGTCACTTTCAATGGCTATACTAGACATATCAATAGGTTGAAAAGAGTGAAAGTGACAAGATAAAGGAAAGGCCTTGAGAATTCAATGTCGAAGAAAAAAGAACCACCATATTTAATCAAAGTGCCTATCTGTGGGGCATATACTCATTAGGTTGATTTCGAATGCATGTTTCCTTCCGATAAATCATACTTTGTAGAAAGATTAACATTTAATCGAGGAAAATTACCTCTATAAATTGCAAGATTCCATAGAGTGCGAACTTAAGGAAAAGCAAAATTAGCTATGTAGCCTCAAATACAAGATCATTCAGAATGATTAGCAATGACAAATATAAGTTAGGTAATGACTTACAATGAACTTTTATAGACTAATTTTGGGCTTTTGTTTGAAGATCGTCGTGTGGCCCGGACAAATCTTATATTGTGCTTGCATCCAAGTTATTTCTGCTTTAAAAATTTTAGTTGTAACAGAAGTATGAGTAAAATACTAAGAACACTGTCAGAGGAAAACTAAATAATTGGATATGATTTAGAGTATGTAGCATGACAAGAACTTGGTGGTGAATAGGTGCAAGTTACACACCGATGGCAAACTGACTTGGGTTGTTTTATTAGAAGATTTACTTTTAAACTAGCAATTAAAACCACTCAGCAGCAGAACTATGGGACACAATCCAGGTCTTGCAGTTGGTACAGCAGCCAGGCAGAAAGGTTAGAAAGGAATATGATTTCCATCAAACTATGATGCAAAAGAACTTAAAGTCTATAAGAGAAATAAAAGATGAAAGATTATCAATTACAAACTTTAATTTGGTAAGATGAGGATTGGGAATTGAGTTGACATAAAAGACAAAGGTTGAAATTCAAATTGTATTAGGATTCCTTATTACTTAAGTAGTAGTAGTATTACGTCATTCTATTTTAAATATGTTATCCTAGTTGTATAGGACTTATAGGATATCTATTATGATAGGATTTAAATTAGAAACCTTTTCCTACTAGAATAAGGATTCTAAGAACTATATATATGTGTGTACTCAGCCTTTCATTAATAACAAACAATATGAAATTTTTCTACAAACTTGAGTTTTCAACTAGAAAATGTAATGCTTTCTTCTAAGAGTGATTCTTCGACCCTATGAGGGATTCCTCGTTTCCTACTATCCATTCTTTGTGTTCTTTACGAAATTCCAGTCATCTCAAACCTAAATTCTAGCTATATTAAACCCTAAAATCCTGTCTAAATTTCCACCAATCAAACTTTAAAATTCTAGCTATACAAAATCTAAAAATTTTGCATTCCTAGCCAAAATTCAACCTTGAAACCTGATATTCCAGTAGCTTAATATTAGTCATACTTCCTAATTTTGTACTTTTAGATACCAGTTAATAATTCTTCTATTTGTCTACATCAATTTGATATTAGAGCTTTGATTCATGATGGCAATACGTAGTGGTAGGGCATATAGAGGAATATTCAGAGACCAGAAGCGAGATGAGATATTGCTAAGAGTTATAGAAGGATTGGACAAGTCCAGAAAACAATATCAGACAACAAACTACACTTTATGGTAAGGGTGGAGAAAGTGAAACCCAAAACGAAGAGGCTAACACTAATCAACAACGAATGGGGTTCGAAAATCAATGCCTATTGAGAGATCTAAGACAAAGAAATCAACCAGCAGCACATGGAGCGCGTGTGAGTCTTTAGAGGCTACGATAGAGTCAAAACACACAACAAACTCAATGACATCACTAAGAAAGTTCATGTTGAAACCCCTGATTTTGCAGGAAAAATGGATCTACACTTGTTCTTAGACTAGACAGTCGCAATGGAAGATTTTCTTTGACTGATACCACATATCAGAAGATCGAAAAGTTCGATTCGCAAAGATGAGGCTAGTTAGACACACTAAAATCAAGTGAAGATTGGCAGAGGATAGACTTCGAAAAACAAGTCAGCCACCAATTGTTGATTGGGAAAAGATGAAGTTGAAGTTATCAGAAAAATGCTTAACATTTCATTATCAGGAAAATCTCCAAGATCCTTGCAACCCTTAGATAAGGGATTATATTCATAACTGAGTACAGGGAAATATTTGATGAACTTTCTATCCAGTGTGAAAGGATGGAGTCGAAATGACAACTTATATCTCACTACAAAAATGGCTTAAGGGAAAAAATTTGCAAGGAGTTGATAATGCAAAGGATTTACAGCCTTAAAGGTGCATATCAATTAGCTTTATGAGCAAAACAATACTTAGGACAACAAGTAACTAAAAAAGTTCAAAATCAAGCCGGCAAGTTTGGCACGAAGAGAACTATGACGGTGCAAACTTTTAAACCAGCACCCAATGCATCAAAATCTGCACCACAAAACAACTACAAAACTTCTCAAGGAAGTAAATTTAAAGGCAAAGCCATAGCTGAGACTGGATGAAAAGAGACAGCAATGACAACAAGTGCTTCTGATACAATGGGAGGGGCTTATTTGTCCTACATCAAACTATTTGACCAGGAAAGGACAACCACAGTTTAAGTGATCTTGCTAAAGCAGCTCGAAAGCTTATGAACCCAAAGCAGGAGTATAGAGAGATGAATGAAGTTAGAGACCAAAACTTTTGTGCTGAGTGGCTTGCACTCATAGTCTTGGCCTCTAGCACTTTCTATATCTGTGGACCTCAAAAGGATCTTATACCTTGTTTAATAATCAATCTATTTGAGGTTGGATTCTCTCAAAAGATGCATTGATTTGTGAATATAGAGAGACCTTTGAACCAAAAATAGATCTATAGTACTTATTTACGCAACTCAAGTTTATTCAAGCAAGAAATATGAGAAATAATTAATGATAGGCTTAAAATATACCATGCCACATAAATCAAATGTGATTAGAAAAAGCGGAAACTATCACCTTTATGCAAGATTTAAAGCAGCCCGATCATTGAGAAAAGTGAATCACCTTTATGCATAGAACCAAGAAACACACGCTACTACACCACAACCCCCTACCCCTGGTCTATTTCCTCTTCATTCACCTACGGTTTCCCCAAAAAAAAAAAAAAGACGTTTAAACCAAGTATTATTGTAGAATCTCAGCTCAACTAAACTAATCCTAAGTTCCAATATTTTTAGGATTGGCTACAGGAGATTCTTTGCTTCGTTCATCTTTGTTCTAGGTCAAGTAACTCCTTAGGCGACCCAACCCAGCCCCCAACAAGTTTTAGTGCCATCTCTAAACCTTCTTAATATTTAACTAGTTTGACGCCCCTATTCACGTTTTCCAATGTTAGTTCATTAACCAAACCTCTCTAATCGAATGAACTTAAGAAAATACGACAAAGAAAAATGAAGGAAAGATAACAAGGGGGGTTAATACCTAATAAAATTAGAAAATTCCAGTGGAAACAACTTTTTTTTTTAGTAGCTTCTAGCCACCCAGCACAATAATATATACCAAGTAAACAATTGATTAGAGGGTCAAAGTTGAAGAAGCTATGGTATGAAGGAGATGGTGACAAAATGTACTGAGAGATAAACCTCATACCAGAAGGATTTGAACTAATCAAAGAACAATTATTGATCAAAAATCATGAAATTAGTTTGATAAGCAGGATTGAGAAAGCTTTGTATAGCTAATTCAAACAAATAGAGAAGTAATAATGAGGATACAGATATCTTATCAAACCTTTAGATTTACCTAAAATAGAAATTTAAAAAAAGGCAATTGGCTGCACAAAGTTCCAACAGGGAAAACTCAAAAGAAACTTTGACTAGATTATATAAAGAAAGTGGAGTAGCTAATCTAAACACAAATCCTCTAATACAAAACAACCATAAAAACAACTCACCATTATAAAATCAAGACCACATCCAATTTTATCCTCGGAATTTGGATGATGCCGGAGAAGCTTCTCTATGACAACTTCCTCATCTTCAGCAGTTAGACACTCCCCATCCATATACCTTGAAGATAGAGAATCAGAAAAATACGCACACTTTATATGCCTTTCAAACTAATTACGAACCTTGCACAAATTTCGCCATGCTAAATATATATATATATATATATATATATATATATATGAATTTCAAAAAGGTCTTTCTCCAAGTGCATATGAATAGAATAACAAGTTAGGATTAGGGTGGCTCAAGGCTCATAATACATATTACTTGAATACAGAATCAGTAACTACACTAGAAACTCAAAAGTCAAACCAATAAATAATGCCGTAAAATGTTTATCTCCATAAGTTTCCCATTTCTAAAAATTTTTTGTTTTTATAATTTTTCTACCTGTTTGGTTTCCTATTTGTATAATTTCTTACTTATTTCTGTTTCCTATTTTCTTTTGGATTAGGGTTATTTTGTCAAGCTTATAAACAAGCCTTCTAAATGTTAAATTAGACATTCAATCAATAATAGCCTCATATTTAATTAACTTTAAGCTGTCTCCACGAATGAATTCTCGTGTTTTTTCAAATTAAACGTGATAATTGTTCTTTGTTTCTCGCTACGTCAGTTGTTATCAGAGCATGTTGAACTGCTCCCTCTATGGCTAGTGACGGCAACAAAGACACTAAAAATAACCTTAATTTAGAAGATCAGAGGGAGGCACTAAGAGATATGTAGCATAAGATTATCCAACAATTGGAAGTGCATTTCAAAGAGATCTTGCAGTGGCTCGGTGCAAGTAACCCTCTTGTCAACATGGATAAGGACGATGATAAAGATTGTGTTAGGAAAGTACAAGCCCATAAGGTACCCTATTCAGAGACTCGTTCCTGTTCAGGGTTGGAGGAAGCTTGCCTACAACAATAAATCAAAGTCAGATTAAGAGTTCTTGTATGATGAATCACATAGCCAAAGAGATCTTGATGACAGTTTCAAGTTTCGGGTAAATATGTTTGTCTTCGGTTGGGATTTTAGTATTGAAGGATTTCTTCATTGGATAGCAAATATTGAGCCATTCTTGGATTATCATGAGATCCCAAAGGAGAGGAAGGTAAAGCTGGTGGCTTATATGTTGAAGGGAGTTGTCTTTGCTTGTTTGGAGAAGACCAAAGAGAGGAGATGTTGAGAAAGGAAGGATTCGATTCAGCCTCGCACGCTGATGGAACAGAAGATTCAAAGAGATTTTTTACCCCCGAATTACAAGTAGATTTTGTTTTAACAGGATCAGGGATGCATAAAAGGTTCTCAATCTATGCAAGACTACTATAAAATTCATGAGGTTATCTCGACATGGTGATTAACGATTCAAAGTTTTGCAAAAGCTTGAAATTTGACATGAAAGGTGGAATTGTTGGTTCACGAGAGGCAAAATTGAGTCTCCCCATAGAAGTTATATGAGAGAAGCTTATGGAGTTTCTATATAAAGGATGAAGACCCCGCTAAAACCTACTCCACGTGAGAATAGTTTGCGGAAAGAGAGCTTGCAGGGAAGCAGAAGGTAGACAAAAACGAAGGAAGCTTCTAAGGAGAACAATCCCTATCTCAAGCCTTGATCTAAAGTTTATTATTCGTGTCGAGAATCAAGACATTGTCAAACTTGTGTTCCTATTTGTATAAGTTTCCTACTTGTTTCGGTTTCTTATTTTTATAAGTTTTTTACTTGTTTTTTATTTCCTATTTTCTTTTGGATCAAGTTTGCTTTGTCAAACCAATAAATATGTCTCCTAAACATTGTACTAGACATTCAATCAATAATAATCTCATATTCAGTTGGCTTTGCTTAATTTGAAGAAATACAATAATCTACTCATGGAGACAGCTTAAAGTTAACTGAAAGAGTATCATTGATTGAATATCTAACACGATGTTTAAGAGACCTATTTATATGCTTGATAAAAACAACTTTAATCCAAAAGAAAATAGGAAACAAAACAGGCAAAAAAACTTATAAAAATAGGAAACCAAAACAAGTAGAACTTATATAAATAAGAAACCAAAACAAGTACAGAATTTATGGAAATAGACGTTCCATGTCAATTTCTTCTACTTGATAAAAACTCGTTTTTGAGTGTTTTGGCAAATCATGGTACAACTCATCACGAGCATAATATGAGAAAATATCTACCACAATGTAAGTCTTGGAAATGCCCATATTATCAGGCAGGTCAATCACATAAGTATTGTTATTGATTTTCTTCAACACCTTGTATGGACCATATTTTCAAGGCTGTATCTTATTGTAATTACCAATCATAAACCTTTCGTCAGACGAGAACACCATCACTTGTTCACCCTCTTCGAAGATTTGCTTTCAACAATATTGATCAACAACTTTTTTGTACTTCCAATTAGCCTCTTTCAGTTGCTCTACTTGCACCAACTCCAATTGGCAACTCTACTATATCAAGAGTATCCTAGGAAGGTTTTGTATAAACTAATAGAAACGATGACCTCCCAGTAGTACTGTGAACAATATTATTATAAGCAAATTATGATTATACTAAAGCAAGATCACACTACTTGAGTCTATCACCACAAATGCTACGAGTCAGACTCCCAATATTTGAAATATTGCCTCTGTTTAATCATTTATCTCTCCCAAATTATTACGTAGAGATAACCTCACGATTTCTATACTGTAGTCTTACACAGATCGAAAAGCATGTCTACATCACTTTTATTATTGAAATAGAATTTGCTCGTAATCCAAGGGTAAAAAATCCCTTTGAATCATTCATTTCATCTGCATCCAAGAGAGAACTCAATCCTTCTCATCACGCCATCTCCTCTCTTTCAAATTCTCCCACCAAACATTGGCGGCTCCCTTCAACCTACAAGTTGCCATCTTTATCTTACTTTCTTCCAAGATCTCATGATAACCAAAGAACTGCTCAACGTTTGTGATTAAATTAAGAACTCCTTCAGTATTAAAATCCCATTAAAGACAGGAATATCTACTCAAAACTTGAAACTACCGTCAAGATCTCTTTGACCCTACAGTCCTTCATATAGGAAATCTCATCTGGCTCTGATTTACTGTTGTAAGCAAGTTGTCCTCAAGCCATAGCAGAAACGAGTCTTTGAACAAGGCACCTTAGGGCTCATACTTCCATAACACGATCTCCATCATAATTCCTATCCCTATTAGCAAGAGGGATAAGGGCACTAAGTCGCCCCAAGATCTCCCTGAAATGTTGTTGGGGTTCCAACAGTCTAGAGGTGCTATTCACATGGGAGATTCCGCAACAAAGACGCAGCAAGAGAAGTGGTAGGCTGAGAGACTTAGTCATATTTTATTTTCATGTATTATTGCTAATAATTAGCACTAGGACTTTATTTTCCTTATTAGCACCGTTTATGTCAAAGGTAGTTATTCCACTATTTATTCAATGACAATCAATGACAGATGAAAGTATTGCCTTGCTTCCAACATTGAGTTTTTGAGATCGGAGAGTTTTCTCAAATGAGCTCTCAAACTAATGAGTAGAACAAATCAAAAGGGAAGAAATATCAAGAAGCAACTGCAGGAACTCATTGACGATTTCAATACTGGTTCACACCGACCCATCACGAGATCCTATCGAGGGAACAATAACAACTTGGTATCAGAGCCCAACGCGATGGGTGACTCCAATTCTCCCTTCCAGCAGCAATTTGAGACGTTCATGGCACAATACCACGAAGACCAACAACGGAATCGAGCGTCCTTTGAAGCACAACAACAAGACACCCGCAATTTGCAAGAACTGATGCGAGATGTCTCCCACTTCCACCGTAACCACTGAGATCAAGCTAAGAGCAGCCATAGCCGATCCTACGAAGGTGCAGCAAAGCGGGACAGCAGCGCACGTCACCACCAAAAATTAGACTTTCCTCGATATGATGGTTCCACCGAACCACTACCATGGCTAAGTCGCTGTGATTATTACTTCCGTCACCAAAAAATTCCAGATTTAGACAAACTCAGCATGGTCGCACCACATTTGAAGGCTGATGCGCAGTATTGGTTCCTGAAATTAGACAAGGATCGATAGGATCTCACTTGGTAGGAGTTTAAGGACCATTGCATGAGACAGTTTGGCTCTCCTAATAGTCGCAGTAAATTCGGTGAACTATTTGTGGAAGATTACCAGCGCCAATTTGAGAAATTATCCGCTCGCGTTCCCTTTCTCCGGCCAGAACAAGAAGTCGACCTCTTCATCAGTAGTTTGCAAGATTCCATCGCAGTAGATGTGGAATTGCAGCAACCGGAGGACCTCACCACAGCCATGAATCTTGCTCGCCTGGATGAGCGTCGTCGCAGCAACCGCAAGGTTCACACCAATCTGTCTTCTTTAAGAGGGAATTCCGACCACTGCATCAAACGCCTTACTAAGGTGGAGATGGCCAAGAGGAGGGCAAAAAATCTCTGCTATAATTATGATGAGATTTATTCCCCAGGCCATCATTGCAAAAAATTGTTCTTCATTACTGCTACAGATGACTAGTCCGGCGAGAAGGCCACTACGGACGCAGATTAGGGGGCGGACCAAGGACCCCAAATTTCACTTCACGCTATCACGGGCAATCCTCACCCCAGACTATGCAAATTGAACTTTATCAAGGATCGACGTTTGAAAATCCTGGTGGACACAGGGAGTACACATAGTTTTGTTGACTCTTGCTTAGCTAATGATCTTCATCTAAGTGTTGATAAGTCCAGCAATTTCAAGTGACAGTTGCGAATGGGGAAAAATTGCAAAGCCCTGGCCTCTGTCGAAACGTTCAGTTCACCTTGGAGAATCATATGTTTCAGTTGGATTTCTATTTACAATCTTTGGGATTTTGTGATGCAGTATTGGGAATCAGTTGGCTTCGCCAATTGGGACCAATCATGTGAGACTTCAAAAAACTAACTATGAGCTTTCTTCGACAGGGCGTAAATCTCAGCTTTCAAGGTTTGAAGCCTCCTACTCATGGTTGATTCTATCACGTTTCACCTTCCCAAGAGAACATCACCCTAGCGATTCAACATCTCTTACTAGATTTTGAGGACATTTTTAAGAAAGCGGCTGGCTTACCACCTAGCCGCTGGTGTGATCACAGAATTACCTTGGAGACTGGGACTAATCCCATCAGTCGACCATACCGTTACCCCCATAGACAAAAGGCTAAGATTGAAAGGCAATGTGATGAGATGTTGAGAAAGGGACTAATACGTCCCAGTCAATCTCCCTACTCTTCCCCGGTGTTGTTGGTAGAAAAGGAAGACAACTCCTGGCGTTTTTGTGTGGACTATTAGGGCCTGAATGATAAAATGGTCAAGGATAAGTTTCCGATACCAGTCATTGATGAGCTGTTAAAGGAGCTTCATGGTGCACAATTTTTTACCAAGTTGGACCTTCGTTCTGGTTATCATCAAATCCGGATGCACCCAGATGATGTGCCCAAGACGGCATTTCGCACACATCATGGTCACTTTGAGTGCCTGGAGATGTCGTTCGGTCTTACAAATGCTCCCTTCACATTCCAAGCTCTGATGAACCACATCTTCCATCCCTTTCTGCGGAAATTTGTCTTGGTATTTTTTTGATGATATATTGATTTTTAGCAGGAGCCTGGTGGAGCACTTTTCCCACTTGCCGGAAGCCGTCTCGACCTTGCTCCAACACCAACTCTTTTTGAAGCATTCCAAATGCTTCATTGCAGAGACATCGACATCGTACTTGGGTCATAAAATCTCCGCAGCCGGTGTGTCAGCGGACCCGTGTAAGATCCAGGCTATGCTTCAGTGGCAACAACCAACAACTGTAAAGAGGCTAAGTAGTTTTCTCGGACTCACAGGATATTATCGTAAATTTGTGAAAGATTATAGGAAAATCACAGCTCCACTGACTTCAATGCTCAAGAAGCACTCATTCCAGTGGACACCAGAAGCGGTAACGGCCTTTGAGAAATTGAAGGCTGCAATGTCTTCCACGCCCGTGTTGGCATTACCTGACTTCACCACCTTGTTTGTCATTGAGTGCAATGCTTCCGAAATTGAGATTGGTGTCGTCTTACAGCAACGAGACCAACCAATTGCTTATTTCAGCCGTGTATTCGCTGCTCGACATCACTTCCTTCCAGCATATGAAAAAAAATTGATTGCATTGGCTAAGGCCATTTCTCATTGGCATCCTTATCTATGGGGCAACAAGTTCTTGGTGCGAATCGATCACTTCAGTCTCAAGTATCTGCTAGAGCAAAGAATTACCACTATTCTTCAACAACGATGGTTTAGTAAGTTATTGGGACACGACTTTACTGTCGAATATAAAGTCGGTTGGGAAAATGTGGTCGTGGATGCTTTATCACGCTAGTTTGAATATGAGAACCCTACTCTTTTAGCTGTTGCTGTCCCTTCTTGACCATCTTCGCCAAGAGGTTGCTACATCACCAGAACTGCAACAACTTGTCCTACGCATCCAAGATGGTTAGGCAATGGGTCTTTAGCACCTTTCTGAATGTCTTATTTATTTTAAGCGTTGAGTCTATCTGCCACCGACATCTCCATTATGCGACTTTATCTTGACCTCACTTCATGCGTCGGAGTTTTATCGAAAAGGTTTGAAGTCTGTTGTCCGAGTCTTTGTGCGTAACTGCTCCGTTTGTCAAAAAAACAAGGTTGAAAATCTACATCCAACAAAGGTGCTATAGTCGCTACCTATTCCCCACCAAGTTTGGTCAAATATTTCTATGGACTTCATTGATGGGCTACCTTCATCTCATGGGAAGCCTGTTATTCTAGTGATAGTGGATTGATTTTCAAAATCCGCACATTTCTTAGCTTTATCTCACCCTTACACGGTTGTGACGGTCGCAAGGATATTTTTTAATCACGTTGTCAGGTTGCACGGACTACCAGAGACGATTGTTTCCGATCAGGACACCGTCTTCCTTAGCAATTTTTGGAAGGAGCTGTTCACTTTATATGGCACCCAACTCTACTTTAGCTCTTCTTATCATCCTCAGTCAGATGGCCAAACGGAGGTTGTCAACCGTACCCTCGAGGTGTATCTTCGTCGCTTTACTAGTGATAGACCAAAGAAATGGTTGGATTGGCTTCCTTGGGCTGTGTTTTACTACAACACCAACTTCCACTCATCACTCAAGTGCATCCCATTTGAAGTAGTTTATGGACATCCGCCTCCAAAACTCATTTCCTATACCCCTAATGCTTCCAGGTTTGCTGCAGTGGAGAAGGCACTTCGTGACAAGGACGAGCTCTTACAGTTTCTTCGTTCTCGCGTACTGCATGCCCAATCTCTTATGAAAAATCAGTATGACACTCGACATCGACATCTGGAATTTGCTATTGATGATTGGGTTTTATTGAAGTTGTAGTCGTACCGCCAACTTTCCGTACGGGAGCGAACCAACAGGAATTTATCTCCAAAATTTGATGGACCGTTTCAGGTGGTTGAACGTGTAGGACAAGTGGCTTACCACTTGGCCTTACCACAGACTGCTCGCCTACACCCATTGTTTCTTGTTTCCTTGCTCAAACCATTCCATGGCCAAAATGCCCACCTATTACGGCCGACAATACCCCCGAGCCCCAAAGATACAGATCTTCCACAACCTCAGGCAATGTTTGACAAACACACTTTCCACGGTACGCAACAGTTGCTTATCCATTGATCGGGCCATTATCCGGCGGATGCTTCTTGGGAAACTGTCGATCACTTACAACACTCCTATCCTTCCTTTTCGCTTAAGGACAAGCTCCATGTCAGGGATGGAAGTAATGTTGCGGTTCCAACAGTCGACAGGCGCTATTCACATGGGAGATTCCGCAACAAAGACGCAGCAAGAGAATAGGAGGGCCGAGAGACTTAGTCATATTTTATTTTCATATATTGTTGTTAATAATTAGCACTAGGACTTTATTTTCCTTATTAGCACCGTTTATGTCGAAGGTAGTTACCGTTTATGTCGAAGGTAGTTATTCCACTATTTATTCAATGACAATCAATGACAGAGGCAAGTTTTTCCTTGTTTCCAACATTGAGTTTTTGAGATTAGAGAGTTCTCTCAAATGAGCTCTCAAACTGATGAGTAGAACAAATCGAAAGGGAAGAAATACCAAGAAGCAACTGCAGGAACTCATTGACGATTTCAACACCGGTTCACACCGACCCATCACGAGATCCTATCGAGGGGACAGTAACAAATGCGCCTCCAAACAATCTTCCAATTGTTGGATAATCCAATGCTCCATCACTCTTAGCGCCACCCCTTGATCCTTTGACCTAGGATTATTTGTAGTGTGATTTGTGTTTCTGATGCCGTCACTAGCCATGAAGGGGGCGATTCAACTCGCCCTGATACCAACTAACGCAACGAGAAATGAAGAACAACCAAGCAACACAATTGATTTGAAGAAACACGAGAATCTACTCATGGAGAAAGCTTAAAGTCAATTAAATATGAGAGCATTATTGATTATATGTCTAATACAATGTTTAGGAGGCCTATTTATAGACATGACAATACAAACCTAATTTAAAAAAATAATAATAATAAACTTATAAAAATAGAAACGAGACAAATGTAGAAATAGGAAACCAAAATAAGTAAGAAACCTATAGAAATAAGAAACTTATGGAGATAAATGTTCCACATCCATATTAACGCAGCGAGAAACAAAAAAAAAGTAAGCAACACGTTTAATTTAAAGAAACACAAGAATTCACTTGTAGAAAAAGCTTAAAGCTAACTAAATATGAGAATATTATTGATTGAATGTCTAATACAATATTAAGGAGGCTTATTTATAAGCTTTACAAAGCAATCTTAATCTAAAGAAATAGAAAAGAAAACAAGTAGAACCTATAGAAATAAAAAACCAAAATAAGTAAGAAATTTATAGAAATAAGAAACCAAAGCAAATACAAAATTTATAGAAATAAGAAACTTACGGTTCTTACGGAGCTAAATGTTTCACATAGTAAATGAGGCATTTAAATCAACACAAGGAGACAATAACCAAAGTTTAGTATACAAACAGACCCCAAAAGGCCAAAACTTGTTTGCTAGGTAAAAACATAACGAGAGCGTAAAAGATAAAATGGCATTTTATACAAGGCAGAAGATTTTCATGCACAGCAAACGCACTACAAGTTGACGAGTAAATTATGTTCACTAACAAATCATTATCCAGAAAAGGCTCGTTCAATTATAATGCGTGCACTTGAATAACATAACACATTATAAAAAACGTATTGGTAAAAAGAGAGGAAAAGACCTGTTAGAGTGGAGAATATCTTTTGCCAGAGAAATTATGGGCTCCACATCTTTCAAAATCTCCTCTTCTTTATCTTTCCATTTTCGGTAATCAGGATCGTCCCAACTCCTGTGCCTTGCTGGGGGCCTGATCCCCGTCGAAGCTGTGATGGTTTTTTCCATCGAGGATCCATTTTCGTCTACAAGACTCGACTCAGACGTGGCGCACCAAGGCCGACGCAGTTGTGAGAGCACTCCGACGGCGAGGCGGTGGTGCTGAACCCGAAGGCGGAAGAGTGGAGCGCTCTTCAAGAGTAGTGATGCGGCCATTTTGGGTGGCATCAAGCTAACCTACGGTCACAGCTTAGGCTTATCACTCGGTTTAGAGCAAAAACGACGCCGCTGTTCAAAAGTTCTTAGCTCCAGACTTGCTGGACTCTGCTCAGTTATAAATCCTTATTGGGCTCACCAAAAATTGTTCTGATCGGAAGCCCGATTGCAATATCTAAAGAAAAAGGATAAACGACACCAACATTCCATGTGATATCATTTCATTAGTTCTATTAAAATTTTATATATTTTTAAAAAATAAAAATTCGTATATTTTCTATTTTTGGAATACATAACAATTTACATAGACAACCATATTATAGGATTTGATAGAAAATTAGTGGATCTTTGTGTGGCATGTATCAAATAAATTGTATTGATTCACTATATTTATATGTGTGATTTATTTTTATTAATTTTAATTTTAATTATATTTATTAGTTTAATATGATAGTAAAAATAATTTTATGCTTTTTTTTATTGTTTATATAAACATTTTTATAAAATTATAAATTGCCATAACATATTAATCATTTTTATTTATTATTAAATAATAAAATACTTAATTTATTATTGTTTTGAAGTTATTAATAAAAATATGATAAATTAATATATTACTAATTATTAATGAAGTTAATTTATATTATGTATTGAAATATTTATTTATGCATTCTAATATAAAAATGATATGTAAATATGATAGACTAGTAAAATAATATGAACTATTACAATTTTCCTATTAAAATTAAAGCAGTTAAGTTTTATATAAATATGAATTAAAAATAAAATAAATATAATTTACTATTATATTTATATTTATTAATTTTTAATAAAATAAATTAATAGTAATTATCATTGTCATTATTTTAATATGATATGATAAATCAATACATTAGATTTTTTTGAATAATTTGTTAATTCTCAATCACGTTAGCGGAAGGTGGTATGTTATGTGCTTAAAAATTATAAAATCAGCGACAAAATTTAATAAAGGAATTGATTTCGAACTTATTAATCACAAAATCACTATTCGGATGTAATTAACAAGTTTTTAAATAAATGCTTTGAATAAGTATTCAATTATTTAAAGTCAAATGCTATTAATTTTTAAAATACGGTACAGAATTGCAGGGCAAACTAAAGTGCATTGGCCAAAGGGTGGATTGATTTTGTTACTGTGCATTACAATCCAACTTACTTGACCAGACTTCATGGCTCAGGTGCATGAATAACGTGCTGTGTTTGTATTCGATAGGATTGTATTGTATTGTATCGTATCGTATCGAGGCGACCCTAACTTTATTAGAAACCAAAAGAGAACACCGATTCAATGTCTGACCTGTGTAGGATGCCACAGCCACACACGAAACCAAATCAGAGTCATTTTCTTCCCTCAGGAATAGTCGTAAAAACGCAGCGGTCAGTCCAGAAGAAGAATAGTCAAAAGCCTCTTTGCCTTATCGAAATTTGAAATATTACCAAATTTTGAAATTTCTTCTGGAAGAGTCAGATTTAGATTACATATTAGATATTATTTTAGTTCAAATTCCAAGTAAGTGATCCAAGAGTTGCCATAAATGATCGAGTGAAGTGATCAAAATGCGAGAAGAAGGATAAATAATAGCGAGTAAGGGCTCATCATGAGTAAGATACGGCAAAAGATTTCGTGGAAGTAATTAGAAACTAAGATGGAGTCTGAAAGTATTGTTCATTTGTTTGTGTTTTAAGTTTAAATAATAGCACTTGGCAGAAGTATTCCTCTGGGAACAACCTCATAGCTCTGCTCCTAAACTTCCCGTAATTTGATGCCACGTCCCTTAATCACTAAACTGTCAACCTATCAGGAAGGGAAGTCCACAACAAGCCCCTACATCCTGAGTGTGGAAGACCATTATCCATTGTATTCAAAAAATAAAGATCCACGCCACGAAGCACTTGAAATAATAATTGAAAAGAAAAAATGAAAAGGCTAAATGAAATCTATTTTCAGGTCCGTCGCGGATCATCTGGGACTTGAAGGAGAAGTCCAGAAACACGAGCACCAATACATAGTCTCTGTAGCTCCAAGCTCCACTACGGTGACGCCAGGCGCAAGGATATTATTTTAGGACCGAAATCACGGCCGCTTATTTATTTTACTACCAATTTGGATGGGCCAATCAAATTCGTCGGCTGCACTTCCTAGCCGCCGTGAAATCATCCACCACAGCCACCGCTCTAGAACGAAATCAACCGCCACGATCTCTCCAATGCAACAGCCTGAAGATTTAAACGATTGGAAGTTAATAATAGACGGAGCGCATGACTACATATCGTATCTACCTGACGAGTGTTTGGCATGCATTTTTCAGTTCCTTAGCTCCGGCGACCGGAAAAAATCCTCCCTGGTATGCAGCCGATGGTTAAGAGTGGAAGGACAGAGCCGGCAACGGCTCTCTCTCAACGCACAGGCGGATCTCTTGCCGTTGGTACCGACACTGTTCTCTCGGTTTGATTCCGTCACCAAACTGGCTCTAAAATGCGACCGCAGATCCGTGAGTATCGGCGACGAGGCGTTGGTATCGATCTCGGCTAGGTGCAGGAATCTTACACGACTCAAGCTCCGCGCGTGCCGAGAGCTCACCGACGCCGGAATGACGGCGTTTGCAAAGAACTGTAAAGGATTGAAGAAGCTGTCGTGTGGATCTTGCACTTTTGGTGCCAAAGGAATGAACGCGATTATTGATAACTGCGCGTCGCTGGAGGAGTTATCTGTGAAACGGCTAAGAGGAATCACCGACGGAGCCGCAGCCGAGCTGATAGGGCCAGGGTTAGCCGCAGCATCTCTAAAGACGATATGCTTAAAGGAGCTTTACAATGGACAGTCTTTCAGACCGCTTATCATCGGATCAAAGAATCTAAGGACTTTGAAACTTTTTAGGTGCTCTGGTGATTGGGACAAGATTCTTCAGTTGGTTGCAGATGGAGTTAAAGGTATGGTTGAGATTCACCTAGAGAAGCTTCAAGTTAGCGACGTTGGTCTCACAGCAATTTCCAATTGTATGGATCTGGAGATTTTGCATCTGGTGAAAACGCCTGAGTGCACTAATCTAGGGCTTGTTTCTGTTGCCGAGCGTTGCAAGTTATTAAGAAAGCTTCACATTGATGGATGGAAGGCAAATCGGATTGGGGACGAAGGACTGGTAGCTGTGTCCAAGAATTGCCCTAATTTGCAAGAATTGGTACTCATTGGGGTTAATCCTACGAAGATCAGCTTAGAAATGTTAGCTTCAAATTGCCAGAATCTGGAGCGATTAGCACTGTGTGGAAGCGATACTGTTGGTGATACGGAGATTTCGTGTATTGCAGCCAAATGTATTGCATTGAAAAAACTCTGCATCAAAAGTTGCCCTGTTTCGGATCATGGAATGGAGGCTCTTGCAACAGGGTGCCCTAATTTGGTTAAAGTGAAGGTGAAGAAGTGTAGAGGAGTGACTTGTGATGGTGCAGATTTGTTAAGGTCTGCAAGGGGCTCTCTTGCTGTGAATTTGGATAGTGGTGAACCTGAGCATCAGGATGCTAGTGTCAGTGACGGTGTGGTGCATGACAATGGGGTTGAATTTCCTTCAGCACCAATTCAAATTGCGGTTGCGGAGCCAAGTATTGCATCGACCAGTACTTTGCGATCAACTTCGTTCAAGTCAAGATTAGGGCTTTTCAGTGGAAGGAGTTTGGTGGCTTGCACATTTAGAAGGTGGTCAAATGGTGGTAACAGTTCGCGAAGCTAGAAGCTGTTGATAAGTTGATTAGTTTCAGAGTTTTGGGAAACTTGAAATCAAGATTGTTGCAGGACCAGAAATGTGGATGCTGGATTAGTCAGGGGTTCTGATTGCATTTATTTTGCGTTTGTTCCTATATGATTCTATCTTTTGTGTACTTTGTTCTGTGTGTTCTTATTTGACTTCCTAATTGAATCTTTATTGTCAAAAGAAGTAATGGTTTATGCATTCCTTATTCGTTGCTCATTTATCATTCACGTTTTGTTATTTTATAATTGATTTAGCAATCCGTCATGTTTTTTGTATTTGGAATATCTATCTGAAGACTTCAGAATATACTGGAGGAGGTGCTTTCGTTTTTATTCTTGTGAAGTAGATTCTGTCTATTTGGATGATTATAAGTAATGGTTTATGCATTCCTTATTCGTTGCTCATTTCTGATTCACTTTTTGTTATTTTGTAATTGATTTAGCAACCCGTCGTGTTTTTTGTATTTGGAATATCTATCTGAAGACTTCAGAATATACTGGAGGAGGTGCTTTCGTTTTTATTCTTTTGAAGTAGATTCCGTCTATTTGGATGATTATAATCGCTTTAAGCAAAGCATCAATACTCAGCTAATCTTGTATATAAGGAGTGTCTTCTTTCTTCTACTGCGAAGTTGAGCCATTAAGGATTTGGATATATGAATCCCAGATATACGAAGCAAGATGGTGCAGATATACGAAGCAAGATGGTGCGGCATTCTAAGTATTGTCTGCATGTGGACTCACTATCTTTCTAATGGTACTAGTGAAGACAACTAAAGGTCACTTACAATCAGTCTGCCTTTTATTGTCATTGCCAGTGCATTCAAAACTATAAGGTGTCCGGCTTGTTTTGACAAAGAATGGGGCTGTATCATCAGGCACGATCACCTCAGTTTTGTGTTTTTTGTTGTTTGGAAGTATAAAAACACCTGAGTCTTGTTGAATGAACTGCAAATGTTGAAAATTTCTTACGTTAACATGATACAACGTATAGTAACATATGATGCATCTATTTAATTTTTAAAAAGTTTTCACAATGTTGCTTATCTAGTCAATTGGAACAAGTGGCAAAAAATTATGCATGGGATAGGAGAAAGATCTGTATGTTGAGTTGTTGACTCTTACAGTGCTCGTTGGCATCTCATCGTTTCCAATACAAACACGTAGTCTCATCTGTATATTGTCCATCTCACCGTCTCCAATACAAACACGTAGTCTCAAACCTGCTCTTCGCAATCGAAGATTAAGTGTTAAGAAACAATTGGATGAATGTAGTTAGTGGATGATGACCTTGTCTTTGTCGGCAGCTAGACCTGTGGACATGGATAGCTTAGCTTCGTGCTTTTTATATGTGCATGTTACATAAGCAATTTAATAAACGCCGTTTTGACTTTCTGATCCAACGTTTTATTGCTTATTGTTTACTTTAGTTAATAATAACAACAATAATATGGAAGGAATCTTTGTTTCTTTGAGTCATCCACGCCACGCCTTTGTCTCGACCACGACCAGATCATTTATTCTTATTATTTTATTTCAATTCTGTTGTACAAAAATTTATTTATTTAATAAATAAAGTGTAAAAATATAGAGGGTTAATTAAATCTCAATTTTTCGCAAACGTCTTTTGGCACGAACGAAAAATAAAGTCAAATAAACTGAAAAGAATAAAGACACCAAAATTTAGTAACGCAGTTTGGCACACTAGGCTTACGTATGCAGGGCCCTCACTTAACTTGATCACTTTCACAGGAGTTTAATAAAATTACACAGAATAGATTCAACACAGCTTCTCTCAATATCTGTAACTATCTCGCAATCTAACTACCCGTGAAAGACTTTCACACCCAATAACACGA
>JANQBM010000006.1:4502064-4516281 GCA_025594535.1 Erythroxylum domingense | reverse complement strand
TTTAATTCCAACACATGAATATTGTATGTCCAATTAAAGTAAATAAAATGCCAAAACAAAGATATATAATCCTAACATAAAGTTCAGAAAATTTTAACGATTGACATAGCACTGAAACAGAGGGTAATACCAAAATTGAGAACATAAGCTCTTGCGTCCACTGCCTATGTACTTTATTTCTTTCCATATCTTTTCTCTACTTTATTATAAAAAAGTTTTACAAGAGTTCAAGCTCTTATTAGTCTAAATAAGAGTAACTTCTTCATTTCTAAAAGTTGAGCATATCGGGACAAATTTTGGTTTCAACTAAGGAGAGCTTCATTTTAGATACTTGGGTATCCCTTTAGGTACACAACTCTTATCTATAAAGATTGTATTTTACTATTAGAATCAATACAAAGGAAGGTGGGGAGTTGGTGTAATCGTGCTCTTTCATTTGCTGAAAGACCAGCTTATTAGAACTTAATTCAACTAGTCCAAGGTCAGATAGAATAATTTATGATGCCTAAAAAGTCAAGGGCGGGTTGAGAATTAGATTCTTGGAGAGTTATAAATAAGGTTAAGCTGGTGAAAAGCATTTTAGAAAATTTAATTGACAGAGTCGATATGAGTGAAATAAATTTATGCTCACTACCAAGTTTATGAAATATTTAGCCTAAACAAAGCTCCTCTTGGACCGTTAGAAGATGGTAATCAAGTTTGAAAAGCGTTTAAATGCATAATTTAGAATGGTAAGAAGGCCTGACGTTGGCTTGAGAAATACCATGATATGGACCATCTTTTCCCCCTGCATAATTACTTATCTCCTGAAGCCTCTGGTTTTGATTTAGCTAAAGGAGTGGCATATTAGTGGAAATAGGTGAAACTAGCCTATCTACGCTTGTAGAAGATTCACTAGTATAAGAGATCACTTATCAACTCCGGCCTCTAGTCATCATAAAGAAGATTGATAGATATATGACTTAAACATCAACCCAAAACTTTTAACAAACCAAAATGTCTGCAACTATTTGCTCTACTTTTACAAAAAATGATCTGGTTTGAGTTTTTATTCTTTAATTAGCTACGTTGAAAAAACTAAGAGCTAAAGATTGGATCAAGTTTAGCATTCCAGACGATTTATGTAACATTGAAAATAAACCTATTGAACGTTTATTCTTCAAATGCACACTCTCATCAGAAGCTTCAAGTCTTAGTTGTATTTGGGTAAAAGTTGACAAAAAGACAAAGATAACTACATCAATGCGAATGATAAGGAGATGCTAAACAAAGATAGCCAAGTGATACTGAAAATGGAACTCAAGACATATACATCTGAGAAACTATTGACAGATGTCCACAAAAGTCAGCTGCATCTTTAATGAAGACTATCAATAAAGTGAAAAGGTATCACATTTCAGTGCTTTTCATATCTACAGCGCACTGCTGCTACATTGGTAAGATCAATGCAAGGGTGCGTTCAGCTAGTATAGTTGAAAACTGGTGATGCCGTTCCTTTGATCTTTTGGAGATTTGAACACATTGCAAAACTGACTAACATATAGACCGGCCGAACCTTTAATTAAAGAAAAACTTGCATGAACCCTATTCCCTTTCAATTTACCTTCTTTTCCTTCTTAGCTTCCGGCTTCCAATATAAAATTATCTGAGCAAGGATTGTAGCATTTGTGATGCCACCAAGTGCATAGCCCATAACAACTACACAAGAATTAAGGACCACAAAGTGATAGCAGAGTAGTATTCAGCAATGTTTCTCCTCTTAGTGCAAATCGCATACATTATTATACCACCTTATAGAGTATAATCAATGGCATTTATATACATCATGGCTATCAAGTCTTTAATTTAAATGAATCAGAAGGACATCGTGCACAAGGACAAAAGTTATGACAACTGGCCAAAAAAGAAATCAACTGTACTGTGGAAGATATGGAAATCAAAAGCTTGACAAGCAGAACTTTCATAATGTAAAGATTAACTGTAGTTATTTAAGAATTCCAAAATATGGAAATTGGAAAAGGATACTACTTGTGGGGGCTTTTTCTTGCATGCTGGTAAAAACTCTAACTGTAAAATCATACAGGTAAAAGAATTATGAAAGGACAAAAAAAGTCAATATTTGAGGATTATATAAACATATAAAGACCTAAATTATTTTTGACAAAGATTAGAATACTCGCCAATGGAACCACCAAAGTTCATAAAGCACGTCAAGAAGCTGAGTTCTCCAGTACTTTTGTTCTGCTCAAACAACAATTTTAAATACCAACTTCATAAGTGCAGCCAGAACCCATTGCTCTATGAAAATAACAAGAGAGATAGATTGCAAAACAAGACGGCAAACCGAACATGTTGCTCTCTTCTATTCGAACAATAAATTCTCATTCTTAGCTTGGCTACTGATCCGACAATTTCAAATGTCAATGTCGCAGCATGATAATGTGGGTAAGACATTTCTTGTCCCCGGTATCAAAATCAAAAAGAGCAGGCAGCCTCATATGGTAACCCCTTTATGGACTAAGAAAGCTATCTAATACCCTTTGTGACAATCATTGATGAATGGATCAAAATTCTATTGGACAAGTTGACTGAACTACCAACTGCTAATGATGAACTTCTCGTGGTTCGTACCAAAGAAACAGCCATGGAGTTGTCTCAATACGATAAGGGAATAAAACTGTATTGCAACCTTTAATCCCTGCCTCTAGATTGAAAATAAGGGTTTTGATATGGAAGCCAGGGATCAATGATGAAATTACTTTTAGGATGGAGTCAATATACTCCACCAGCTATCAGTGATGAGATGAGTTACTCTGATAGTATACTAAATGCAAAGTTGATTTTATTCACAGAGAAACACTTAGAAGAATTATCCAATTAAATGGTGAAGAAATGTTCCATATTCTAGACTTACTGTAAAGTTCTCCCATATTTGTGGAATCCTAGCAAAGAGAAAAATCGCATGCTGTGAGGCCTGCAACAGAGTTTTCTCCTGTTACGTACAATTCAGATACATAAAGAATAGAGTGAAGAAGAACCAAAATTTTATGAACAGTCTTCCGGAGCTTCTTCTTGTATGGTCGTGGGGGTCCCATGGGAAGGGCAGTCAGGGTGAATTAGGGGAGTGTGTAAAACGAGAAATAGGGGAGATATGACAAGGAAGGCAGAAAAGAAAGTAGCCACTTACATATAGAGCCTCAAATAGAACGGGATCAATTTGACCAGCCAATACAGTTGGTGCCAGAGCAGAATATCTGAAACATCAATAAGAAGGAACCAACTGACTATGAATGCAAATTGTGCAATTTGCAATTTTGAAGTATGAAGTTAGCAGGTTACAGTAATGGTCGGATCCATGCCATGGCAGCCATGGGTTGTGAGAAGTAGTAGATAATAGAAACTAAGATAATAGCTGCAAAACAAAAGCAGAAAGGGAGTGCATTAGATTTTTGATAATAAACTTCAGCTTTATGTTAGCAATAGAAACTTTTAAAAACCAGCAATAGCAAATATGAATGGTCCAATTAACCCGACTAAAATGAAGAACCAACAGAACACAAAGTCATCACAAGGAAAATCAAGGTCCAGCATGCAGTTTCAGGCTAGAATAGATTCAATAATCAGAATAATGCCAAAGTCATCTTGCTAGGCTCCCTTGTTAGACTCATTACACGTCAAAATTTATATGAAACATGTCCATGAACTAAACAAATTAATCCTAATGTTTTTAGCTAGGCAGACTTCATTGATGGGGTTTGTTAAAAGATAAAGTATCAAGACATGCAGGATAACTTCAAGAGCATTATCTTTTCGCAATACATAGATAATGCGCTTATTTGAATTCATATGTCAACTTATGCATCTAAAATTTGGGTAAACTTGATGCCACTCCAGTTTTTTTAATGAATTTCACAAAAAAGATCACTCATGGGAAAGAATATCAATGTGATGTGTTTCAATGAATCCGGTAAGTTATTCTCCCTCCTCACTAACGGAGCAAAGCACCATTAACAAATCCTATCCTTGATTGAGAAACCAATAAAATTTACTCTCATTCTAGAATCATTGATCAGATTCAACTCAAAAAAGTAGACACGGCCTCAGTCAACTGGGATTATAAAAATTAGGGTCCACATGCAACATCAAACTAAGACTATTATTGAGCCTCAATTAGTAGCTACACTAATAGCAAGAAAGACTATTTAGTTTCTTCCATTTCGCTAGCTAGTTTCCTACATAGCTTCATTAACCAAGAAAGATGGAGCCACCTTGGAGCAAAAGGAACGCCAATTCGCCATAAGCCGAAAAGGGAAGGCCTTTGTGAACACAATAAGCGAGAGCAATTGTATAACCCACGACTTCAAGCTCAAATGACACCACACTAAGCCCTCTTACGCTTCTGTGCCTCAGTATTTTCAATATCTATAAACATATGCTAAAAATCATAAGCCAAAAACAAAAATCGTTTATACAATTTCCAAAATAAAATAAAATAAACGAAACCTGAGGGAGCTTGACGGTAGTGGAGGCCGCGACGATGCAATAGCCAAGAAGCTTGGAGATAAGGGGAAGCAAACAGTCTTTCTCGGGAAACTTGCTGTCGCGCAGAGATCCGATCGCGCAGCTAAAATCTATCCCCAAAAACTCCATTCTGAATCTGAACTTGTAGTGCCAAGTAGAGACTAAACGAAAATGTCCGCTACCCAAATCTGGTGGGAGTTTGGTTGAAGGGAGCAGCATTCTCACTTATTAATTATTTTATGATCAAGGAATAATATTTCTAAAAATTACGTTTTCCTTACATTAAGAAATAGTTAAAGAAAATTCTCCCTTATCTTTATTTATTTCATGTAAGTGGGAATATCTCAAATAAAAGTCTCTTTTTTTTGGACAACTTATACCTCTCAATAATAATAATAATTACTAATAATAATAACAAATTAAATATAAATAAATAATAATAGTGGTTAGTAGAAAAGTAATAATAATAATAATAAATTTAAATATAATAATATTATTATTATTAATAAGAATAATAATAAGCAGAAAATTAATAATAATAATAATAAATATTAATAAGAATAATTAATTTAATTATAATAAGAAACAAATTGATAATAATAAGGAATTTAATAATAATAATAAATATAATTAATAATAATAATAATAATAGTTGTTAGTAAAAATAATAATAATAATAATAATAATAATAAATTTAATAATATTAAGAATAAATTTCATAATAATAAGAAAAAAATTAATAATAATAATAAATTTAATAATAATAATTAATAAAATTAATAATAATAAGTAGAAAATTACTAATAATAATTAATATTAATAATACTGATAAATTTAATAATAATAATAATAATAATATTGTTAATAATAAAAATTAAATTAAATAAAATTTAAAAATATATAATAATAATAATAAGGAATTTATTAATCATAAAATAAATATAATTAATAATAATAATAATGAATATAATAAATAATAATAATAATAATAGTTGTTAGTAGAAAACTAATAATAATAATAAGTAATAATAAAAGAATAATAAATTTAATAATATTAAGAATAAATTTAATAATAATAAGAAGAAAATTAATAATAATAAGGAATTTAATAATAGTAATAATAAATATAATTAAGGAATTTAATATTTATATAATTAATATAATTAATAATAATAAGTAGAAAATTAATAATAACAATTAATATTAATAAAAATAATAAATCTAATAATCATAAAATTAAAAATTAATAAAAGTAACAAAATATATAATAATAAGGAATTTATTAATCATAAAATAAATATAATAAATAAAAATAATAAATTTAATAATAATAAGGAATTTAATAATAATAATAATAAATATAATAATAATAATAATAATAATAATAATAATAATAATAAAGATATTTTGGTCTTTTTGTTAGTTATTCCAAGTTTATATTTTCAAACTAAACACTGGCATAGAAATTTCTTATCTATTCCGTTCCTTGAACCAAACAAAGTAATATTCATTCTATTATATTTATTATCTTTTCTATTCCTAAGAATAATTATTCTATTCTTTATTTATTTCATTCCTTGAACCAAACAGCCCATGAAACTTCCAAAGTTTACTTATGCTTAATCTAATTACTTCACCATAATTTGCTAATTTGTACTTTTTACTTTATGCAAAGGACACGACACCATTTTATACACCTAGGCTATGTTTGATAGGAAGTAAAGTTTTTAATAGAATATAATGAAAAAGAATGCAAATAAATGTAATATTAGAAAAATATTATTTGGGAGGGATAGAAGGGTTTATAATGTCATATAGTAAAATGTTGTATAGATGAAAGGTTTATAATGTAATATACTGTAAAGTTGTTTATCATTTTATATTGCATCCTAAACTCTCTAAATTAGAGGTTTTTTATTTTTACTGTTTAGGATGGAATAAAATGTAATATGAAACTTTCTTTTTCCATGTCATTTCATTCCATTATAAACTCTCATCTATGGAATAATATTACATTTCATTTCATTCCTTTAATATGACATACCCCTAGTGATGTCAAAAGGGGTCGAGACTCGAGCGGATCTATTGGCCTGAACTTTATGAGTAGTTGATTGAGTTTTAAATTAAATTTACATTCTTGTAAATTTTAAATTTTTTACGTTAAGTCAAAATCTTTTCTTTCGATCTCAAATGTGTTAGCTCATGGTTTATTTTTAACAATTTTGATGATAATTATATAATATTTCAAATTTTAAATTAGGTTTATTTTCTTGTAAAATTATCGGTCTAATTATCAAAAAGGAAATAAAATCATAAGAAATATGTTTTCTTTTTTACAAGAATTTTCTTTATGAACTTACTTTATTATAAATGGTTTGTCCGAAAGTATCCTACTAATTATGAAGGTCATATTGTTAGAATTATGTCCATGAGCCAATTATTATGTAATAAATTGAACACTTTTATTTTGTGATTATTAACTTTGTTTAGTATCATGGTAAATGATTATATTATCATATTTTGTTTATTGCTTTTATCCTAATATGATAAGCCATTGATTAAATTTATACACTTGCCATCATAATGGAGATTATGATAATAAGAGTCAAGTCTTTAGGGTTTAATCTAAAAGTATTCTTAATCGTAGGACCATCAAATAAGGACTTTAATGATCTTATTAAATCAATATATATGTAATAGTATATATTGGATGGATATTAGTAGATCTCATTTATTAAGTTACATATATAGATGATGCATATGGAGATATGATTATTGAACTAACCAAACTGAGAATTCCCAATGATTAATATTACCTATGAACTGCCAAGTGGTATATTCTCATAAAAATTTTAATGTATATTTTTCCTTTGACCTGAGATCATCATAATAATCAATACATCACTTATTATGTTTTTAAGTCGGACACCTACTATGTAAAAATGTTAGTTGAATGATCATTTGATATAATTAAGTACTTATCTGATTAGTAGTGAGTCAAGATGGAATCTATCGACTCTAGAAAATGAGTTTGAGCTCTATGTTGTCATTGATCTTAATGGTTGTTTCAAGACCTTGATCATGAAGATTGAATGAATAAGTAAAGGAGTTTCTTAAGTCATTCACCAATTATTAATGATCGGCATGTAACATAGTTAGTTATTTAATAGAGTTTGATAGTTAAACCGTACCTTAGGATAATCAGGAGTTGTAATGATGGAAGGTAATAATACATTATTCTTAACCAGATTCTATCTTTATAAGGTTGTTACTTCACATTATCCGGTCGTTAAAGAGTATTGTTAGATGTCAATCTTGATTAGTAATTAATTGGATTAATTACTACCAGCTTAATGATAAACCTATATGGTTATATACTTACGAATGTAATATTTCCTGTTTATGATTATTAAATTCATTATGAGATAATTTACTAAATAATCTATATGGTTTTTTTTTTTGTTAGCACAAAAAATATAATTAATATTGGAAACTCTCTTGCGCGAAATAAATGAATAAAATAAAATTATTTTATTTTATTTCTTTTTATAAATAATAATAAAACAAAAACAAAAAAAAGGCAATAAAGGCATCGAATTATGATATTGCCATGGTTTGGTTTTTGGTTTTACATTTAAAACCAAAAAACGAAACGTAGAGAAGAGATATGTCTCTCTCATTTTGTTACTTTAAAAACTTACAAAGTTAAAAGTGTTTTTTTCTCTGATGGTTGTAACGTTTTTAAACATTAAAACAAAACACTTACGAAGTGAAGAGAGGATAAGATACAAATATTTTCACATTTGTTATGTTGATATACAAAGAAAAGATACAAAAGAAGAAAGGAGCTTTTATTCTTCTTTTGTGTTCTTTACGTTTTAAATAAAACTAAGAGAGAAAGAGATAAAATTTTTTTGTTCTATTTTTGAATAAAGAGTTCTTTAAAATCTTCCATAGCCATATTAAGTGTTAAAAGCGAGACGTATTTTTCGATGTGGATTTCATAAAGACTTTATATTTTCGAAATTCATTGCCAATTAATCCTCATAAATTCCAGATATTTGTTTTGCCTATTCTTGTTATTAGTATGAATATTAAATGCAATAAATCTATATATGATTGCATTTTTCTCTGCTACGTATGCGATCCTTCACATATATTATCTCCGTGATTACTAGAAAATTTATTAAAGATGACATTGAAGTTATTCAAGGTTAAATCCATCCAATTGACTAAAGATGCGAGTGAAGCAGCGACTAATTAAAGAAATTGATTATTTAAGGAAGAGTATCAACACTTATGAGGCAGAGCGAACATATTCAGACTGTCGAAGCATTTTGAGTAGCATCTACACTCTTGAGAATTATATAATTACTGTTTTGCTTTAGAAAGTGAAATCATTCTATCAAGAGAGAAATTATTATTTTGTTTTTCTGTAAGCTTGTTAAAAGCTTGTTATATACTTTGAGTGTGAAATGTTGGAGAACCTTAAAAAATATGTACTTGTAAGTTTAAAGAGGCTCATCAAATTTAATACTAAATTTTTATAGCGAAACACTTAAGTTAAATACTTGGGAATTTGACGTAGGCTTAGATTGTAAGTCAAACGAGTATAAATGAAATATGTCTTTCTTCTCTCGCTCTTTAACTTTTAAATTTCTGCATTATATTATGTGTGTGTTGGTTTTAAAAGACTCCTTCTGTTTTCAACATGTAAGAGGTTCCTTTCAGTTTTAACAAGAGCCTTATGTTTTTAAATTATTTTAATAGGATTTATCATTTAGTAGGCTCTTCTTGTTTAAGTAGGGTCGTATCTCACAAAAGGCCCCTATTGACTAGCAAGTTCCTGTCGTTTAAAAAACCTTTATCGTTTGAAAAACTCCTATTGTTTTAACTGGAATCTGCTTATTATACTAATTGAAAGAACTTACGAAAAAATTTTATACATAAAATTCATCCCTCTCTTGCGTGTATTTGCTTTTATCAAAATGAAGCACCAATTTCTTTCAGACATAAAAGGCACAACCAATTCTAAATTGTTTAATCTTTTAGAATTTTGTAAATTCAGTCATTAAGTTTTTAAGATTTTTTAGTTGATTGACTAATCTTTTAAAAACATTAACAATTTTGTTTAAATTATTAGTTTTTGCTCATGTGACTAATAAATTAACATTTACATTGTATTAAGTAAATATGTCATATTATCAAAAAAAATATTTTAAATTGAATTATTAAGATTTTAAAATTTTGATTATTCAATTTAAAATTTTAAAAGTTTTGATACTAAATTTAAAAAACTCTTTAAAAATTAAATATTTTTAAATATGTTATTCCTATACAAAATAACATGGTTTTGTATATATAACAAAACATTGGCATTTTGTATATTGATAAATAGTTATTTTTTAATCTTTCAAATTTTAATTGGGCTCGACTTCAAACCAAATGTTTTAAGTTCAATCGAACTTCGAGCTGTCCAAAATTCGACAAGTTCTTACTCAAGCCGAATGCTTTGAATTGAAATTGAACTGAGTAAAGAGTTAAGCTCGAATCATGCAACATTGTAACACGTCTGACCCCGTAGTTGTATCCAGCTTCGTTAACTCCTTGCCGCTTAAAACTTTTTCAGATGAGATTCCCGTGCACGGAGATATTTATGTTTTTTTATATGAGATTCCTGTGCACGGAGAAATCCAATATCCTATATTGGTTACTATTTATTAAATATTTTATATTTAATTATAAATTTTACAATTAAATCTAACTTGATTAAAATATTTTTTGTCTCTTCAACTTTTTCTTGATATTGTGACCTATTAAGTTCCTAAATATGTTGACAATGGATATAAATTATAACCATAATTCATATTTAGGATTAGATAAATTAAACTCTTTGGATTTATCTTTAATTATTTAATTAAACAATTTATATTCATATATCAAGATTAGTATCTATCAACATATCATAACTACTCGAATATTTAGAAATGCCAAAATAATTTTGACTAGTCTTTCTGTGTACGATTTTTCTGTATAATTCAATCTTTTCATTATATAATATTTCAATTAGGCATAGAGTGTGAAATTCATGTCTATACTATTTGAGTTCAATCATATTAATTCTTCATCATTAGTAATTGATTCAATTAATAACATTTGTAAACTATTTATAAAGTATCATTTCACCTTATTCAAAGATTTCTCGAATCAATAATAATCAAGAATAATGAAACATTATCCCTAATTACTATAGAGTGATGAATTTTATATTGATCACTTAACTACCTCTATATAATTTATGCTATATCTAATGACTATTAATTAAGCTATCATTGACTAAAACCGGTTATAAATAGTATGAAAATATAACAATCCTTATACAAGATAACTTTAGATATCTCAAGTCAAAGGATAACTTATACAATTATCACAACGAGAATTTTCATAAACACATAAGTAATGTTCCAAATGGAATTCTCATATGAGATCAGTTCAATGAACTTGTTCTTTAAGAAATACCTAAATATTTTGTTCAAGTATCTTCATACTTTAGTATATGAAATTGACTACGTCCTTCATAAGGAAAAACATAATATTTGCTAGCCCTTTTATATTCTCTTAATTTCCAATCTTAATATAGTAATTAAGAATAATTTAGAGATAATACATAAATGTAATATGAATCTCATAATTATAATCTCATCATAATTTCATTACCAATGTATAATTATCTCATAAACTTTATCATATACGTCTAAATATGTATAAGATAAAAAATACTTTGACATTATTTTGTCACCAAACTACAACCAACCATTGTAAGGCATAAACCTACAAGCTCTCAGATGCTATAAGTCAATCGTTTAAACATCTTATACCACATCACCATACGACGAATACGTTACTATTGAGACAGTGGTTTATTGAGCGAATTCTACAAGATTCGCTATAGTGAACGCTTGCTTAAATTTTACAACTTTATCTTAATTATCATTATAATTATGAGAAATGACCTAAATATATACTTAGATCTTTAATGAGACCTGAACTCCTTTCGCGGATCCAATGACTCTAATTTCTACAGTATATTACTGTCTTGAACAATTCAAGGAACTATATCAAGTTTATTAAATAATTTGTTGATACAAATAATAATTTTCACTAAATAAAAAAACGAATTATGACTTAATTAGTAATTATTGCTATATTAGAACCTTTCTAATCTCAAAATAATATTGTTTTAAGTAAAATATACTTTAATCAGGATTTATTTTTAAAGTTAATATTCTTATAACATTGAACTCAAATATCAACTCATGCATATACTAATGGGTATCTTTAATACTTCACAAGTATTAAATATCTTAAATACTAAACATCTTTAGTATATTATCTATATACTTTGGACAATTTCTATAGTTAACTTGTCACCTATTCACATTCAATATGAATTGTTTTTAGACAATTATATTTTCAATAATTAAAAACATGAATTGTTATTCTCTACGAGCAATATATCTTTATATACTCCCACTTAAGTGGCTATTTATACTCCCGCTGACCTTTTTGTAGACATGATAAATTCATAATCATCTTTAAAATAAATAATAAATTCATAATCATCTTTAAAATAAACTCTTTGAATTCATCATAAAATTGAATCTTCTAACGTCTCGTAGCCTTTTCATCTATACATCAAATGTATCACTAAAGGAAATACTTCCAATTAGATTATTATAAGATTCAAACTTTTCAAAATTGATCTTACTTTCACTACTTATCTTGAGAATCATTCTTCTATAAGTGTTTATTGAAATGCATAATTTGTTTAATGGGTCTGTAAGATTATATCCAACATTTTGAATATTACATGAATTTTTATTATCCAATTTAACTTTAAACTTATTAGATAATACATGATTCAAATAAACATCACATTCCAAAAATCATTAACTTTGACTCTTTCAAAGTCTTAGCATTCCATATATAATATGAAATCTTACTAATTGATTTAATTGAAACTACTGAAGGTAAGTTATAGTGCTAAGCATAGCTATAGAAGAAATAAATATTGCATTGGAAATATCTCATACCTTATTATTGGGGCTCAACCCTACCCAAGGTCCTATCGAGCTTGAGACCAACTCGACTTGGCCCTAAAATTTTTCAAAGATTTTAAAAAAACAAGAACGATGTCCTTTTGCTTATAAGGGTTAGGCTCAAGTTAAATCAGGCTCAATTTTTTCATAAAATCGGTTTGAGCCCCTATCAATCTCAAACTGGCCCGTTGACTTTAGGCCGAAACATGCTTGGCTGGCCGAGGCCCAATTGCAGTCTCTAAATACTAATGAGTTTTGCTTTAGTGAAAACAATCAGCGCAGATTACTAAATAAACATATATATATTTGAACATTTCGGATTTGAGGTAGCTTAAGGATCCAAGGGCATTCATCCGAACTTTTCAAATTTTATAATTAGATCGAATTCAATCTTAGGATTAATGGGCATTCACCTGAACTTTTTTTTCATAATTTTAAAATTTTACAATTTTAATTCCAAACTTTAAGATCTATAACAATCAAACACTTTAATCAAGTTATAGAATTAAAATCTGTTTTAATATCATTATTGAGAAATCGAAACATGAGTTGATCTCACATGCAACAGAATAATTACAAAACTTTTTATATTAATTTCCTGAAGCCAAGCTCACTTAAATTCTATAAAATTCTATAAATCATTATAAATTATGAATCTTAATTTGTACCTTACTTCGAAGCTTGATCTTTTTTTTTTTTTGGTATCCCTCGAATCATTTTTGAAATCGTCTCATCTTAAGTACTATAGTTACATAAGTGTCTGATTTTTAATGGTATTCACAGAACCTGTTGAAAAAACTCTACAACTATTAGTAGTTTGTTACATTGAAAGCTAGGATAAGAGTACTAACTCTCTTAGAGTTTAAGTCTATTTATAATAAGCTCTGAATATTATAGTAATTTAATTGTAATAAAATTTTAATTTCAGCTAGACTTTAATTAGAAATAAAATTAATTCTAATTAAGTACAAAATATGCTCAAATGAAATTTAATATTTCATATTGATCCTTATTTATTAAATATCTCAATCATAAAGTTTCTCAAATATTATAATTAAATCCAACATGATTAAAATAACTTTTCTCTCTTTAACCTGTTATTTATATGTGACCCATTAAGTTTCTAAACATGTTGGCAATGGATATAAATTATAACCCTAAATAATATTTATGATTAGATAAATTAAATTCATTTAATTTATCTTTAATTCTCTAATTAAAAAATTTATAAATTTTTTAATGAAATTAATTAAATTACAAAGAGAAGTTAATATATTTTAACCTTTTATTTTCTTTTTTTAAGACCCTTTTCATTTATTAGCAAAAAGGACCACAAAGTCTTTTAAAAGAATTAATGCCTGTTTTGATGAGCTTATATCAGTAGAGCTTTTGTCAGTAGAGCTTTTTTGAGAAGAGCTTTTCTAAAAAGTCAGTTGACTGTTTGGCTATCAATTAAAAAAACAGCTTTTTAAAAAGAGCTTCATACAGTAGACTGTTTGGCAACATAAAAATAAAAGCAATTTTATTAATTTTAACTATATTTTATTTTATAATAAAATTATTTATGCATATAAATAATATTTAAAGTATACTAAAC
>JANQBM010000006.1:4487397-4501964 GCA_025594535.1 Erythroxylum domingense | reverse complement strand
AGAAAATATAAAAGCATAACCAAAATGACATAGACAAAAGCATAATAAGCATTAAATCTTTTGTGAACTCAGCATTAAAAGCATAACAACGACTATGAAAGTTTATGCATGTACAGAAGATGTAAAGAAAGAGACACATTTCATAAGGACTTGCTATCTCAAATACAAATTACTCATTATGTATTACTTTCAGCCTATATTTAAAAATAGTTTTACATGCCTACTTTGAATCATTGAGTTGCTGGCACTTTGCATCAACTCAACTGAAGAATGTCATTGAGTTTGGGAGGTATGACAACTGTGTCAGCATTGCATTTGTTTGTGTCAAGGTGTTTGAATTAACAAAAGTTTCTGTACTTAGAAGAAGGTCTGGACTTTCTTTCTGATTGTCCTTCAAGGATATAAAATATTTATTTTATCTTAAAAGTTTTCTTACATTGATTATGTGATTCAACTGTGGTAGTATGTTCGGAGACGAGGATGAAGAGACAATGCTTTAAGATGCCTGACTGATGACTAGCTTCTTGACTTTCTAAAATTATCTGGTATGATATACTAGTGCCTTGATCCTTGTTTTGTGGTGTCATTGTCTCTTTGTGTTAATCTTGACTAACAGACAATAAAATTTTAACATGGTTATGATTTATGCACTCCTACTACCAGAACATGTTCCAAAATAAGGCCAATAGATCAACTTGAGATGTATAATCAACAGAAAAGTATTTGCTTTTTAGATCTTGATTAGAACTACAAGCATTATTATTACGTTGTTCGTCTGCGTTAACGCAGACCGACGTCTGCGTCAGTTGACCGCAGATGTTGGTCTGCGACTGCGTTGAATGCAGACCAACATCTACATTAACGCAGACGTTAACAAGAAAGATAACAAGATAACGCAATAACAAGAAAGATGACGCAGAAAAATAACAAGAAAAAAAACTTGTGAGTTGATCCGTCTGAAAAGATGAGTAGTTGTGTTTTTGAGAAGACAAACTTTTGTGAAGAGAACAAAACCTTTGGTTATATACGTAAGTGACGCAATTTTGTTATATACGTAACTGACGTAAAAACTTCTACCCGAAAAAGTTAAAATAAGGGGTCTTTTTAAAAAGTTCCAAATTTGAGCTTTTGAAAAAGTTGTATTTTAGCTTTTGAAAAAGCTATTTCTACTCTAAAAGTACTTTTGAAATTTACAGTCAAACACTTATTTTTTCCTTAAAATAACTTTTAAGGTAGAAAAAAAGTACTTTTCTACCTACCAAAAGCTGAACCAAACGCACTCTTAATCCAAACTTTTAAGGAAAAGACCTATACGATTGATTCTGAATCTAAAAATATATTTGAATTTAAGTTTCCGATTGGGTTTGAATTTTGCCCACAAACTTTTTATGCTGACCTAATCTGTCTTTGGTAATTGGTAAAACTATTTAAAATATGTAAAAGTACGTTATTAATGTGTTATAATTTATACTTAAATAATCAATTTTTCATTTGAAATAATTAATGCTTGTCAATTTAACAACTCATTATTATTCTTATATGATTTATGTTTAAGATTGTGTTTAGATCTATAGCGCGGTAGAAATAAGTACTTATTCATCGTAGTTTTCAAGTGCAATTATATGTTTAGATATATGGTAAACAATCGGAGGTTGAAAAAAAGTGCGATGTTATCGCAGAAATCAATAAACAAAAAGAGAGTTGCGGTATAAAACTGCTTCTGCGATAAAAATTTTACTTTATATTAATAACCTTCACTATAAGTATTATTTTTCATTATACTCTTAATTAATATGACTAATAATACATTTTTATGAAATATTTTATTTACTAAATTTATTTTATTTATATTTTCTTATTTTAATTTAATATTTTATTATTTATAGTTTTAAATTTAAATGACTAATAATATATTTTTTAATTATTTATACAAAAAATAATAGTTTATTAAATCAATAAATTTTTTAGTCATTTTATCTTTTTTCAACAACCGCAACCGTATTTATCAAACACCTATTTTCACGTTTCAGCAGTTATCAAAACAGCAATCCCAAATACATAAATACTTATTATTTCAATAGATTAATTTTAGTAGATTCTCAAGTATCACGGCTTCTTCAAACTAAACCTAAGGTTTTTACAATATAGATCTATACGAAATAACCTCTCAGTTAAATAAAAGTAGAGTTGCATATTGTCAGATACCTCGTGTCTCGGCGAGGCTTTAATTGGACGGTGGATGGTGACGGCGAATTCGAAGATTTATGTTGAAGTTTGATGATTTAGACCTAAGGTTTTTACAATATGGATCTATAGGAAATAATCTCTCCATTAAATAAAAGTAGAGTTGCATATTGTCAGATACGTCGTGGCTCGGCGAGGCTTTAATTGGACGGTGGATGGTGACGTCGAATTCGAAGATTTATGTTGAAGTTTGATGATTTAGACCTGAAAATGATAAATATAAAGCAAAATGAAATACACGTGAAATCGTTAACTTGGAGATATTCTAACTACCGTGGGACTTCTGAGTTGGAGACTCAGATTCTACAAACTATAGCGTGAAATATCTAGGGCCACTGGAAAGGAACGTTGGGAAATTAAAAGCGACAAAGGCTTTTCCTTTGGCAATAGGAAACACTAGTGGGATTGTGGTGCCGCGGATACTTGCGCCTGATAGTTTTGGAGTCTGTATATCAATAGAGAGTAATTATTCAAAAGAGCAGGATTGGTACTGATAATTGTAAAGGAAATGGAATGCTTTCTTTTTCTTCTGTATTGATTTGCAGATGTCAATGTACCATTCCCATCTTCATGTTTGCAACATGGCTGGCTGCTTTATAATGGGACCGATATTAAATCAGAACTGTGACTGAGAAAGAGTAATCGCCGCTTACCTGTACTCGTGCTACTACCCTGTCGCCGTGGGCTTTGAGTTGGTGAGAACAGCAATTGGTTATTGATGTGAATTGACTGGGGATATTTTTTGCTTGAACTTTCACACTCGTATCTTCCAGTCAATGAGCACTTAGTCTAGTCTAATGCAATTATTCCCTCATAAATCCTTCATTAAGATACGAGAAAGGAGTGTTAAAAGGGTGCAATGATAGAGTATACTGTAGAGGGGACACTCGTATAGGCTCTATCTGAGTGGGGCATGTACCCATTTTGCCAAATGAAATGTTGTTTTCAACAGCATGTGGTTGCCACCAATGATCGCCACGAACTTTATACAAACGCCAACACTCTTCCAATTCAGTTTGTGACAGAAATTTGATGGGGGACTGTTATGGAAAGGGAGGCGATGGCATGATTTTCAAAGGTCTGAGGTCTCCGTCAGGTTTGTTAAATTTAGTCTTTATGTAAAGTAGCAACAAAAGTGCTTTTGAAAACTAATCAAACATCTATTAACGCAATTCAACTGCAAATTAAATATTTTATGTTATATTTGGTTTCATTTCTGTTTTGTATATTATATTTATATTTTAAATTTCAGTAAAAGAATTGTTTTACTTTACTACATTTCTTATTTATATTTATGTTTTGATTTTTTAATTTCCATAACTTATTAAAATTATATAAAGAGATTTTATTTTTCTATTTTTGATTTTATTATTGGTTAAATAAATACTATTTAATTATTATGTTTGAACTTATAGTAAAAATTTATAAATAATATATTTAATTATTTAATTTAATTTGATATGTAGCTAATATTTAAAATTTTAAATAAAATTTTCAAATATCTTCATAATGCATAAAATTTTAAAAATAAATAAATATTATATATAATATTAGAATTTTATTTTTAATAAATTCTTAACCTTCGACTTTAATCTAGGATTTTGTTATTGTCAATAATAACAGTATAAATATATTAATATTAACAACTAAATAAACTTTTATTTTCATCTAAAAATATAAAATCCAAAATTAAGTATCTAAAACTAAAAAAATTATAATAGACTTGAACCAGCCTTAGAGAAATTGGTCAATTGATGACCAACTGCCTACTATCTCATTTCTCTTTAATTGTTAATATAAATTTCTTTTGTGTGGTTAAAGTAACATGGAGAATTCCTAAGAGTCTCCCACACTTAAAATTTTAGGTTTGATTCCTCTTTATTCCCTTGTCATTTGTGATAAGATATTTTTACATTAAAAGTTCAATATTCATTATTTAAGCTAATTTCTTCAGTTAGTTTTAAGTAGTTAGTTTCACAAATTACATATATTTAAAAAATATGCTCCCTAGGAGTGGTCGAGTTGGTAGAGTGAGGGCATATGATCAAAATATCATGTGTTCGAATCCTCTTATGTACATTTTTTCGATCGAGTCTGTCGTACAGGACTTGTCTAGTGTAAAGTACCCAATTGGCGTGATTTGTAGATTATTGCGTTAATCCGAAATTTTACCCGGTGCACATATAAGGAATAACAACTATAAGTTCCTCTATTAAAAAAAAATTCCAAACATAATAATTGCTTGTTATTTGTTAGTAAATAAAGATTAAAAAAAGTTTAACATATTCTGTACATAAAATTTCTTACTTTGTGGCCATTTAGAGAAGTTCGTAAATATACTCAACCTTCTTTTTGTATTTTTATAAAGTGATTATTTTCGTAACCTGAACCTATATACTTATAGTCACAAAAGGCAACTGATGTTTAGAATCGATTTATTGATACACTATTTTTTGCATTTGGGCGGCGTTAATTGAAGTTGATAACAGAACTTGGCAGGACAACAGCACACTTGTTATAGCTTTTCCCGGGGAGCAAGCAAGCAAGTAAAGTTTCCTTAGACAACCAGGAGGAGTTGTCTGCACAAAAACTGGCACGCACACTCGCTCCTCAGTAGAATGTGTATCGGATTAGATTATAGAGCATGCCATTTTAAGTTCCTAACTGCCAACTTGTAACCTTTAATACTGTCTGATAGTGCTCTACCAATGGAGCGTGGCTTTACACTCTCAAGTTTCCTCTTTGAAGCGCTTGGTTGTTGCAAAATCCTTTGTCTAGTCATTTCCCTTTTAGCAATTGTGACTCTAAATTAATATTGTCTTGTCTATTGACAGCTCAATCTCTTCATCTCTCTCTCTCTCTCTGTTTACAATGGAAGCTGGACTTCCCATGCTCAACTGTCTGCTGCAGCACACTCTCAGGAGCTTGTGTTCAACTTCAGATTCTTCTCCTTCTTCTAAGTGGGTGTATGCAGTCTTCTGGAGGATATTGCCTAGGAATTATCCACCACCAAAGTATGAATATTTTATGAAGTGTCGTGTAACAAACCGACAATTATATAAAAAAACTTAGAAATATGATTTACATGTTGAGCTTAATGTATGCCTAATGTCCACATGTCTTGCATTTCTTTTTTCCAGGTGGGATTATGGAGGCACTGCACTTGATCTTTCCAAAGGGAACAAAAGAAACTGGTAATTAATTGATTTGGGTCTCAAATTCTTAAGTCTTTACCATAATTCTGGGTTCTAATGTATGTTGCTTTTTCCTACTGTTTCCAGGATCCTTGTGTGGGAAGATGGATTCTGTGATTTTTGTGAATGTGAGAGGACGGCAAGTGGGTGCATGAAGGGAAGGTTTGGAGCACACGTCTTCTTCAAAATGTCTCATGAGGTCTACAACTATGGAGAAGGGTGAGGTTTTTGTGCATTCACATGATTTGCTTTCTTTTGGTGGTAAGTAAGTAGAAGGATATTTCATGTTAACTGGTTTCAGACTAGTGGGAAAGGTTGCAGCGGATAACAGTCACAAATGGGTATTCAAAGAGAACCCAAATGAGAGTGATCCTAACTTCACCTCCTCCTGGAATATGTCCATTGAACCTGTAAGAATATTAGTTCAAAGTTGTGCTATCAGATGAACAAATGCAAATTTCAGAGATTTGCTTACCTTTCTAGCATGACTCCAAGAATAATTATTTTATAACATACAGCAACCCAGGGCATGGGAGTTTCAATTCACTTCAGGAATTCAGGTTGTTAACATATCAGTAGTACGTTTGAGATGAGCTAGCCTAAAAAATTTCCTATCACGAAGCCGTAATGTCTTATTCTAATTTTGTTCTTTTGCAGACAATTGCCATCATTTCAGTCAGAGAAGGCATCGTTCAATTGGGATCTTTTGATAAGGTCTCTTTCTCATTCCCTGTCTCACTTCCCTGCAACTAGTGTGCGATATCTCTAATGATGGTCGACGTTCATTTTTCAGATTGTTGAGGATCTTAATCTAGTAATCAGCGTACAAAGGAAATTCAGCTATCTCCAGAGCTTACCAGGAGTCTATGCCATTCAGAGGCCGTACCTACCCGTCCAACATCCTTATGTCCTTAAACCCAATAGCCCGATGGTTGAAAAACAAGAAACAGAATTTCCAGATGACAAACGACAAGTAGTTGGAGTGAAGAGATCGTTTGATGAAACACTTTACAATTCTCCGACCAAATCCATCAACCCGGGATGGAACAGTCCCCAAACTGCTATTACAGGATCGCCCATTTGGTCGTTACCACCTCTTTTGCCTTCCATATCATGTAGTCTTGGAGCTTTGCTATCAAAGCTACCCTCTATGATGCCACAGTACAGTGATTCAGAGGCTATTGGCACAGCTTTGGTCATGAATGACAGTACAAGGCATAGATTCAAGATCGACGGCCCTAAGCCTGATGTTTCTGACATAAAAGTGAAGGCTTTATGCCAATTAGATGCTGCTCAAGAAGAAAAGGCTATTCCCTTAAACCCACCCAAGTTTAGAATGAGAAAGTAGTGTTGTATTGGGAGTCATCGATCAAAATCATTCTGCTGTGCAAAATTCAGCTGTTTATCAAGCTAATTTATGTTAATTCAATAAGTGATCCAAATATGTTGTTGTCTCCATGCATTGCATGGAAAGATACTTGAATCTGACTCACAGGTTTAACGCGTAACAGGCCTGCATGCGATTTTTGCGTCGGTATAATCAGATTAACTGAAAAGATTAAGTTGATGTGTGAGCCTAACTACTGCATGATTACCAACATACACTACATGTAATTCAGATCAGGCAAATCCCTTCATTACAGGCAAGAATGGAGTTGACACTGTGGGGTCTAACACCAGTGGTCTATCCCTCTCTTTTTAAGGAAGTGGTACTGAATCGATACACCATGGTCCCCAGATCAAATTGAAGACGAGATAATTGACTATTGGATTGAGTGGTTTAGTGGGAAGTTTGGCATCCAACCTCCAGCAGGATGGTCCCCAACGTCGACTTTTTAATCTTCATTGTTGTTCATGTATCGTATGGATATATAATGTCTGAAAAGATTGACGCCATGATTTAAGCTATTTACACACCATTTTTTTCCCGGAAATTACTAATCACACCCATTTTATCGTTGAAGAGAAGGTATGTCCTTGTTTAAAACAGAACAGTTAACTATCTAAAAGTTTCATTTGCTTCTAGTACAGAAGTATGGCTGCATTCTGTTCTTACCTTTTTTCTTCGATGGTAAGGATGCACTTTACACATAAATGATTCCACTTATAATGCAAATCATGGCTGAGTATGAACAGAAACCCAATATTATATCCTTCTCTGGCCTTGACGAGTTGTTATCGTGTTTTTCTTCCATCAATCAACAACTTCTTCAGAGCCATAAAAGTGGCAGCCGTGCTGCATTTTGTGAAGTATCTTTGCCTAATCATTTGAAAATGTATTGGCATGTGGACATTGGGTATCTTTTCTAACAAACAAGATTCACAATTTTCATATGAATATAATTTGAATTAAAAGGATCTTTTTTATGTAACTTAGTGATTCTAGTTTTGTTGATATGATCTGAGCAATAATGCCATAAATAAGATAGATTTTGGTACTTACCTTTCTTTTCTTTTAATTCTAGTTTTGTTGATATGATCTGAACAATAATGCCATAAATAAGATAGATTTTGGTACTTACCTTTCTTTTCTTTTATGTATGATAATAATTGGCTTTATCTAATTCATACAAATCATTTATAAGTAATTCAAATCTATTAAATAAACATCATTTTTGTAAAAAGAACAACTCTTATTTTTAATAATAAAGACAAATCCATTCAAATCTAAATAAGAAATAGAAATGACATTTCTTGTAATTACTGTAACATAATAAAAATTATTTAGTTCTAATACAAGGTCAAAAAGCAACGCTATATTACAAGTTCCTACAATTAATACAGAAACTCTTGCTCAATTTTCAACTTGTAGGTTCACTTCGCCTTTCCTCAACGATCTACTAGCTCCATGTTAACATCTGCATGTTATTACATATATGAGAACCACATCCAGTATCTAATACCTAAGAATGTGAAACAGAAGTTGAAAGAAATCTTAATCATAAACATATCTAAAGAAACAGTTTCCTTAAGCTTCTTATCTTTCAAGGTAGCAAGATAAGATGGACAGCTTCTCTTCCAGTGTCAATTAACTCCGTAATGAAAGGATGTGCCCTTGTTATTGCTCTTCTTCTTGATACCAGTGTCAATTGACTCCGTAATGAAAGCATGTGTCCTTGTTATTGCTTTTCTTCTTGATACCACCTTTTTGCTTTATTACTTTAGTAGAAGCCTTCTATTTTTTATTATTATTCTTCTTAGAACCCTTTTTCTTTATCTTAAAAGAATCCACGACAAGAACTGAACTGGATTCCTTCTTAAGGGACCCTTCCGCAGTCTTGATCATATTCAGCAGTTCAAGCAATGACATATCCTTTTGATTTATGTGAAAGTTCATAATAAATTATGAAAAGCTCAAACTGAGAGACTATAGCATTAGATCAATTCTTAACTCATAGCTTATGACAAAACCTACTTGGACTATATACCCAATCATCTTCATCACGTGCAAGTTCACTAAAGATCCTTCTGCCATATTGCATTGAAATAATGCCTTAGAGAATTGATACAACTCTACCATGCCTTATGTATCAAACAACTCATTGAGATGCATAGTAATAGTAGGAGCATCTATGTTCTCATGTTGCCTCTAAAACTCTAGAGACATACTAACTAACATTATACATATAGCTTGCTAAATTTCATCAATATAACCTTAATATCTCTCTCAAGCCTCATCAATCGCATTCGAACTAGGCTAAGGTGGTATAGGAGTGTCAAAAATATAAAGCTACTTTTCTTGTCTGAGAACAATTCTCAAGTTACGAAATCAGTCTAAAAAATCAAGTCTAGTCAGCTTGTTAGCATTCATGATATTTCTCAACGTCAGATTGGTATTCATCTTCTAATTTAATAATCAAAAGACATAATAGAGCAAGTATTACTTTATACCCAAAAATCAAATAAATTAAGGACTTTAATAAATATTTGATTACTCCCATTATTTTATTCAAAATAATAACCCTCACTATTAAATTGAGAAATTATCAAATAATTTCGTAGTGGAATAAGATTCCATTAAAAAATAATTAATCTTGAGTTTACTCAACAAACTAACTAAATTCAAATCGGGTAGTTAACAACTTTATCAATTATATCTTATGTATATCATATATATTATTCCTAACCCTGCTTCTAAATCCATATGATCATGAGTTTGTTTATCCAAATCATACAAATTTAGTTAAGTATGACTCATTAATTTAAGATAAAAAATAATTGGGTTAAGGTGATCTTGAATTTGCTCAATAAACCTTGAAATAAATAAAACTCTGATTTTATTCTTAAATAATGGAAGACAACTATCACATTCTCAACATATACTTAATATTTAATTGAGAAATTTAAAATTTCAAAGTTTTTTGGTCTCATAAAAATAATATAATCTCATTATATTTTTAATTTCTAACATAATCTAATTATGAAAGCAATCATTTAAAAACTTTTTCTTGATTCTAATTATTGATTTGACAACTAATTTAATTTAATAATTTAAATCCTTGAAAAATTAAACTAAAATTTAAAATATTCTTAATAAAATTATCCTTTGAAAATAATTTTTAAACATTTAGAAAAACTCTTTATCAATTTTATTAAGAATATAAACCAATTTAATCTCTATTAAATTAATTTAATTGAAATTAAGGCCTTTAAAACAAAAAATCAAATTAAAAACGTGTAAGGATGTGTGTGTTCTACACATGTTGGGTTAACTAGTATCATTGATTGGCACGTGCATTAAAACAAATGTTATTCCCCAATGTGGGGGCAGAGCTAGGGTTTTCCTCATCCTTTACTGCCTCCTATTTGTTTCTCTCCGTGCCACTACTTCCCTACTATTTATAGGTTTCCAACAATTCATCTACTGTGTTGTTCTAGGGCAAAAGTGCCCTTCTTCACCAGTGGTAATTCGTCACTGGTTCTAACCATCACCAACAATGATTCACCGCTGGTGTCGACCTACCAATGACGATTCATGCCTGGTGATATCCAATATACACAAGCAAGAGATTCCATTACACGCATAAATTACATAGGCAGTAAACACAAAGAAATTAATTTCCAGAAACAATAACAAAATATGGAGTAGACACAAAAACAATTTCCAGATCCAAGAAAATAAACACAAAATAAGATCCGGATTAATGGGTTAGTCCTAACTGGAAGCGTTAATTTGTTAGGCAAATGGGTTAGTCCTAACTGGAAGCGTTGATTTGTTAGGCAAACCCAAGCTTAACGTGAATAGAGGCAGAGTTGTGTAGTACACATGGGTTGTATACTCATCAAGAGTTGATAACCTAATGAGTATGCTAAATCAACAGTTGATGGCATAAGTCGATAATTGTATAACTGAATGTAATTAATATGAATGATATCTACCGATTGACCTAAGGTGGCTTGTTGGGCAAATTTAAGGTCATTCTTAGTGATATTGGATACCGACCCATTAGGAAAACTATAAGTTTTATCAAATTCGTAGTGAGGGCTATGAATTTGGATAAAAATAGTGGGACCCATAATGTATGTGATTAAAGTTCTTATCGATATGCATTAGTGTACATTTTAACACTTTCTCTTGTTCTTCTAGGTTATTGAATCATCACGATGTCTTCGTCTAATGTGAACCTACGCTCTCTATTGGACTCTAACAAACTCACAGGACCTAATTTCTTAGATTGGCTATGGAATTTGAGAATTGTTCTCAAATCTGAGAAACTAGAATATGTCCTAGATGAACCACTTCTCTATCCCACTACTACCGATGCATATAATGAGGATCAGAAAGCTTACAAGAAGCTACTGGATGATAGTGAGTTGGCTAGCTGTATAATGCTGGCCTTTCTGTCACCGGAACTGTAAAAGCAACACGAGGCTATGGATATTCATACCATAGTCTACCATCCAAGGGAACTGTTTGATGAGCAAGCTCGGTCTGAAAGATTTGAGACCTCAAGGTTTCTTTTCTGCTCTAAGATGGTTGAGAGATCATCTTTAGTGTAGTATGCGCTGAAGATGAATGAATATATTGAGAGGTTAGCCAGTTTGAGTTTCATAATGGATCATAAATTAAGTATGGACTTAATTCTCACTGGTTTGACTGATAATTATTCACAGTTTGTGTTTAACTATCTAATGAACCAAATATCCACTTTGATACCTGAGCTGATTAATCTACTCAAAACAACTGAGCAAACTGTCAAGAAAGACAATAAGGCTATGATGTTGGTGGACTCTCCTTCTAGTTCTCACTAGAGGAACCAAAAGAAGAAGAAGAAGTCTATGAAGCCAGTGGGAGGTGTAGCCAAGAAGATGGCAAAGGAGACTACATCAAAGGGGATATGTTTCCATTACAACAAGGAAGGACATTGGAAGAGGAACTGCAAAGCCTATCTGGAGTCGTTGAAGCAGAAGAAGGCATTAGATGCTCCACCGTCTACTTCCGGTATATTATTTGTCATTGAGGTTAATACTATTTATGATCATAACATTTGGGTATTAGATACCAAATGTGGCTCACACATATGCTTTGATATGCAGGGTCTCATGAATAATAAACCACTCAAGAAGGGAGAGATGGACCTACGTGTGAGAAATGGAGCAAGAGTTACTGCATTAGTCGTAGGAACCTATGTTTTGTATCTTCCTAGTGGGCTAGAGTTAATTTTGGATACTTGCTATTATGTACCCGTTATGACAAAGAACATTGTATCTACTTCATTTCTTAATAAAACAAGATTTCATTTAACTTTTTCAAGCAATGGTTGTTCAATTAAGTTGAATGAAATGTTGTATGGTACAGCTACATTGTGAAATGGTATTTACATATTAGATATATGTAATCCAATTTTAAATATCAATGACAATAAAAGACAAAAACGAGATAATTTAAAATCATCTTGCCTATGGCATTATCGACTTGGCCATATAATTGAGAGACGCGTGACTAAGCTGCACAGGAGTGGTAGCATAGGGTTATTGGATTATGAATCATATGACACATGTAAATCTTGCTTGTCATGCAAGACGACTAAATTACCTTTTAAAAAAAATGTGAACTAGCGAATAGGTTATTAAACCTAATACATTCTGATGTATATGGTCCTATGTCCATTAATGCTAGAGGTGGTTTTATGTACTTCATTACCTTTATCGATGATTATTCACGATATGGGTATGTGTATCTAATGAGATACAAGTCTGAAGCATTTGAAATGTTCAAACAATTTAGACATGAAGTAGAGAAACAACTCAGTAAAAGTATAAAGACACTTCGATCAGATTGAGGTGGTGAATACTTGAATGAGGAGTTTCCAAGTTATCTCAGGGATAACTAGATTGTATCCCAATGAACTCCACCTTACACACCGCAACATAATGGCGTGGCTGAAAGGAGAAACCGACCCTTGTTGGAGATGGTAAGGCCAATGACAGGCTTAGCAGATCTTCCAAAATCCTTTTGGGGTCATGTACTCGAGACTGTTGTTTATGTGATAAATAGAGTCCCTTCAAAAGCAATTGATGTTACTCCATATGAGATATGGACTAACAAAAAATCCTATCTTTTCCATATGAAAGTTTGGGGCTGTCCGGCTTACGTAAAGCAAATTCGATCAAACAAGCTTGAAATGAAATATGATAAATGACTTTTTGTAGGATATCCTAAGGAAACAATTGGATATCAATTCTACACTGCTTTAAAGCAAAAGGTGTTTGTCTTAAAGCATGTTGTCTTTTTAGAGAAAGAGTTTATTCTAAGAGAAGACAGTGGGAGCAAAGTTGAACTTGATGAAGTTCATGATGCTCAAACAGACGCACATCAATTGCTTGAACCCAAGATTGTTATTCATGGAGATGAGACAACAGTTGAACCTTTTGACACACAAGATGTTCGTAAGTCAAGTAGAAGTGAACATAATGACGTATTGCTCATAGAGGACGATGAGCTTATAACCTATGAAGAGGCTCTGAAGAGTTCAGAATATGAAAAATGGCTTCAAGTCATGAAGTCCAAAATGGATTCCATGTTAGAAAACCAAGTATGGACTTTGGTTGACCCACCCATTGGAAGTGGCTTTTCAATAAGAAAATCGACATGGATGGTAATGTGATTACCTATAAAGTGAGACTAGCTACTAAAGGTTATTGTCAAAGACAAGGCATTGACTATGACAAAACATGTAGCCCCGTAGCCATGCTTAAATCCATTTGAATACTCCTAGTCATTGCTGCTTATTATGATTATGAGATATGACATATAGATGTGAAGAGGACTTTCCTGATTGAAAAACTAGTTGAGGATGTGTATATAATATAACCGGAGGGCTTTATATCCAAAGACAGTAAGAAGGTATATAAACTTCAAAAATCTATTTATGGATTGAAGCAAGCATCTAGGAGTTGGAACATCTGATTTGATGAGACAATCAAAGAGTTTGGTTTCTCACAAAATCCTGATAAACTTTATGTGTACAAGAAGGTTAGTGAGAGTGCTATTATATTCCTTGTATTATATGTGGATGACATATTACTAATAGGAAATGATGTCTTAAGTTTGCAATCAGTCAAAATTTAGTTATCTTAAAATTTTTCCATGAAAGACCTTGGAGAAGCAACTTATATTTTGGGAATAAAGATCTATAGAGATAGATCAAGGAAGTTGCTAGGTCTTTCACAGTCTACATACATAGATAAAGTGCAAAAGAGGTTTAACATAGAGCAGTCCAAGAGAGGGTTTCTTCCCATGACTCATGGGATAAAACTTTTGAAATCTATGTGTCCCAAGACACGAGATGAGAGGACTTGCAAAAGTATGATCCCGTATGATTTGACAAAAGATCAATCATGTATGCTATGTTATGTACAAGATTGGATATATCGTATGCTCTAAGTGTTACGAGTAGATATCAATCAGATCCTGGTGAGTGTCATTAGGTGGCTGTCAAGAATATTCTAAAGTACTTGAGAAGGACTCAGGATGTATTCTTGATATATGGAGATGGAGATCTTATAGTGAGCGGGCATACAGATGCCAATTTTCGATCTGACCAGGATGACTTCAAATCCCATTCAGGTTATGATTTTTCACACTTAATGGTGGAGCAGTCAGTTGGAAGAGTTCCAAATAAGAAA
>JANQBM010000006.1:4429040-4439815 GCA_025594535.1 Erythroxylum domingense | reverse complement strand
CTATTAAATTGATATGATGCCATGTGGAGTATTGTAGTGGTCGCACGTAGCGCTCCCTTATCTTAGGATATGTATCGAAATGACCTACGGGCGTCCCGGTGCGTACCCTAGGATAATGGGGTGTTACAGACTATGTTTAGAACATAACAAGTTGAAAGAATAGCTTCCCCCAACATAAAATCAGGTAAACCGGAAGAAATCAACATTGCATTCATCATATTCTTAAGTGTTTAGTTTTTCCTCTCTGCTATTCCATTTTGTTCAGGTGTATAAGGGGCTGAAAGCTCTTGAATAATCCCAACCTTTGCATAATAATCAGCAAGGAAATTAGTACTATACTCACCACCTCCATCAGACCTTAATCTCTTAACCTTCCTTTCTAATTGGTTTCCAACCTCAGCTTTGTATTTCATAAACATTTCCTCTGTATCACTTTTATTTTTTAATAATTAAATCTTAGTAAATCTAGAATAATCATCCATAAAGGTAATATAATATCTCATGCCTCCTTTACTCTTACAATTCTTAAAATCACCCAAGTCTGTGTGCATCAAGTGCAACAATTGTGACTCTCTCTCGGTCACTGACTTAAAAGGTTTCTTAGAGTTTTTAGCCTCAATATAAATTTGATATTTTTCCATTTCATCAGTGATGTGGTTAGGTAATAAGTTAAAGCTTTGCGTGCTCTTAATTGACCTCACATTCACATGCTCAAGTCTTAAGTGTCATAAGTATAAAGACTCAACAATATAAGCAGAAGAAGTTAATCCATTCATTTCAACATCAAGTACAAATAAGCCCCCATTACAAAATTCTTTTCCAACAAAGTTCTCAATCTTAGCCAAAACTAGCTTATTAGAATCAAACGTCAGTTTAACTCTATCTTTGTTAAGTAATGCACCAGAAATCAAGTTTTTACGTACATCAGGAACAAATAAAATATTGTCTAACGCCAACACTTTTCCAGAAGTGAGTTTGAGGGTGACCTTCTCAATTCCTTGGACAAGAACTTTGCTAGAGTTGCCCGTGTATACGAATTCACCATCAGCATCATCATTCAACTCCTTGAACAGGTCCTTGTTGGTACAGATGTGGCATGTAGCTCCTGTGTCAACCATCCATTGGACCAAATTTCCAGCAAGCTTGACTTCGGACACTATAGCAATAATGTCCTCCTTGTCATTACCAACTTTAACTATATTAGCTTGAGGCTTACCAAAGTTGTTCTGGTTACCCCGTTGTACCTCGTTTGGTTTTCTTTCCCGAACTGTCGCGGTTTCTATCCTTGGCCTTTCTTCTCATAGTTGATTCTAGCTTGACAATTGGCAGCAGGATGGCCTAGTTTTTGGCACCACCAACAGTCACTATCAATCCTTTTGCGCTTAAACTGACCCTGTTTATTGATGAAAGACTTGTTTTGCCCACCATTCTTCTTGAAGTTATTATCATTTCTATGTTCAACCACATGAGCCTTAACAATAAGGATAAGGGTGAGTGTTTTGGTCTTATCTTATGCACGATTGACATCCTCAATCTTTATATGTCCTATCAACTCCTGAAGCTTCATATCTTTCTTTTTATGCCTCAACTGGTTTTTATACTCATTCCATGAGGCATGTAGTTTTTCAATAAAGGCATTAGTTTGAAACAACTCACATATGTTCATACCCTAGACAAGGATTTCGGCAACTAGATATTCATACTCATGTAGTTGGTCCATAATAGGCTTATCATCAACAATGATAAATTTTATCCACCTAGCAAATACATATTTCTTAGTATCGGCATCATTCATACCATATTTCACTTCTAAAGCATCCCAAATTTTCTTAGCAGTTTTGTACTTGCAATAAATATCAAACAAATGACTGATCATATGGTTGAGTAACACTCCCCTATCGGTAAAATTATCCTTAGTAGTCTTAGGATCGATATTATCACTAAGAATCTCTTGAAACAGTACATAATTGATTTCGTATTGCTAGTAGTAAAAAAGAATTTTCTCAAACCATCTTTTGAAGTTTCTTCCATCTAGAAGCTCTAATCTGATAAGGTCAGGCATAATTTTTGTAATGCAAGAAGCAGAACCTACGTTTGTCTCATTCGCAGGCTACATAATTCTAACTTATATCGAAATTAAATAAACAATAGCAAAAATAAAATGCAAAAATTTCTAACAACCAGTTGCAAACTCGAAAACAGTAATAAGTAGATCAACACAATTTTCGACATCAGTAGTAACGCAACAAATAGAAATTTCCAACTTAGATTGTTAGCAAAAACAACAATAATAATTAAATTGGAAAGTTTTATTTGAGTGCAAGGCATCGTGAAATATTACTGCCCTAAGTCCGAAATTTCCCCTCTACGATGCAGTAGGACAATAAGATCTAACTCCAGGATTAACGCCTTCTCCACCAGCTTCGATGCACTCCAAAAGACGGAGTAGGAATTGTCTCTCTAAAAATATATAAAGAGAAGGAGGGAGAGGTGCAAGGAGTCTAGTAGCCTGTGTCAAACCAAGACAAAATGGGTATATATATATATACTGAAATAAGAACATTGGAGGTTAATAATAATGAATAAAATAGATGTTATGGTAATCAAGTGTAATAAAAGATACTTTATGGTAATCAAGTGTAATAAGATGATGGACGTTACATGAGACATTGGAAACTCAAGTTTTGGATCAACCAAAACATCAACAATATGTGCTATTACCATTAAATTCATCAGTGAATGGAAGCATGCTTCTCTGCCTTGTATGCACCACCTCTGTTTGGGCTTTGAATTTCCTATTTGTTTTGTTTTGTGTCTTAAGAGGACCCAAAATAAGTTTGAGAATCCTTTTTCGTTTTCTGAGTAAAAAGTACCAGTCGTTTTGGTCGATCGCTCATTAACTCCATGCCTTCTAAATACACATGGTGATTAAAAATGATGGTTTTATTTATTGTTTCTTAACCATAACTCTATATCTAAAGGTGACTCCTCCAGCACTTGGTTGCAGCACTGCTTGAAGCACATGGAACACCTTAGAAATACTTTCCTGATGGTCCTTGCTTCCCCGATTTCTTCATGCCATGCGTAAAGGAGATTCTGCAATTGTTAATTATCTCCAAACTCTCTCATCCACGGATGAAATTATTGCTGCCATCAGAGATCCCATGGTTCAAGAAGACCTTGTTCTCTTTGCTTTGAATGACATTCCATCAGATTATGAGGCATTTATCACGGTTATGAAGAATATCAAAACAGCTTTAAGCCAAGTTCCTTCTCCATGAATAACGCCTCTCATTCTTCCATCAACCACTTGTGGCATCGCCATACCTCCTCTGGGGGCTAAAATCCAAATAGCTCTCATTCACGCAACTAACATCCCAACATTCCAAAGCATCGGCAGAACCTTAATTCCTAATTCAGGAAATTCTCAACAAGTAAATAAAGTTAGGCTGAAATCTAACCCATTTTATTCAGGCCAAACTAAATGTCATCAACCCAATTGTCTTCAGTCAATATCGCCAGTTATAACCCCAATTCATCATATAAAAGGCTCCCATAATGTCAAATTTTGTTGGAAAAGGGACATAATAGACCACATTATTGTTTTTGGTACTTTTGATTTCTAACCAAATTAATGATTTAATCCTAATAACTTATATATCTTCTTTTCAATCCTCAAGATTAAACCCAACACTAATAATTCTTAGTTTACCTCTAACAATATTATTAATCTATTCATAACTCCTGATGAATAATTAGTAAAATTTGTGATGTTGTATTAAGAATCTAATCAAATGGATGTCAATACCGATAATACACTCTCTCTATCTTTTATAAGCAATTTAATACTATCCACACATACTATAATATTTTACTTTAAAGATTGTTAATTATTCCTTAATTTATCATTAATATTCTATATGTTACTAAATTTGTCAAAAATGGATTGTGTCTCATTGAACTTAATCATTTTTGCTTATATTATGAAAGATCTCACAATTATAATTTCACTTCTGTCAGGTAACATTTACAAGAACCTGTATCCCTTAAAAATCCATTCAACTCTTACAAATCTTATTGCATTTATTGCTATCTTGCTTTTCTTAATTTATAGCATCAACGTCTTGATCATCTATGCCAAGCAATACTTTCTAGTGTGTCTTTTAGTTTATTTAATAAGTTTCATGTAATAAAGTCTTATTAATCATGTCTTTAATGGAAAAGTACTTATCTTACTTTCTTTTTATCTGCTCAGTATCTCCACCAAACTTTTACAACTTATTTATTTTAGCACTTAAGGGCCCTCCCCATCACTCACTCTTTTCTACTGTCAATACTTCATTATTTTATTGATGATTACCGTTACTTAGATATTTCCTCTCACTCTTAAATCTTAAGCACTTAATCACTTTCAAATTTTAAAACCAACAGTAAGAATCTCTTCTTTATCATAATCAAAATATTTTATTATGATGGTGCTTAAGAACTTATTAAAGGTATCTGTGCTTATTACCTTACCTCTTATGGCATTTCCTATCACATTTCTAACCCTCATACCCCTCAATAAAATGGAATAATCAATTATAAAAGTTGTTACATCACTTAAACGGGGTTCCCTTTTTCTCCACACCTCTCTTCCTAAATCCTCTAGCTTGAAGCTTTTGCCTCTGTTGTCTACCTCATTAATCTCCTTCCTACCACCATCCTTCAAAATAATCTCTATATGAACTTTTTCTCACTCTACCTAACCTCTCTCATCTTTGTGTCTTTGAGTGTACTTATTTTCTCTTTTTCAGCTTTACTCACATAAACAAAACTCACACCAAAATCTAAATCCTATGTTTTTACTAGTTTTTTTCCTTTTAGTACAAAGCCTATTACCGCCTTGATCCTCTTACTTCTAAAGTCTACTTCTTCATCATTTTTGTTTTCTTAATATAGCCTCTTTATATGCCAAAAACTTCACCTCCCTTCCTTCATTCTCCTCACCTTCTCTTCTTTATATGCTTCCTTTACCTCTCTCTTTACCTTCTTTACCCACAACATAATCATCTTACCAAATTTAACTATAACGCTCACCCTTTCACCATAACATCTTATAATCACTCATACACAAGATCACCTAGATGAACCTTATAACTTCACTGATTATGTAACTGTATTACAACTAATTGTAACTCATATGCTCCTAATCTTATTTCTTTCAGTCAAACCAACAAATTTCTCCATTGGCAATAAGCCATGCTTAATAAGTTCAATACTTTTCATTATAATCAAATTTGGACTTTGTTGCCTCTATCAACCAATGCCAATATTGTTTTGAATAAAAAGAAAACCTAATTACTCTCTTAATCACTATAAGGGTTGTCTGGTTACTGAGGAATACCATCAATCTCTTAGCACAAACTACACTAATACCTTCATTCTTGTTGTCAAATCCATCACTATCTCTGCATCATTCTTACTCTTACACTTACTTATAATTGGTCCATTTGCTAACTTGTGTCCTCAAAACCTTCCTTTATAGAAATATTTAAGAACCAACCTTTACTTAGCCTTCTAGTTATGTGGATCCTCATAATCCAAATTATAATTATTGTTTTCATAAGTCCCTTTACCACCTAAAACAAGCTCCTTATGCATGGTTTTATTATTTGAGTTGAAAACTTCAAGAACTCAATTTTACTAGCTCCAAAGCTAATACTTGTCTCTTCATATACTACACTCCCTCTTCTACTAACTACATCCTAGTTTATGTGGATGACGTCTTGGTTACAAGTTCTATATCTATCTTCACTTATCTCTCATACATGATCTTAACATTACCTTTTCTATAAAAGACCTTGTCCCTATTTGTTATTTCCTTGGCATTGGGGCTACACTGACACCAAGTAGCCTTCTCATGACCAAAACTAAGCATGCATGTGACCTTTATTATACTTATCTTAACACATTTAAACATGTGTCAACACCTATCACCCTAATCCTAACACTATCTAAAAACTATGGTACCTCTACCTGAATGTGTTGGTTGAACATGATATATACACAAGTATACAATCTTATAGTGTTTTTTGGAAGTTTTGAGTGAACATAATTGTGTACCAGGACATGTTCTTCATGAAATATGAAAGTAATAATATGGGTTAGAACATGAGTTGGTGTGGTCGAGTTTTTCTAAAGGATATATGGCCTTGAAGATAGGCATGTCAGTGCCTATATCCACGTATATAGAGAAGCGGTGGATTATATGGCCTAGAATATAAACATGTTTATACTTGTATTCCATTTTAGAAAGGAACAGTGAGTTATAATACATTCTAAAAAATCACATCCTAGAACACGATCGTGTGTTAGGTTGTGTTCATATAAAAACTTCTAAGAAACACTTATATTCTTTCATAAACACTCCAATATTGCATATTTGTGTATATAAGCCATACATAACAATCTCCACTTTAGTGAATATATCATATTCAACCAATATCCTCTAAGAAATGTCTTTAATATTGCATGTTCATGTATATGATACAAACATAATAATCTTACCTTAGTGAATATACCATCTTTAGCCATCACACTCCAAGAAATCCCTCCAAGATTGTACATCCATGTATATGAGCTAAACACAACAATCTCTATTTTAGAGAATTTACTCTACATAAGCTGGGCTGTACCCATTTCTAAGTATTCAAGACATTAATAAAGTTTAATCAACACTTAAACTTCTTTAAGATAACTAGATTTGTCAATATAACAGTTTCATTCTTTAAAATATGCACCTTTTCTAACAAGATTTAACCAAATTCAATTAATTCCTTGTTTTTGTGAAACCTTACATCCTTCACCATAGTGTCCATTCATCCATTTTTCTCAAGACTGGCTATAGTCCTCTGAAAGATAGTTGGATCCCCATCATTGGGGGTAAGTGCATATGAGACTGTGTTTGCTAACCAAATCTAATTAGTAGCTTAAGGATATGTCTCACCCTATCTTTGACTATATTGTGCCGATGCTCTTATCCTAACATCGTTCTATCTTTTGAACTATGATTTTCAACCGCTTTAGCCTCTACTATAGGTTGTTATAGTTCCACTCATACCACCTTTAAACCAATATTGCTCTCTGTTAACCTTGACAAATCTTGTCCATATGTTTGCCTCAATATATATTGTTACTCAAATGTTATATATTTAAAAATTGCCTTAAACTTTTTACCAAGTTAACGAAATTGTTTAAAATTCTAACTTCCAGTGTTTTAACATCTTTTAATAAGCTCTCTTTACAAAATTCCATCACCCCTCACTCACTGAGAGGACCCAACTATATGTGCTATAACACAGTATTATCTTCTTTTATATTTACTACCATAGCTTATTCATCTATAATTATGCTTCTTATCAATATGTAAATGTTTTATGCCTACCTTAGCCCTTTTATCGGGCATTACACCCTTAACCACCTTAATGTTAACTTCGTCAATTTTATATCCAAAATTATATGCATATAAATTTCCCAAAGATTAAATGTTAGACACTACTTAACATCTTAACAACACCATCAAACATTTAGATCATAATCTATCTTGTTTTGAGGATTTTGAAAAGTTTATCATCTCCCAACTAGACATTGTCAAAGTTTCCTAATGTTTGTGACACAAACCAATACTTGTTTCATGACATCCCATGTCTAGAATTTATGAGTCATATAGTTGACTGGTTGAAATGTAACACATGTCTTCCTTTCTACAATTTGAATCCCTTCCATATACTAAATTAGTAGACCTTGATGAATCATCATTTTTTCTTTCGTCTCACTGCTTCTTATTTCTAATCTTCCTAATATATTTAGTTTGCTCGAATTTGTATTAATGATTTTCATTTCATTCTTGAGTTTAGATCTAAAACTCCTTTTAGTTGAGCCATTGATACTTATCCATAAGTTTTAGTAACTCCATTAGCTTCAAATAAATCATGTACTACCTCTCTTTCTCATTTACTATACTTCTTCCTATAATCTTGGTCTCCCCTTACATACAACCTTTCATCATAAGAGCTTTCATTAATGCTTACTCTTTGTTGGTTGATAGCATCGTTAGGTGTATAAAATTAAATCCTTATTTAATTTCAATTTATTAAAAATGTAGTATATAACAAATAAGAATCGATCCTACGAGGAAAGTTATTTTACTAAATTAGTTTATTAATTACAATACTTTTAAAAGAATCAATTATATCCTAATAATTTCACTCATACGAAAAGAATTCATTAATAAAGTATAAACATCTTCACATAATGTCTTTTTTTATTATAAACCAAATTAAAAACATGCAACATCAGAACTTAAGAAAATAAACTTATAACACATTCTTAAAATCACACAATAATTTTCAAAAGTTGGAAATTATTTTTTTCGTAAAAAAGTCATAATTATTCAAAATATATAATGTTGGAAGTTTTAATAGTGAAATCAAATTATACAAATCAACATTTTCGTATGAAATATTTGATACATAGTTATTTTGAGTACAATATATTAAGTTATATTGTAACATTTTGTTACACATGTTGAGGCTCAAATAGTAATTATGAGAGATTGTAAGAAATTAGAAAAATGCATTTCATGCTCATGCATTATATAATGTGCTCATACTCATGAATATTGAATTTTTGCACATGAAAATAATTGTACTTGCATTCCTAGACATTCCGGGTATAATTGATTTATAATTGAATTGTGATTGTGATTTTATTGAGAATTATGGTTTTTATATATTGAAAATTGATTTGGAGAGTGAATTTAGTAATTTAGAATTTTTGGAGAATTTTAGAAAAATTTTTGAAAATTTGGGTAATTTTGGACTAGGAAAAATGCCGAGTGGCAAGACAATTGACAAATAGCAGTAGAATTAAGAGTAAAATGGTAGTGAAAATTTTTATTTATAACTTTGGGATTTAATGACATATGTCATTGAAATTTGGAGACAATTGGAGTAGAAATTGGAGTTGATTGGACAAATTAAATGAGAAAAACCTAAGTGAACCTATAAGGAGATGACATGTGGCAAGTGGCACCAAGCCATGTCTTAAAATCACTATTCTTTTAATTGTAAAGACCCTCTTTGTTTTGTTTCTCATGATGCTTTCTAATTGAAAGACCATTGGGTATTTTGTTCTTGTTTTTTTCTTCTTCTACGTGACCTTCTTTTCTCCCTCTTCATAAATTTTGTTGCCAACCTTCACCAACTTTAAACCTAGCCCTCTTATCTTTCATTTGCTACTCTTATCTTGTTCTCTTCTTCATTTCTCACCAAATACCCAACATCCCAACCTCCATGATGATGTATGTGGGTTGTATGAGAAGCTAGGGTTGGTGTTCTTTTGAAGGATTTGAAGAGAAATCAAGTAAGTTACATGTTGATCTTCATAGGTTAGTGTAAATAGAACATGTATGATGAGTAATTTGAGATTGATGGATTGGTCATGAATTTATATGTAAGTATTGTGGATGAAGAATAAAGATTGCTGATGTCTTTTTTTGAGTATATGAGTTGTTGATAATTGATAAGTTGTTGTTGAGATGATTTTTGAAATAGAAAAGTCATTATGATAAATGTGTATATGATGTGTTTTGTTGTTGGTGTATATGATCAAGCATGGATTTTGAATTGTGTATAGATGATATTGAACTATAATTGGGGTATTATTGAAGAAGAAATGATGTGGATATAAGTTAGAAGTGATAGACTAAGCAAAAGAGATGAATTAGGAAGAGATTGATGAGGAAGTGTGCTGGAAATGTGTTAGATGTAGTGTTTATACTAAACATGCATCGATTTTTTTAAATATATCTTAATCTACAGATATCCAAATAGGATTATTGTTAATTTATATTAAACTAGAGATGAATGGCTACAATATTTGTGAAGAAATCGAGTTTGAATTATGTCTCTAAGAGTTCTGAAAATTGTCTTGAAGTTGAGTTTCAGATTTTGTCTTTGTTTCTGAACAGTATGGAGTAAATTGTGTATAACTTTCAGAATACTAAACCAAATGGTATGAACTTAGGTTCTTTAGAATCCTAAGACATATATGAACAATTTTTTAGAAGAAGACTTTGCTTAAAACCCTCATTTTTTAGGTGTAAAATGGAAGTGAAGTTCGGAAAAAAATAAAAGACATAAGAAGGTGTGCGTTGGCCCAGAAACAGGTCTCGATCACGACGTGTGAAAGATAGAAGAAGGTGTGTGTCAGCCCAGAAACAGGTCTCGATCGCGACACATCACGATCGCGACATCTCTGGTGAGTCGTAATCTCAATGCGTCACGTTCGCAACCCCGAAGGTGCTACGCAGGAGATGCCTTCCGAACATATGTTGGTTTTTTGATGCTATCTTGAGCTGTAGATGTCCAAATAAGGTGATTCTTATTCAAATTAAACTCGAGACATAATTCTAAAAATTTCTTGAAGAAGTCTAGATTTAATTTTGTCTTTAATACTTTCAAATTTTGGTGCAAAATTGAGTCTTGATTGAGGTTGGAGTACTACCTGAGATAGAAATTATATTTTGATGTTTTCATAAAAACTTGATGGATATAGACTGAATCAGATAAAAGTGTCTTCACAAAAGTTGTAGTTCACTCTCCTATCTTTCAATTGGTACTAAGTTTGTATGTCTGAGTTGAAAGTTATGAGTTGTACAATTTGAGGGTATGATCATAAACTAGCCAAAAGTTCAATTATACATAGTCTGTGGTATTTTGAGCATAACTCAT
>JANQBM010000006.1:4411158-4422780 GCA_025594535.1 Erythroxylum domingense | reverse complement strand
AGTGTGACTTACACATATATATATATATGTAAGTCACACTAAATAAAATCTTACACATATATATATATATGTAAGTCACACTAAATAAAATCTTACACAACAAAATGATAAGATATACACTAGGCTAGTAATTGGGTAAAATAAATATAACTGTGGTGTAGTTTAAGAGATTTTAATCTTTATAAATCTTTAAAAAAAATCATACTTTTCAAATTTTTGAGGAAAATTCATTCTCTCATATTTCGATTAAAAATAATAATAAAATACATGTGATATAAATATTATATATAGACTGATCAAACAGTACTGACATGATAATTTAGCGTAACTCTTAAACTGAACCAAAACTAATTTAATTTAACTTAAGTTAATAATTTAAGATAATTATAATAAATTATTAATTTAAGTTAAATTTAATTATTCCCAATTAAATTGAGTTTAAGAAATGAGTTGAATTGTTACGTAAGTATTATTTGATTAGTTTATATGTAATACTTGTATTATATTTATTTTGTTATTTTAAACAGAAATATAAGAGAAGAAAATTTTCTAAATAATAGAAATTTTTTAATAAATTTAAAAATTAAAAGAATTTTCAAAACTGAGAATTATGCGTTTTAACCGCTAATAATTCGATATTTCAAAAAAGTAAGCTGGGAGTAGCAGGATGGGCATTCATGGGTCTATCACTATCAACTGCTTTATGCATATCTGTAATTAGTGCACTTAACATGGAACAACCGAACAAGGACCTACATCCCAGCACTGTACCCACCGATGTCGTTCCAACCCTTTCAACCATACAAAACACCAACAACTTCCCAAGCACGTGCCTACTTGTTGTGTCAAAGTTAATTCCCCTCTGTATGTGAGCTCAGGGTTTTAAATCAATGATTTTGAAAATAACTTTATGATATTTCAAATTTCATACTTGTATTATTTTCATTTATTCGAATAGTAAGATTTAATTTTGCTAGAGAATGTTTTCTTTCTTACAATCTTCTTAATAAACTTACCTTAATAGAAATGATTCCACAATGTCTAAAAGGATTTTACCAACTACATAATGCGACGATCAGCTCCTTAGAAATTAACAAAATTCTTAAACGTCGGGATACTGGAAGATTCCAGCAAAGATGATATTAAAGACCTTTAGACTCAAGGTCAACTCAGAATGTATGGAGTAACGGTTAATTGAAGAAAATGTTTATTTAAGAAAGAGTCACTGCATTAATGAATATGTCAGATTTTTGAAATACTTCAGCAACATTAGTATTCTGGAAAGTCATATCTTTATCAAACTTCTTGTGCCTTAGAAAGTAAAAACACTCTATTGAGATAGGTTATTATTCCTTGAAGCTTACATTGAGCAAATCATATTTATTTTTTGTTGAGAGCTTGCAGAGGCTTATTAAACACTACGAGTATGGAAGGTTGAAGAACCTTGAAAAATATGTACTTATGAGCTTGAAGAGAACAAAATTTACTACTTGGAGTTTTATAGGAAAATACTTAAGTTGGATACTTGAGGACTTGACGTAAGCTTCGTTATAAGCCGAACTAGTATAAATCGACTATGTCATTTTTCTCCTTTCTTAACTTTTAAATTTTTGAATTATAGTGTTTATGTTCAATTTAAGGCTCCTTTACTTTTAGAATAAGCTCCTTATGTTTTAATTTTGTAAGAGGTTTCTTTTGTTTCAATCTTTTACAGGCTCCTTTCGATAACAAGCTCTTTTTGTTTTGAAAGTTAACAAGCTTCTTTTGTTTTTAAATATTCACAAATTTCTTTCGTTTTGAACGATAAAAAACTCCTTTTGTTTTGAAAGTTAACAAGCTCCTTTAGTTTTTAACGATAACATGCTCCTTTCGTTTTGAAAGTTAATATGCTCCTTTTATTTTTAAAAATTAACATACTCCTTTCATTTTAAACTTTAACAAGCTTTTTTTATTTACAGATCTTTCAGTTGGAATAGTAAATTCTTATCTTTTACACTAATTAATAGTAATTTAGAAATATTTTTTAAGTCACACATAATTTACCCTTATTTGACGTGCATTTGCTTTTGTCACCTTAATGTTAGATTTTTAGAAGTTTGTAAAAGAAATCGTTGATAGTGCAGTTTTGGGCACGCGCCATGGCCTGTGCATGTTTTATGCACACTAGACTTGTTCAATCATTTTCTGTAAAAGATGGGCAATGTCTTTGAAGATACAGTCACTAAATAATAATGAAGACTTGTAAAGAGCCTTTTTCCAACCATCCAAAACGAGTATAAGATAATCTGTTTTGATTAACCAATTCTTCTTCTATTTTATTAAATCTTATTCACATGTTTATTTAAAATCCACACAAATATATAGAACAAATTAAGTAGTATAGAATTGAAATACCTTAACAAAAACAGGATACTCCAAACCTCCAAAACATGGCATAATTGGAAACAATTCTTTTGGGTATGTATGTCGAGTTGTCACCATCTAACTACAATTATCATAAAACTCTTACAGCTTAATTCTCTTACCGTTAGAAAGATTATATCGAATTTCAACAATCCATTATTGACAATTAATGACGGTTGGACGATAATATTAAAGAAGATTAACGGGATAAGTAGGAGTGGCCCATTGAATTTCAACTCCTCACTTAAGTCTCTTTTTTATAGAAAGTCTTAAGTTCGAGTTACTAAAGAAGGGAGAGGGGAAAATTTCCCTGTTGATGATCCTTTAGCCAGCCCCCTACGAATGCTCCTTGGTCGGATCAATTGCAGACATCTCGCTTCCAACGGCAGTGTGAGAGTTTGGAACTACTAGAAATCTGAGACTGATAAAAACCTGATACTGACTGGGGAGCAGTGATCTGTTATGATATGTATTGTCATTTTTATTTTAATTGGTGGTCGTTTTTGTGTAGACTTGTTGACCACTTATTCTTTATTTAGTTGACTGTATATAAGCACACTTGTGATGTAAAGACTGTTGTTGAGATAAATAAAAGACAGCTCTTATTTACTTTCCTTCTTCATCTACGGCGATATCTCACATGGTATCAGAGCAAGGCGACAGCACTACGATCGATCATCGTTTTTGATCGATTAGCTTGGGGCTATTGCAGGCAGTCAATTGAAGATCATCATCAACAGTTCTATTTTTGTTTCAGTCTTGAGGAAGCGTCTGGATCAAGGGACCCAAAGTTAGGGTTTTTGGGAAACTTCATTTCTTCTCACAGGTGCACCTTGTCTCTAAAGCTCTAGTGACGATGGAAGGTTTTTCACACGACTCACCTGGTGGATCTACTCTTGATCCTAGATCGAGGGTTTTTCCTGAAGAAACTTCACTATACCTTCAAGGATCAGATTATCCAGGCATGAGTTTAGTTACTGCAGTCTTAACTAGATCTAATTTTCTGAGCTGGAGTAGATTGGTTAAAATAGCCTTAATAGCTAAGATGAAATTAGGGTTTATCGATGGTACCTGTCAGAAACCTAGTCCAGGATCTCTTAACTTTGATAAATGGATTAGGACAGATTACATGGTTAGATCATGGATTTTGAACTCCATGTCGAAGGAAATAGTTGAAGCCTTTATTTATACAAATTCTGCCCGAGAACTTTGGTTAGATTTGGAAGAAAGGTTTGGAGAGAGTAATGGTCCATTATTGTATTACTTACAAAGACAAATTAGTGCAGCATCACAAGGAAATATGTCTGTAGCTACGTACTTTACTAGCCTTAAGAAATTATGGGATGAGCTCTGGTGTCTCATGCCTGCCCCGTAGTGTACCTATGGGGTGACAGCACAGTGTGTATGTGGAGCACCTAGGGCTCTAGCTGACTTGACTTCCTTGAATCAACTGATGCAATTTCTCATGGGCCTAAATGAGAGTTATAATCATATTAGGAATCAAATCTTGGTTATGGAACCTTTGCCATCTATCAATAAGGCCTACTCTATGGTCTTAAGGGTAGAAAAGCAAAGGGAGGTGCAGATGGTTTTTAGTGAAGGAGTGGAGCATAGTGCTATGTTAGTGAATGCAGGGAATACTAAGAAGGTTACAGATGGAGGAGGGAAACAATCTAAGAACAAATGGGGCAATAGTGACAAGGGTGAGATGCACTGTTCTTATTGCAAGAAGAATGGTCATCTGAAAGAAAACTGTTTTAATCTCATTGGTGTACCAGATTGGTACAAGGAGCTGAAAAATAAGAGAGGAAAAGGAAGTGGGAAATCTTATACAACTAATGCAGTGAATAAAGATAATTCAATAATTGTAAATAACAGTACATTAGTAGGAGATACAACTGTTGGTACCTCCAATCCTCCTTTATCTGAATTGATCAAACAAGAATTGCTGAAGCTGGTGAAGAATAAAGCAATTTCAGATCCTCTAATGGTGAACCTAGCACATCTTTCAGATTTTGTAGGTACACTTCCTTATCTAGCTCTTCCTAGTCTTAATGGCATGGGATTAGATTCATGGATATTAAATACAAGAGCTTCAAATCATATGTGTGTGGATATTTCCTTGTTAACTAAACTTATTGTCCCTAACACTTCTATACCAGTATATCTGCCTGATGGAACTCAAAACCGTTCACATCACATTGGTGATGTTTTCTTACCTAATATACTTGTCTTGACAGAAACTTGACATATACCTACATTCAAGTTCAACCTTTTGTCTATTAATAAACTTACAACCACATCCACTGTTACCTTCACATTTTATCCAAATTACTGCATTTTGCAGGACCTAAAGACTAAACACATACTGGCAGTTTGTAAGGTTGTAGGCAGGCTGTATATCCTAGATAAGGATTCCTTCAATGTAGACACTATAGCCAGATATTCTTTGTATATTGTTGATAGTAGAATCACTAATGTTCATTCTATGTCTATGTACAAACTTTGGCATCAATGTTTAGGCCATGTTTCTGACATTGTACTTAGACACATTGTTTCCTTTGATATTAAAATTGCTAGTATAATTGGTGTTTGTGATGTTTGCCCACTTGCTAAACAACACAGATTATCATTTTTATCTAACACTATTCATACTGTATTGGTTTTCCAGTTAGTGTATGTAGATATTTGGGGTCTCTATAGTCAACATTCTATATCTGGTGGGAAATTTCCTGACTATAGTGGATGATTACAGTAGGGCAACTTGGACGTATTTGATGAATCATAAGTGTCAAGTGATCCAGATTTTAGATAGTTTTTTTAAGATGGTCAGAACTCAGTTTCAGAAATCAGTTCAAACCACTCAAACTGATAATGGAGCTGAGTTCTTAAGTGAGGAGTGTTAGAAACTATTTAGGGAATTGGAAATTCTTCAACATAAGTCGTGTGTTTATACACCACAACAAAATGGGATAGTGGAGAGAAAACATAGACACTTATTACAGATAGCTCGAGCTCTTATGTTTCAAGCTTCCTTACCTAAACAATTTTGGGATGATTCTATACTTATAGCAACCTATCTCATAAATAGGATTCCTACTTCTCTTCTAAGGTGGAAAACACCTTATGAGATTTTATATGGTTATCCACCTAAGTATGATCATATAAAATCTTTTGGTTGTCTTTGTTTTGCTACAAATGTTCAACCCCATAAGGATAAATTTGATCCAAGGGCATATAAATGTATTCTCCTGGGTTATAGTCATGGGCAAAAGGCTTATAAGTTGTTTAACCTTATCTCTCATTCCGTTCTTGTTTCTAGAGATGTAATTTTTCATGAAACTACATTCCCTTTTCAATCTTCTTCTAGTGCAACACCAGCTATTCCACTTCCTTTGATTCCAGCTTATCAGTCTTCTAACATTCTTAATGTTTCAGCTTCTGATTCTACTAGTTCTCCCATCAATTCTCCAATCTTAAACACTGATCTACCTATCACCGAATCTTCATCATCTCCTTCTTTAACTTTCCCAATTATTCCTACTCTGTGTTTACGAAGAAGTAATAGAATATCACATAAACCAACTTGGCTAAATGATTTTGTGTCTCATATAACCACTAATAATGTTTTATCTTCCTCTTCTTATCCTCAGTCTTTAGATTGTAATTCCTCTACCTATACCCCTCCTACTTTTCCTTTTATACCTACCCCACACCTTACTTCCACATACATGTCTTTTTTGGCAAATGTTTTTAATATTCAGGAACCTTAATCTTATCATTAGGCTAAATCTAGTGCAAATTGGATAAGAGCTATGCAGCAGGAGTTGGATGCACTGGAATCTAATCAGACTTGGATTTTAACCCCTTTACCAGATGGTAAGAAGGCTATTGGTTCTAGGTGGGTTTATAAGGTGAAGTTAAACCTGATGGCACTGTTGACCACTATAAGGCTCGGTTGGTAGCAAAAGGTTATCATCAAATTGAAGGCGTTGATTTTACTGATAGCTTTTCACCAGTTGCTAAAACAATAACTATTCGTTTGTTACTAGCTATTGCTGCGCATTTTTCTTGACCTATACATCAGTTAGATGTGAATAATGCTTTTTTGCATGGCTTTCTTGATGAGGAAATGTATATGACACCACCGGATGGGTATACTAAGGCTGGACCTAATGAAGTTTGTAAGCTGAATAGGTCTTTGTATGGCTTAAAGCAAGCCTCTCGACAATGGAATTGTGAATTTACTAAACACTTTCTTTCTTATGTTTTTGTGCAATCCCAACATGATCATTGCTTGTTTACTAAATCCACTGGTTCTACTTTTGTTGCACTTCTTATCTATTTGGATGATGTTTTGTTAACTGGACCATTTTAAATGACGTTAAATGTTTTTTGCATTCTGCCTTTACCATCAAGGATCTTGGCCCAGTTAAATATTTCCTTGGTTTAAAGATTGTTAGATCATGTACTGGTTTATATGTCAATCAAAGGAAGTATATTTTGGATATTCTGTCTGATTCGGGTTTAACTGGAGCAAAACCAGTTTCTACACCACTGCCTAAAGGCTTGCAATTAACTGACAATCTGGTCAGTTACTAGATGATGCAGGACCGTATAGAAGGTTGATTGGTAGGTTACTGTATTTAGGATTTACTCGTCCTGACATTACCTTTGCAATTCAACAGCTAAGTCAGTTCCTTCGTGCTCCTTGCCAAGGTCATTGGGATGCTGCTCTTCACTTCCACTGCATCTTCTGTATGTTCACTTATGGCTTATTGTGATGTTGTTTGGGGTTTTTGCTTAACAACTCGAAGCTCTATTTCTGGTTTTTTTGTCTTCTTGGGTTCTTCTTTAGTCTCTTGGAAGACTAAAAAGCAGCCCACAGATTCTAGATCTTCCGCTGAGGCAGAATATTGCAGTATGGCTTCAACTGTGTGTAAAGCAGCCCACAGTTTCCAGATCTTTCGCTGAGGTAGAATATTGCAATAAGGCTTCAACTGTGTGTGAATTGTTATGGATTTCTTATGTTTTGCATGATTTACATATTTCTTTCACTTCACCTATTCCTTTATGGTGTGATAACAAGGCTGCCATGCATATTACTGCTAACCCTATTTTTCATGAACGCACTAAACATCTTAATATTGACTGTCATGTAGTTCGTGACCAATACAAGCTTGGTTTTGTTGCTCCCACTCATAGTTCTTCCAATGATCAATTGGCAGACCTTTTTACTAAAGCTTTGGCAGCACCAATCTTTGCCTCTCTTCTTTCCAATTTGGGTTTGGTTGATGTCTACCAACCTCCAACTTGAGGGGGGATGTTATGATATGTACTGTCGTTTTTTTAGTTTAATTGGTGGTCGTTTTTATATAGACTTGTTGATCACTTATTCTTTATTTAGTTGACTGTATATAAGCATACTTGTAATGTAAAGACTGTTGTTGAGATAAATAAAAGACAGCTCTTATTTACTTTTCTTCTTCATCTACAGCGATATCTCACATGATCAATCAGCAGCCGATCAATCAGCATGTGAAAACTCCTTATGCGTAGAAGTGTATAAGTTACATAGAAACCTGAGGAACCTTGAAGTTCTAGATTTGCTTCTTCTAAAACTCTGAGGTGAGATCTTAAAGTTTAAGATTAGTCCGATAAAATTAAGATATGAAATGTATATATATATAAAAAAAAGATTAACGGCAATTCCTGTCAGAATACTTTTCCTCTCTTCTTTTTAAGTTCACGTGATTCTGAGCTTGCAGTTCCGACAAGCTTTGTCACGTACTGCTCGTTCTCTCCCATCACCTAAGGTAATACGCTCCCGACCCTGTAGCTGTAGGGGATGTCATGGACCAATTGCACCTGTGGTCTTGTGCCAGCCAAATATAAACAGAGTCAACAACTTGATAGCTGGGTTTCAGTTTCATTCAACATACAATGCTCCATTTTCTTTTGCCAAAGGCTTGTTTTGTGCTGTCTTTATGTTCCTTAGGCATTGTTGCCTCGTCGGTGAACTTAGTACAACCGTCTGATGCAAATGCTCTTCTCGTCTTCAAATCCAAAGCTGATTTGAAAGACAATCTCCCATACTCTCCCAACACAAGCTTCCACTTCTGTCAATGGCTAGGAGTAAAATGTTTCCAACGAAAGGTTGTTCGACTCGTCGTCCAAGGCCTAGATCTCGGCGGTGTCTTCGCTCCGAACACTTTGAGTCGCCTTGACCAGCTCCGAGTTCTCAGTCTGCTGAACAACTCCCTTAACGGACCAATTCCTGATTTGTCCAAACTCGTCAACCTCAAGACTCTGTTTTTAGCTCACAATTCGTTTACTGGTTATTTCCCACCTTCAATCATTTCCCTTCACAGACTACGCACTCTAGATTTCTCCTACAACAATCTAACTGGACCTATACCCTCCAATTTAATATCTCTAGAGCGCTTGTACTACCTGCGTCTTGAATGGAACAGGTTCAATGGAAGTGTACCTCCATTAAACCAATCCTTTCTTCAAGCGTTCAATGTCTCGTGTAACAATCTCACTGGTGCAGTGCCAGTGACACCAACATTAGCCCGTTTTGGACTGTACTCTTTTTTATCAAACCCAAGTCTTTGTGGAGAGATTATACAGAAAGAATGTCGTCCCAGTTCACCATTCTTCCGTCCATCGTTGTCGGCAGCGGCGCCACCACCTCCGGTGATCGCCATTGGTCAAAGTGAAAACTTAGACGGCGTTGGATTTGGGAAACAGAGTCCAAAAACGAAACACAAGAGAACAGCATTCATTATTGGGTTTTCATCAGCAGTGTTCGTTCTCGTTGGTTCACTCCTTTGTTTTGTAATAGCTGTTAGAAAGAAAAGAAACCAGAAAAAGTCGAAGAGCTTAAGTGAATCTGAAAATGTGATCAATCCTGAAATGGCGGCCGTGATGCAAATAGACCAGCAGGAGAACGAGTTGGAGGAGAAAGTGAAACGAGTGCAAGGAATGCAAGTGGGCAAAAGTGGGAGTCTTTTGTTCTGTGCAGGTGAAGCACAGCTTTACACGCTTGATCAGCTAATGAGAGCTTCAGCTCAGTTGCTAGGAAGAGGCACCACTGGAACCACCTACAAGGCAGTCTTGGACAATCTTTTGATGGTTAGTGTTAAGAGGCTTGATGCTAGTAAGTTGGTGGGGACAACCAAAGCTATGTTCGATGGGCATATGGAATCAGTGGGTGGACTTAGACATCCCAATTTGGTTCCACTCAGAGCATATTTTCAAGCCAGAGAAGAGAGGCTTCTCATCTATGATTACCAGCCCAATGGCAGTCTCTTCTCTTTGATTCACGGTAAGCTAATCAGCTTCATTCTGCACTATGGTCTCTTCAGGTTCATACTTTTTTAACTCAGTGAGCCAGTATAAGAAAACTGACGCTGACTTAATCGAGTTTTGTTTAGGGTTGCAAGTTTATTTATTAACTTGGTTATGTTAATAAGAATTGTGCCTGACTCGAATCCACCAACAAAGTGAATCTTTGACGACATTGGAAATTGACGCGATCCGGTTGTTTCTCAATTAAATGTTAATTTATGTGTGTAATACTGCACCCGAGCCTAATGGAATCCATAAAATGGATTGTGTTACGGGTCCTACATTTGCTGACGGAATATTTCCATAGGAATTGGGTTACTCACCACACATAGAATATGACTTCTCTTATTCATGGGTTCCACTGTGTCATCATTGTCTGAAAGGTCAAAATATCAATCTGACGTCGGACGACAACCCATAGGTCATAACTCGGTTCGCACTGTAAACTAAAATGTTGCATATGCAGGCTCTAATTCGACGAGAGCAAAGCCACTTCACTGGACCTCATGTCTGAAAATAGCAGAGGACGTAGCGCAAGGTCTCTCATATATCCACCAAGCATGGAGGTTTGTCCATGGCAATCTCAAGTCATCAAACGTCCTTCTTGGCCCAGATTTTGCTGCCTGCGTTGCAGACTATTGCCTTACTGTTCTTTTCAATTCAACTATTGACGATGACACAGATAACAGAGCATACAAAGCTCCAGAGACCCGCAATTCAAATCACCAAACAACCTCTAAATCTGATGTTTACGCATATGGGATTCTGTTGTTAGAGCTCTTAACTGGCAAGCTTCCATCTGAGTTCCCGGTTTTAGTGCCAAATGATATGATGAATTGGGTAAGGTCCTCGAGAGAAGATGATGGTGCAGAAGACAACAGATTGGAAATGCTAATTGAGGTTGCTATGGCTTGTAGCTTGACCTCGCCTGAGCAGAGGCCTACTATGTGGCAAGTACTAAAGATGTTACAAGAGATTAAAGAGACTGTATTAATGGAGGATGGTGAATTGGACCCTCATTGTGGCTTCTCATAGTAGTCACAACTTGACTAGTGCAAATTAATTGCACAGGTTAAATTCAAAACGATACTAAATTTTATGAAATGGGATATCATTGCTTATCGTATTCTTTATCATTAATTTCAGCCCGATTTATTTAGGAACGTAATTCTTTCAGCAGACTTCCCTGTTCTTAGTTTTTCCCCATAGAAGTTTCTTCAGCAGACTACCCTGTAAGTTTTTTCCTATAAAAGTTTCTTAATCTTAGCAAACACTTGGGGGTAAGAAAATCAGCACTAAAACTCTCTAAGTAGAGATGGCAATAAAGCTCGGGCTCAGATGGGTGCGTCCTGACTTGAAGTTTGAGTCTAATCCGAAGCCTAAAAGTAATAGAAAAACAATGTTGTTGTCAATTAAAAGATATTTTTAATTTTAAAAAATAAAAAATCATGTCGAGTTGTATTTTGAATAGATTCAGGTTCGATCAGGCTTGAGCTTGAGTTGGGAGTCTTGAGTTTGATTGAGCTTCGAGTAAGCCTAATCTCGGTAGAAATTTTCGGGTCAAATTCGTGCTAGGTTCAACCCCACTGTTACCCTTACACTGCGTTTGGTTTCTGTCTCCGGTATCTATAGACGGAACGGAACAGGACAGAACGGAACAAAAAGTGGAAACAGTGAGGTGTTTGGTTGTGGTGGACAGAACAGAAATTTCTGTCTCTGTCTCCGTTACAGAATGTGTTTGGTTACAGTGGACAGAACGAAAAAATGGTGACAATGACAAAAATGCCCTTGGTCCTTAATATGATTAGAAATATGTAATTAATTGACAATTTTATTACGAACTATTTGTGTTAGTTGAAAAAAGTT
>JANQBM010000006.1:4396884-4411058 GCA_025594535.1 Erythroxylum domingense | reverse complement strand
ATTTATTTTTAATGATTTATCTCAATTTATGTACGGAGGTAAATTAAATAAATTTGTTCGTTTTAAGTATCCCTGGTAGGGAATTCCTCCCCCGTGGGCCACGGGTCTAGATATCACGTAGAACGTCGGGCTGTGGACCCGCCCGGGGAGTGGTTCCAGCATTTAACATCAAATAAATAGATTAATATATATATATATGTCAAATAATTAATATATAGATAACTGATGATACCTTTAACATCAAATAACTCAATATGTATATATATAAATTAGTCAAGTAATTAAAACATATAGATAATACTAAAATATACAACAACCAAACGTTCAAAATGTAACCATTATTAATGATTAATACTAATATTTTTTTTATTATTGTCATTTATGTTTTATCTCGTTATTAACTAAATTGCCTAGGCCCTCTTAATCTAGTAGGCTTATATTCAATAGATTGTCAACTCATTTCTACTCATCATAAGACTCACTAAGTAGAAACAAAATAAGATATATAAATATCAACACATGATATTCTAATTTCTCAATCTAATTTAGTACTTCGGTACGACTAGTACCAAGCTATTGACACATGATATTTCCTAATACTTAGGATATTTTGATACTACTCCAATACTTATTCAACGGTATGGAACATCCTTGATACTCAGTAAACTCGATACCTGCTCCATAGACAGATACTTAAGTATTGCTTGCTCATATTTAAACAACTTATCAATTTATGACCGTCAAATATAGCCTATACTAAGCAGGCTGCAAATTCACGATTTCCACAATTTATTATCAACCTATTATAATTAAGTTTTATTTAATTTCATGAACGTGATATATTTACTTTATTATTCTTAATTATACTAATGCGTAACTAAAAATCTTAATTAACAAAATTTTCGTTGAATTATCAAGCAATACATCTCATAATACGTAACAAAATGAAATTCATTATGAAATAATTTATTAATAACAATTTTCAAAGTTTTAAGAAATGTAAATTATTATAGAAGTACAAATATAAATTGTTCTTACCTAAATTTTGGACTTAACTAATTCATAAGTCCAATTTACTCCTTAATTTGACCGTCAGATCTATATATTACAAAATTCTATTAGTCTTATTTTTAAAAAATTTTCAACCCAATTATGCTTAATAGTCTAACATTATTCTCTTTTCTACTTTATTCTTAATTATTAAAAAAAACCTAACTATATCTAACTAACATAATTTCTAAAATACCCTTAAATATTAAAATCATATTTAACCCTCATTTATTTTTATTATTAAAAAATACCCTTCGAAAAATTAAATTCCAAATTTATCCTTAAACTTTTACATTTTCTATTTTGCCCTTTAATAAACTTTTCCTGTAAGTGTCTTCTTCTTCACCCTCTCTTCTTCTCCTTCCTCTTTTTTCTCTTTTTTTCAGCCACCTTTTCTATATTTTATTTTTCTCATGACTTCAAATTATTGTTCCAAACAATCACAATATATAACACAAAACGACGGACAGCTAAGTTGCTGCATTGGTTACTGTTGCTGTAACATATTACAGATGTGTACAAGACCTCATAAAGACTTAACTACAAACAGGAGTTAGTGTAAATTTACAATTTTCCTCACAACTATGTGGTTTTCTAAGAAGCAATCCGTTTATTGTAATCAATCTGTTTTGACACAATATAAACATTGTATTACAAGTAGAGAATGGAGCCATACGAGAAAAATCAGACCAAGTCGTTTCTTATAACTTTCTGTGAGAGGACTTGTTCCCCACGCTGTGGTTATTGACAGAATATACAACAGACGTTGAGGGCATCTGAAGATACCCAGTAATTCCAGCATACGCCATCTAGCCCTCCAGATATTATCACGTTGCAGCAACACCCTGCCTTACAAGATGCTCTCATTGTAACTATGAACTGTGGCCCAAAATTCGAAGATTAAGCTCCTAAATCTTTCAAAATCATCTCATCCAAGACGACTGTAAGCATAAATCCTCAGCAGCAACTTGCAGTACGCTGTACAAGGAGAAAGACAGTAAATTGGATCATTTATGTCAGGTGTGTTCATAAACAAACTTCTGTTCGCTTATAAATCTTTGGTGTTGGAACCTAATGCTACATAGTTCAATTTTTTCCTGAGAAGCAAATTGTCTCTGGTTATACTGTTCTTCATTAAAATAACAGACATTGGATGGGGCTCCTTATCAGATGCATTCTGTTATCTGGGAATGCAAAGGGGTTGAAAACATAGCTGCTGTCTAAGTTTTAACAAACCTTAATATTACCTGTACAGATCTATTGCGGATCCATCTAGCAGGCTGGGATCATACTCATAGGTCAAAAATGAGTCCTGAGTATATATAATCTGGTTATTGCCAAAGATCAGACCATTCGTCTCAGGGACTGTGGACGAGGCTTTGCTCTAATGATAGTCTCATCACTCTGCCTAATCATTTCTGATAGTCTCCATGGCTTCTGCCACTTCCATTTGAACTGTAAAAGCCACTGGTGATGACTTCTCTTCCATCTCCATAGCCTCCCTCCTTGCCCTGAACCTGATAGTCTTCTAATTGGCATCTGGCCAAGGGGTACCATCTGCAGTAACGGTAGACCAAACTTATTGATGAAGGCATAATGCACGCCTAATACCATGGTAAAAAGAAAGGTAACTTTAACTAACCTTCCTTGTTTGATCAATAAAAGCTGCTGACTCTCTGACAGAACCACTAGCAATTCCAGGAGTATACTTTAACTGCTTCTGTGCTGGCACAGAAATTGGAGACACGGGACCATTCATATCATCAGCTACATGTTTCAGTGGATTAGGGGAGTTAGCATGCTCCTGGTCAGCCTGAGCAAAATTTGGTATTCAGTTTCAGAAAGAATGGAAGTCACAGGCATGTGCATATACAAATAAAAGCCAAGTGAAACCAAGACAAAATTCATGCAGACATGATGAAACATGCAGAGTAATAAGAATTATAATAGGAAGATAATTAAGCACCATCGCATGCTTGCTAATCCTCCAGATTTTTGGTTGCATTACCTCATATTTACAACTTATAAATGATGCATGAAAAGAAAAGTATGACAAAGTGAGATCTTACTGTGGCTGATGTCGCCAAAGCAATTGCGACAGCTTGCTCTCTCAATTTTAGCTCCTTCTCTACTTCTTTTCTCTGTACTTCACTCTGTCGCAGTAAAGTTACAAGTTCCTTAAATTGTTCTTTCATTTCTTTGATCTCCATTTCCTTCTCCCACAATTGGCACCTTGCATCCCCAAGAGAATTAAACATATATTGGAGTAAGTTCTTTGCTTCTCCCATTGAACGCAGCTGATTCCAACGTCCACGATTAGTGAATGCACGCTCCCTCTCTTCTGCCTCTGAAAGTTGTGAAGCCATAGATACAAGTGAATTTGATGATATGCCTAGCATATTCTCTAGTGAAGATATTCTGGCCATTCTGGCATTCGGTGACATCGAAGAAGCCCTGATGGCAAAACAGGGGAAAAAAAAATACAAATTGTGATATTAGAACTCTGGTTTCAAGCATTTCTATACTACTTACTTAATGATTCCATTGTATTGATATAAGAAGGATTGTTAAAAGTGAATTTTTTTGAAACTCGTACCTAGCAAATCCATTTTTCCCTCTAGGAGGACTTAGCCCCTTTGAAGCAAACTCATCAACCTGCTTCAGCACAGCCAGTTCTTCCGCCAGTGCGGCCCTCCTGTAAAACATGGCATCAACAAACACAAAACTAGACGGGCTACATGACTTTAAGAAATGATAGGTCTAGGAGTAAATTACATACACTTGGCTTTGCTTCTCATACTCGAAGCGAACTTCATGCACGTTCACCATGACTTCTAGCTCGTGATCAAGCCACCGCTGTAAGGACTTCTCATTGGTCTGCATATGCAGAAAAGAGAATAAGTTGCTTCGTAAGGATAACCAGAAGCATCCATTGAGAAGATTATCCAAGACACTTACCTGCCCGTTTGTCCCTCCATTGCTGATAGCTGGAAGATGGCACACATCAGCAATTTGATTTATTAAAGGAAAACAAATAAGGGATCAGCCCCATGTTTTCAGAAAGTATAGAACCTCCTAATATGGCACTCCAGAATTTAACCATCAATAGCATAGACTTAGATGATCATAACTGTTCATTACATGTGCTTCCCGTAAAAAGTACATCCATTTCCGAAACAGAGCATTTGCATATAAAGCCCATTACGGGGGATATATATGCATAAAATCTACCTGAGTTATCACGCAGAGAAGATTTACGGGCCTCAAGCAGCTCTTTTAGCCTCTTGGTGGCCATTGCAGCCTCCTCTGTCTTTCTCTGGAGAACCTGAAATAAGGTAGAATGGTATGATACACATTTTCATAACAGAACAGTGATGCTACAAGAATAAATCTGAAAGATCACAATTAATATCACAGTTCTACAGCTTCCAAAACACGACTACATTTGGGAACTCTTGACTATGAGTGTATTTTTATTATTTTCATATTTATCAACCGGAAGATTGGGTAGTCTGTGATCTGTATACGGGGTGGAAAATTCAGTAACTATCACGCGAACTAAGCTCACCAATTTCTGGCGCTGGTTTAAAGCTTGCAATTTATGTCTTTCATATTCATTTCTTCTCCCTTCTTTTCGTAACTGCATAGCAAATGTATAAAGGCTGAGAAGAGTAGACGGAATCTAAATATAACAACTAGTGCAATTATTAGTGGCATGAACTAAATAAGCAAGGGAAGGAGAAGCACCTGGAGCAGTTCCTTTTCACGGGAAGCTTTCCATTGTCGAAATTGTTCTGCTTCTTGTTTCATCCTATGTTGCAAGTGAACCTACACGCTCATAAGGGGAGGTAAATAAAAAAAGAGAACTATACAGATGAAAGAACACAATGAAAGAGACCAGTAACAATAAAAGATGCAATATATCAAAATGCAACACAAACAAACTACCAGATGATTACCTTTTGGGCTTTTATAGACTGAATTTCCTCTTGTAACCGCTTTGCTGCTTCATCACTCTTTTGCTTTTGCTTTAACAGCTGGACCTGATTCTCTTGCTTCTTCTTAAGTTCCAGAATCTAGGAAACATATAAGAATGCTAACAATGAGAGTGCAATACCAACAACAAAGATGCAATATATAGGTGCTTATTTACCTGTGCCTCCAGTGATTTCAATTTCTGGGAATGAATATCTTGCAACCTTTGTGCCTGTCCATCAGAACCGGCTGAAAGATTCTCAATTTCAGCCAATAAATGATCCCTCTCTTGCTGCAACAATAGAACAGGTGAGTGAATAAAATTTCCTGTTTCCAGAGAAACTTGGATAAGTTTTTATGGCGTCGTCTAACCTGCACAGCCTTTTTTTCATCCTCCAATTCCACGATTTTCTTGCCAAAATGTTGCTTGAGTGCTTCAGTATCAATCCCTCCAAAAAGTTTCATTTCTGACTGCTCATACAAACATGAAAAACAGGATCACATTGTGAATCACGAAAACCATTAACACCAGATAATTCCTTATCACAATCTAAGCACATTGCTACTGCATACTCTCATGGATGATAATGATTACATTAACAAAATTCATGCAGATGCTCTAAGCTCCATAGCTTCTCACACTATTCCCTGTCTTATTCTACTCTCCTATATTTTCCCATAATTATGGTTATGTAGTTAAAGATGGCAGCTGCGTGTAGCCAGAAAACTCATGTAATCTTACTTTAGAAATTTCTAGTTCTCAGTTATACCCATTCATGAATTTGAAGCTCCTTTATTATATTTTGGACTTGGCCGGATAATAATTATTCGGTGCTTTTGATTAAGAAGTCTTAACTATAATTTAACAAATATATGCTTCTTTCATCACAAATAAATGAAAACTTCATTCTAACCTCTTTCTCCTCCAACCTTCTGTTTAACTCATGCAACTCTTTGTCCATTGTATTCTGCAGAAGCGTGTGCTCCCACTCCTTTGCTACTTCTTCATCAATTTCTCTCGAATCGTCTGTTAAGATAATGGATTTTAAACAGCCAGTGATATCAAAGCAAGAACTAAAATTGAAAAAAAAAAACCATTTTAAATCTGAAGTTTACCTGCTATGGTTTCACCCATTTGATAATCTGACGTCTCAATAGTTTGCAAGCTCCTTTTAAGCCCATCACTTTTCACAGAACAAGGACTACCATCCTGAATAATGTAGCATAAGATTAACTAATGCTAGGCCTAAACTTGCAATAATTCACATATACTATTACGACGGAATCACAGACATATTGGGCGAAGTCGAAAGGAATAATTGGTCTAAAAACATCTCTGGAGCAGTAGTTACATACTTGAACATCTGTTGCACAGTGCTCTACAGAAGTGCATCTACTGCGGTATTCATGAAGTTCACGGCAGAGATCCTCATTATTAGCTTCAAGCCAAGCAATCCTTTCCTTGAGAACCTACAAGAATCGCTCATTACATGTACAATTCATCCACAAATTACCAACTTTGCAGAGGAGCTGTAAGAGGATAACTGGTTTCCTTGGTATTTTGGATAATATCTTGAGATTAGCCTATTGAGTAGAAGACAACAAGGCACTTTTGTACGTACCTGAACTTCGTCCGGTGAACATCCTCCTCCTCCTCGGGCACAAAGTTCTGCTTGCAAATACTCTAGCTGTTGTCGCATCTTTAGCATTTCACTGAACATCGGGTCCCTGTTGACCTGTCAAGGATATAAACAGGAACACGTTATACATAAAACCTTGGTGAAAGCATTATGTCCTTGCAAGTATGTCGAAGCAAAATGGAAACTATCAAGAGAGCAATATCCTCAGAAAACTTACAACAGGCTTATTCTGGATATTTCGAGCTCGATTTGCATACTTTAGCGTGTTGAGCGTTTCCTCAGCGTTGATATCAGCAGGACTAATGCAGGCTAAGAGATGGAATTAGACAATCAAAAATCAACCAAGTTAAACAAAGGAAAGGGTTCAAACGGAAACGGAATAAAGGAACAGGAGCTATCAGCAAAAGGACTAAGGCAAAAATACCTATCATAACAGTTCTGCTATTTCCACCTAGTGAATCCTGCCAAATAAATGTACGTCGTTCAGGTGTAAGCCTAAAGACGAAATCAATAGAAAAGAAATGAAACTGAAAGAGTGTACATCGTGGGCCTCTAGTGTTTGTTCGTCTGGATAGGTTGTATACGAGGCAACATGTTAATTTTGCTAGCCATGTTTCATTTTCATTAATGCAAGACGATGCTTAGACCAAAACCGGATAATAGCTGTATAAAATATATGATTGAAGGAACATGATTATACAAACATCATTCATAACACATTTGCAGGTTCAAAGTGGTTTTTGGGTCAATATTCAGCATCAATTTTGGCCCAATAGACGTGCAATTCTACATTTCTCAAGTTTGTCGAACATACCTGCAAAAGCCGAGTAAGTTTACTATCCCGATAAGGAACATGAACACCTTCTTTGCGCTTCTTTTCATCACCAAGTGCACTGATAACATTGCCAAGTGCAAGAAGGCCCTTGTTAATGTGAACTCCTGTTAAAACGTGAACTATCAATCAGCTATGATTTTAGAACTAAAATTCATTTGCAACAATTTGTGAGCAATGCCACCAACCTTCTTTGAATCTCAAACCATCAGAACCTGTTCTTTTGGCTCGCTCTGATCCAGCAAGATCTACCAAATGCAATTTTGCACATAGATATTCTTCATTCATACTTCCATTAACACTGTTATCACCTGGGAGAACTGGACTGAGTTTACGCATTTGCTCTAAAGTGATGGTAAATATCGCGTGTGAACGACTACAAAGACAAATACATGAAAGTCATGAGTCATACTATATCTCTGGCAGTAAGGGTATCTTTAGATGCAGTATATCTTCAATTTTATCTGTTTTTAAGTATCTATATGCACATATAAAAATCCATGACCCACCTGGACTGATTGTTCATGTTTGTACTCCCTGTTGCCCTGCTCAAAGATCCTTGTTCCAGGCATGCGGCCATTTCCTTAAACGTGCTGACACTGACCTCAGTAGATCCTGCCAATGTTATCACGCCGTTTGATGATTCACGAATTTGTATTGGTGGTTTGCCTGGGAGACTTGCTTTTCCTGTGTGGCCATTAGCAGCGTCTGATTTGTTCACAGAAGTTGAATCCAGCAAATCTTGAACTTCTTCTTTGTGAATCTTTCAAGTGAAAAATTTTAATTTAGAAGATCTTACAAGTTCGAGATGCATACATTTGACACAGATGAGTCACTAATAAAGCAATTCAAAGCTGTTTGCAACTGCAGGCTTATACCTTGCCAGGAAATACATTCGATTGTTCAAAGGTTTGAAGATATTACTCTTAAGAGAAAGTAGCAATAATTGAGCAATCGATCCAAAACTGGACTAGTTGCAGACAAATAAAAAAAAATATGGAGTCTGAAGGGTCACTTTGGGAGACTGGAAGAGTAAGATTATCTTGGCAGCATCTATATCACTGCACGCGCATTATTGGAAGGTCTATGGCTGTTGAATACCACTACTGCTAACCAATGATATGTTGAAGGAGACTGCTGAAAACTAGCTGTGCTGAGTTCAGGTGACGAGTGTTTGATTTTGGGGCATTAGGTCAGAGATTTCACGTAATCTTTTTATTAAACTTAAATGGGTTCCTGAGGAAGTTTGATGTGTTTCTCATAGGTTAGCTCTCTCTGTAGAACTGCTTTGTATGACAGTTATATTTAAAGCCAGATATCCGATGTACTAAAGATATTTTCTTCAACTGCTTCACAAGAAATGCTGATGTATTACTATCTAACATATCCACAGACAGACGTACACACTCTCATAAACAGTATACAGTGTTCATGAAACAACTGCATTGGGGTTAAGGAAGGAAAAGACATGCTTTGACGAACCTCAATAAAAGAAACGTGCAGTTGGAATTCTGTCTGACGCTTTAATTCTTCAATCTTGCTGAACAACACATTCATGACTAGGGGAATGATTCCCGTTTGATGACCATCTTTGAAACCAGTACCCATTGTATAAGTCTTGCCAGAACCCGTCTGAAACACATTGAAAATTAAACAGAAGAAAAAGAAATTTCAGTGTATTTATATTCCACTTGGCTCCATTTTTAACGGAAAATAAATTCTCACCTGACCGTAGGCAAGAACAGTAGCATTATATCCTTGGAAAAGGCCATCAACTAGGGGTGCAATACATTCTTCAAACATGGCAGACGACGGGGAACCAGTACTCCCATAGACATGATCAAAAGTAAATGAATGTATGCCTATCTGTACCTGCACCATAACCAGAGCCGACAGATACTCTCAGACATTCAACTTAAAAAATCAGGGATAGAATATCCTTCCAGAAAAAGTGAGACTGCCTTGAAGGGGACTGGAGATGACACAACTGATGGAAGGAACGAAAGAAAAAGTTACACATTTTCTACGGTATTAAGAAATTAAAATGCCTTGATATTAAATCATTGTTCACAAGAAAGTACAAAGCTAGTTTTGGCATTCTTTGGTTAAAACTTCTTAAGAAAGGAGAAAATAATGATGGAGACCAGTTAACCGAAATAAACAATAGAAAAATGAACTAGAGTACAGCACTGCACTTTACAATATGGTTTACTATTCCTTCTCAACGAAAGAAATTATTTTTTTTCACAAAGTAATTCATCAATTCGTTCACTTCGACTCTTTAACATTGGAATTTGCCGAGACAAACAAACAGGAGCTTTTTAAGGACAAGTGCAGCAAATGAAGCAATTCATAAAACATGTTAGAATTTGATTGTAACATGAAAACTGGCCGACCGACCTCCATCACCGAACATTCTCAGAAGAAGAAGGGCATAATGCCAAGTTAATCAAAAACCCAATCTCAAAATTCAATTCGTTGAACTGATTAGTTAACTGATTCCCAGGAACTTTTTGCTGTATTTCGAAGAAAAAAAAAGGAGAAATTCGATGACAGAACAAATGGATATCCCAAGAAGTTTTCTCTACAGCAAACAATACCCAGGTTCCGAAAATCATGAACTATTCCTGGAGCTGCGGCTCATTACTATCCTATAATAACAAGTAGACACCCCAGCAAGCTTAGCTTGTCCTCTCAACAAAGACAAAATAAAATCTCACTTAAGCCAACGAAAGAGGCGTAGCATGAAACTGTCTAAATCGTCTCATAAATCATAATATCATCAAAGTTTTTTAAGTTAATCTAATATTCCAGTTTAAAAATTCAATTTCCAATGCCGACAATTAAGGAAATGTCAGGCGATGACTGACTTCTGATCTAAAAACAGGTATTAGTAAGCAACCTCTTCCGAGTCAAACATGCAAGCCTCTCAGATTTCCCATTTAGAGAAAGTAAACAGTAAATCTTTAGGCACTATTTCCAAAGATCTAGATCTCGCAAACGGACTAAAAATTCCATCTTGATGACGGGGAAAGTCAAAGAACCATAACTTTGGACAACCATGAACCAACCAATGGAAAGCACCAGAGTGAAAAAGCCAATTGTAATCCTCACATTCTGGAGAGGAAGCGTACCTGAGGCTTCCCCGGAATAACAGTGACACAATCTTTACATCCCTGAGCGCGCTCATCGGCGATGAGGGGTCTGACATGAACGGCAACTTTGACACAACAGTCTTCTGCCGCACCATTATTGCCGTTCGGAGAAAGTGGCACAGTAGGAGAAGCCGGCGAGAGAGGTGGTTCCATTGAGGAAGAGGGGAAAAAGTTAAGAAGCTTTGCCAAAGAAATTTACGAGATGAAGTGAAGAGAGTTATTAAAAAAAAAAAAAGGGATGGTGTGGAAAGATCAGTTTGGTTCTCTGGACCGTTCTCAATATCTGAAATTTTGAAGAAGAATTTATTACAAGAAAGTGATGTTACAACAACAATAACAACAGTAAGGTGTGACTTGGGTTTTTCTTTTCTTCAGACAGTATGGAATGCAGAGTGCGGGCGTGTGTATATGTGTGTGGTTAGAGGAAGAGAAAGGGGCAGTTGGGGAATTATTAGAGGTGTATCAGTATTCAGTAGTAGTGGTAGAGGAGTATAAAGGAAAAAGAAAATTAACTGCAACAACAACATGAACAACGTAGTACTACACTATACATTCATTTTCCTTTGTCTTGAGTTCTACTTCATACATATACATTTAACACACACGCACCCATCTCAGGCTCAGCCATGACCGACTTGTGTTTTGTTGTTGGTTAAGAAACTTTCATGACACTCTTTCCCATTGTGCCCCTCTGGCCTCTTCCATTTCCCTTTATTTTACTTATATCAGATAGTTATGGGAGGCAACTGGTAAAGAATATGTATAACGATGTTTGTGGCTGATGATTGTACCCTCAAGAATGGGGTGGGAGAGAAGAACAAGCACGTGATATCCAGTCAATTCTACGATTCTGGCACGAGCAGTATATCTATTCCACATAATGTTTTAACATCTACTAAAACCTTTTCAACCATTCATTTAATTTCCAATTAGACATTTTATTTATTACCATCTGGTACCGAGACCGTCACGGCGGAAAGGGGCTGAGACTGGGGAAGAGAAGAAATTAAAAAGAGAGACCCACAAGGTTGGACATAGCCAGCTGGTGGTCTCACAAGCTCACATGACAATCCTCCAGTGGACCCCCACTCTTCACTTGGTCAGAACTCGCAACTCTTTATGGTCTGGTCCCATACTTACTTGAGAGATTTTGTGGCGTTTAATTAATTAGGACTGCGCGTATATTATTGTATTAGTGTCACCCAGCACTTTTAGGAAAAATGAAACGACCCATCCCCATCCCCATCTAGTCCACGCACACCCACTGCCTTCCAGTCATGAAACAACTTTTCTTAATTATACTGGTAATTCCGATTTCTTTTGCTTTGCGACGTCTCAAAAGTCTGAATGTGATCCCCCGGCCGACGTGAAAGAGCATTCTCATGTCAAGTCTCCCTTCCTTCACCAATTGGATCATCCCGAGCAGATCAAGGGAAATAAACAATCGGTGGTTGTATCAGCTGTTGGATCGTTAGGATGGTGTTAAAGGAAGATGTGTTCAAATAAGATGAGCAAGCTCAATCAGTGATAGAGAGAAATTGTCGGCTCAAAACAGTATCCTAATTTGGGTCTAAACTTCGATCTTACTTGCATGCCTCTTTTGGTTTTAGTCATAACAACATTGAATTAAGGTTCAAAAGTCCATATCATATGAGACTGGTGATAATAATGACAACGAGCTTTACAAGTATTCATGTACTGATTAGAGATAATATGAGTTTATAGGAGTCTGATAGGCTCTGCGCACCATACCATAATGGAGCGTGCCAAACCTTTTCTGTGGGCCGTGTCTGGACCATCATTTCACGATTTTCACATTTCCCTTTACCTAACAACCGAAAACTAACCATACCAAATTAGAAGCATCAAAATCTTACACCACAATTTAATAACTAGAGGTAAGAACATATTTATGTGGTAGACTGCAAGTTAAGCAAAATTTCAGTGCAGTGTAGGCATCAATTTCTGTCTGCAACTGTCTTAGCTGCTTTATTCACAAGAAAGAAGAAGGAAATAGAACAAGAAGAAAAAAAAAAAAAGAAAGCTGATACGAAGGTCCAAAACCCAACTTTCCTTTTCACAACCTAACTCTTCACTCATTGGATTTTTCCCTATCTGACCGTTGCCTTAGAAGCAGACCATACAACTAACTGCGTGAAGGCCCCTTCCTCCACTTATTATGTGGATCAGATTGTAGCAGTCGTGTAGTTTTTCTTAAGGCATACCAGTTTACTTTAAATCCCCATGCTTTGAACCCATCTTACCAAACTCCAATGAGTTTAAGACAAGTAATTCACGTAGCTTCGTGTAGTAGTCGTGTTTAGTGTCGGTTTCGTGATCTTGCTTCCTGGATCCTTGGGTTTGACGATTCTATGTTTTGTTTGTCTACGTGTATGGACCAAACAAGACAAAAGAAACTGTACGCGTTCGGAGCTATTCTAGAACATGAATCGTATAAGAAATGAAGCTCTTGTACTATGTGGTGATACAAATCATTTAGTCCACCGACTTGTATATTCAATATTCATATATGGTGTTATAAAAACAAGTTCTTTATATAGGAACGTGTGATATCTTGTTCCCCAACTTTGGGGTAGGGGATGGAACTGTCATATCTTGCAATCTATCCTGAGATAGGCCAAGGACAAGAATCTCATTTTTTGTATCACACTTTGTTGTATCTACCTGCCTAATCAGATTCTGAGAATGATGATATATATGAATCATTTCAATTTTCTCTCCTACAAACAATTTCTTGTAAGTTTATTGAACATCATGAATCATGAAACTAGCCCTTTCCTCAGGACCTACACCATTCTGCCAAGCTTTTCCCGTTCCTTGCCTGTGAATCTAAATTGAGGTGAAATCAGTTTTCAGACACACAAAATGCCTCCTTCAAGTTACAGGAACCCAGTATAGCTTTCTTGTTAGGCCATCAAGGATATCAGCACATGATTGGATGGAACTGATTCCTATTTCAACCCAAAGCAGTAGCTTTTTTTATTGCTCGAGTTTCAGAGAGGAATAACTAACTACTTGGGTAGCTGTTGACATATTCTTTATTCCAGCATTTGGAACACTTTTCTACTTCTTACTTTTTCTACACCATGTTCATTTCACATGCTTCCACTGAACTTTACACCGGGACACATATTCCTAATCCTTACTTTTTATCCAAACTATCCTACCCCTTTCTGTCCCCTCTCATTCTGTCACTAATCACTCTTTATTAACCAAAGAATTATTAACACCATTATTAAAACTAACTTGGCCATATCTTATCATCCAATCAGCTCAGCTTCTGCTAATCAGTGCACTGATTGCTTTTATATTTATTGGCATAATCCCAAAGGGTTTTTTTTTAAACTTCATAGAAAACGTACGACTCCAATGGTATAACCATCACTTGGACCGTTTTATTGACATCTCAATCCAAAAATGTGCATGTGATGCTTTCGTTTGTTTTCCATCATCAAATGTCTGTGATAAAAACCTGCTACAAGCCACGTAAAGGTGTTTTTA
>JANQBM010000006.1:4333798-4344489 GCA_025594535.1 Erythroxylum domingense | reverse complement strand
TATATTATGTAAATATGAAAAATCAAATAGAAATTTTAAATTGACTTGTTTACAGAGAAAGAGAATAATTACGACAACATTATTATTGCTATATATTTCAAATAAGTATAAATTATTTTGTATTTTATTTTTTATATAAATATTTTTGTATAATTTATGGTTAATTTCATCATTTTACTATAAATGATTATGTTATAATTTATAATTTATGAATTTTTAAAAATACTACAATTTTTTAAAATTGTCTTAAAATTTTTTAAAATATATTAAATACCCGGGCCGACTTAGGCCCGTAGTCAGGGCGGGCTGGGCTAGCCGAGCCATGGACCTAGCCATGTGCCTACTAGTCTCGGCCCGCCACAGGCCATATTTGGCCCGCATGGGTTGGGCCACGAGCCGGACCATTCTCGGCCCGTCCAGGCTGTGGGATAGGCCCACCCGAATACTTTTTTCAATGGGTTGGGTCGGGCCATCGTCGGCCCAGGCCTAGCCCGGCCTATTGACATCCCTACTTAGCAGAACAGTACGTGAAGCTCGAGATCCTTAAAGAGCTCATCTCTCTCTAAAGAGAGCAGAACCATACACACCTACACATTGGAGACATACGTCTCCATGGAAGAAAGAGAATAACTACTATAGTCAGGATATCTCTTCTAGATACAGCCTATATAACGTACAAAAATGCACTAATTGGTACCATGTTGACAAATCTCAACAATGGAAGTGTCATCCTAACCATCACCCTTGATTTCAACATCAGGCTAGATGATCCCACTTTATCTTAACAACTTCAAGTTCAGATTTAGATCACTGGAATAGAGTAAGATCATAAACCATTATGACTACTCTTCACCACCAGATGATCTATAGTTTAAAGAATTATGCCATAGATCTCAACTTCCCAAACTCCACTTCTAATGCATTGTACATAGTAACAGACAGAGCTCATGATCAGACAACTATTATCGATATCCTAAAGTAGTTACCACCAACGGAGCTTGAAAAGTTGATGCCTACTAAATGGATCACTAATTATCAAAAAGTGTTTCATGCCCCTCACAGACATTCTTTCCACATCACTACTCCACCTATTCTGAAGACCGTACGAGATGGAACTGTGAAATCCATCTACACTAGGCCCAATAAAGATCAATCTAGACCCTCTCATACATCAGGCCTTGTTCTAATGATTAAATCAATGTTCTCTCATAAAGAAGGAAAAGATGGACCTCCAATCCATTATTTAAACCTGATGGAGAACTTATCTATGTTAGTCATCATCGTGGACATTTTTTCTGGGATGTAGGTCCCTCTATGTGCGAACTGAACTGTGAAATATGTCTGAACCCTGAATCAGATAGTGATGATGATGATGAGCTGTATAATCGAAGATGAAGGAAAAAGAAGAACAAGAAAAAGGAGATCTTTACTTATCGACCTGCTAGACAAGATCACTATCACCGTGACAATCGTGATGATTCTAAACCTTGGATTGAGAATCCAAGCCCAAGATTGAGGAGTATTCATGAAATGGTCAAAGCTGTTGGCAAGGAACTCTTTTCATATCCAGAGTCAATCTCCAAACATCCTCAGCCAATTATTCCTTCTATTCTAGTTGTTCCTACTCCAACCATTCCATACATAATGGTTAATCCATTTGAGGAAGACTTTCCTCTACTGGAGAGACGCAGTAATGATCAACAAAAGGTTATTTCTAACCTTTATATTTGTGCCTCTAGCAAGAGTTCTCATGGAACTATGCTTTCCAATCCTATTGATGAAACTCTCAACTGTCAGACTGATAATGCTTTAGCTTAAAACAAAGTCCTTCAACATATTGATTCCAAACTTGATGGTTTGAATCACCAAATGCAGGCTACACATTAACGAGTTGATACAGTCTCTGCAGAGATCTAGAAACTGTACAAATCTTACAAAGCTCAAATGGCCCAACTTGATGTGACTCTTCAACACTATGTCAATACTCAGTATTTTGGCCCTGATTTTACCATAACGGAGCAAGAACTCAAAAAGGTGAAAAAGATCCTTCAACGAATGGAAGCTAACAAGCGGAAAGAACAGCCTAAAAATGTTTATGGAGCATATCCTATATCTTTTCCAGCTACCCAACCTACCTATCCTTCACCAACCTATACTATCCCAACAATCTATTCTCCACCTTCATACTTTAAAGAAGTTCACAATGAAAAGGTATTCAAGTTCAACTATCCTTTGATTAAGTAGTATATCCATCCTACCAACATTATGCCCAAATCGAGCAAATCAAAGCCTAAACCTGAAAAGCCTCCTGAGCCATCACCCTCTTACACTAAACCTACTGATCTATACACTAAACCAGCTGATTTGTGGAATAAGCCCTTACAGATCCACACTCCACCTTCTTCTCCACTAAAACCACAACCTTCCCAATATACTGGGAAATATAAAGCTACTTAGAAAGAGTTCGTAGCAACTCTTGAACCAACGTCCGTTCCTACCATCTCTAACGATAAATGCCCATCTGAGCATTCTAATTTAGCAACTATTGTACTAGTAACTATTCCTGAGATATTTGATGAAGAATGCCCTTATAAGCATTCTAACGTCTATGAACAATCATTAGCAATAGTTGAACTATCTAAAGTGTCTAAACCATCTTCAAATGAATCTGCACAATTTGTTGATTTGACAGATCTAGTTCAAGTCATGATGACCATACCTCAACCTACAAAAGTTGAACCTGAAATCAGTGAAACTGAGCCCAAAGGAACCGAACCCTTTATACCTACACCACCACCACGAGCGGCACCAACTCCACCATCCAAACCTACTTCAAGTCCCTGGTTCGCATTTGATGATCTTCCACCAAGAAAATGGAGAGAGTGTCTCCATGAATTTGGTGCTTGGATTGATTTGTAAATCACTTGACCAAATCATCCTTTACGAGATATTTTGTCTAAGTTTACTTCTCGTTTTATTGGTACATTACGAGAATGTTGAAAAAAGTCTTGATGAATATCGTAGACTTCAATTCGTACAAGTTACATCTGTTGGATTACTTCTTGGAGTAATTCATAAAGAGTTCATTGGTGACTTTTAGCTTCGATAAACAAGTCAGACAAAAATACTCTGAGATGAAGTGTTGTTCTCTGGGCAGAAGAGATTTGCAGAAACATTTCTAGTATATGATGGAACATTATTATCTACTCAATGGTTTTAACAATGTTACTTTTTGTTATACATTCATTTCCTCTCTTCCAGAAGAATTACAACCTGAGTTACAAAGTATAATAGTTGCACTTCAACGAGATATGAAAGATATATCTCTCGGTAAAATCTACCAACTTGACTTAGCTTCTCCTGATAAGCTATATGACCAACAGATGTTCTTCAAGAACATGATTAAAGGCGGTCCTTTGTTAAATAAAGCGTGCAAAAAGTCATATCTGACTATCAAATGCAAGGCGAAAAAAGATTGTGAATGAAGAAACATCATCACAAGAAGTTCTCCGATAAGAATCTCCACAAATCATATCTCTTAAAGAAGACTACAAGCACTTCAAAAGAAATAAATGTCGACGTTTTGTCCGCTTCTTCAAAAGGAGAAATCCTTAAGGAAAACCACCAGTTGTTTTCCTTATGGAAAATCTGGACATTTTGCTCGTCAATGTCCTCATAAGACAAAAAGGGATATTAAACTCTTGGATTCTATTGAAGTTATTATGCCAATCTATGATGATAGTGGAAACATTGAAAATTTCATAAAAGAACAATCCAGTGAGGATAAAGACACCAAGTTTATTGTTCCCATTGATTCCTCTAATGAGGAAAATATTTCCTTTAATATCTCCACTTTTAAAGATAATATATCCAGTTCTGAAGATGGCATGCTTTAAATGTTACACCAACAACAACCATGTCTCAAGCTTGTCCCTAAACCTATTTTTCGTCCTTATGTGCAAATCTAGCTATTGTTCCAAGATAAGTATGATCGGCCCATTAAAGCTATTGGGTATATGGATACTGGATCTAGCAGAATCATTATGAAGCCCAACATTTTACCTCATGAAGCATGGAGTTCCCATGATGAATATTTCACTACTGCTGACGGTACCTTCAAGATCGGGCTTATTACAAAAAGGAAAATAGGGATTCGTTTCTTCCCTAATTGTGTGATATAGTCCAATGTTCTTGGAAGTAATCTACCTAGTCCAGATATTCTTATTGGAATGGATGTCTATTGTCAAGCATCTCCATTATAGATTATACCCACAGGAATCAGATGTCGTGCCAACTTCAGTTCTTACACTAACATTAGGAATGTATTTGAGCTTACTCAAGTAACACCACCGTATGAAGCCTTGAGAGACCAATTTTGGGACTATTGTCCTGAGTCTCATGCATAGTTCTCTCATTCAAATCCTTAATGGAAAATTGATGATTTTTTCATTCTTCTTCCTTTCAAGAAGAACAAAGATATCAATCCTACCAAGGCTATTCATCCGGGAATGAACCCTAATGATCTGAGTTTGGCACAAGAAGAGTGTGTTATCCTTCTGTAAGAAGGACTCATCGAGTCCACTAAATCAGATTAGGCTTGTTAGACTTTTTATGTCAAAAAAAGGCTGAACAGAAAAGAGGGAAAAAGAGATTAGTCATTAACTATAAACCTCTAAATTCTTTCATACAAGATGATAAATTCCCACTACCGAAGATTAGAACACAAGTACTATTTCTAAAGGAAGCTACCATCTTCTCCAAGTTTGATCTTAAAGTAGGACTTTGGCAACTTGGAATTGAATCTCAAGATAGGTACAAGACAACCTTTTGTATTCTGAACGCCCAATACTAATGGATTGTTATAGTGTTTGGATTTAAGGTTTCCCCATCACTATTTCAAAGGACTATGACTAAGATATTTGAGCTCATTCTCCATAGTGCATTGATCTACATTAATGACATCTTGCTTTACTCAAAAACCTATGAAGAGCATTAAACTTTACTTTAAACCTTCTTGGATCTTACGAAGCAACATAGGTTATGCTCTCAGCAAAAAAGAGCCATATCGAGATAGCTTAAATATAATTTTTAGGTATACATTTTCATAATGGATTCTATCAGCTTGGTCCACTTATTACCAGTGAACTACATTTTCCTGATGAAAATCTCACAATCAAACAGATAAAACAATTCATTGGAATTGTTAATTATATCCAAGATTTCATTCCTCACGTGGCTGATTATACATTGTCCCTGTCAAAATTGCTACAGAAGAATCCACCACCATATGGAAAGGAGCAAACTAGAGCCACACAACATCTAAAGCAAGCATGTCAACATCCACCAGCCTTGAAGATTCCTAAAAAAGGACAACATATTCTACAACATTGGAAAGTTACTCTCACCAAAAGGATTTCACGCTATAAATTTACCATTCACCTTACCAAAGGTAGCATCCTAGTTGATTTCCTAGCTCTATCCTATCAATTCAATCACTACCTTGAACCATATCCCTCTCCTCCTTTCTATGGCTGACCTACCCACTACTGCAAGAACAAAGAAGTTCTTTCCACCAATTGCTAATGCACCTACTACTGTTGCAGAAGTTGCGTCTCTTGCTCGAATGAGCTTGTTCTATTACCTACACCTCCTCCTCAACCAGGCCAACTCACCTTGTAACACCTCTTTGTTCAACCTCAAAACCCCATCCTCAATTTTTTCTTTCTTAATGGTTCACTTTTCAAGAATGCATTATGATATCTCTTGGCACTCTCTACCCTTTATGCATATGTTTTCACCTTACCTCCTCTACAGGTCTATCAATATATATGTGATAGAGATAATGAAAGTTCCCTGATATCGACTTTCCTTGAGTGGTATCAACTACTAGAACAATGGAGAAAACAACTTTCTATAGTCATTGAACAACATCAATTATATGAAGCACCTTTAAAGAAACAATATACACATTGTTTCTTTATTCTCCATCGTCCATATCTCACAGCACGAATTAGAGTAATTTATTTCTACAACAGAGTCTTTTTTCATCATATGTCTCTCTACTGGCCAAGGTACAAGGAAAATGTCCTTAAATCTTTTAGGATTTTTCTTAAGGATATCAACCATTTTCCTCAGCATACACCTATCATCTCTACTTCTCTTGGACCTTATCGAGGAGAATTTATTACTGGAGAACTTGAAGCGCTAGAAGTAGACATACCAGGCCCAAACAGCCCAATATATTCTGAATCTGATGATACAATACCTTATCTTTGGGGACCACCTTATCTTTCATATCCTCTTTAAGGATTCTTTCTTATCCTTTAGGAATATTTAGGACTCATGTGATTCCTAATTATTCTCCTTTTCACTATTTGCTTTCTTAAAGTTGTCATGATTGTACCTAGGGAATATATTCCCTATATAAATTGTTTGTTTTATTCCTTTGCTTAGTTTATAAAACCAAGGCTTCTCTATCATCGTATTCAGACTTTGGTTACACTTGCAATTAGACTCTGGTTCAACGAGGCAACCCCTAGTCAGAGGGTTTGGGGAATACCAGATTCAGTTCCTAGGAATAGATTGTCCATCGGAGATCAAGGAAAACAAAGCAAGATCGGCGTGTAAGTTCCAGGTATGTTGGACGAGATACACAAGTCCTTTCTCTCTGCGGGCACAAATCTCAAGGCTTGCTTCTTAGGAACCTCACACCTCCAATCTCTCTCCATTTTAATGACCTGAAATAGGATCTACGATCTAAGACTTTATGATACACATGATCCTTATAAAGAGGCAAGTGTAGAGCATACTTGTCTTTGTGTATGACCAAGAATATATTATTCAAGAACCAAGCTTTCAAAAGAGGAAGTACTTAGAGAGAAGTCATATGATGAAAACACAATATATTTCATTGATTACAATCGTAACTAAATTCTAATTGCAACCGTAACCAAAGTCTAATTGCAAGTGTAACTAAAGTCTAAATACAACGATAGAGAAGCCTTGCTTTTGTAGATTAAGCAAGGTAATAAAACAAACAACTTAAGATAGGGAATATATTCCCTAGGTACAATCATGATAACTTTAAGAAAACAAATAGTAAAAAGGAGAATAATTGGGAAACACATGGGTCCCAAATATTCCTAAGGGATAAGAAAAAATCTTTAAAGAGGATGTGGTCCCCAAAGATTCTTTTATAAACATAATGACTTAGAAAAGACACATAATTATAAATACAACTAATATAAGGGTCCCAGAGGGAGGAGTGGAATCCTAGTCATTACTTATGTTGAATCGATTCTAAGAGGAGTGGAATCCTAGTCATTACTTACGTCGAATCGATTCTTCCCACGACTGAAGATTGGACGAAGAGACTTCATCACTTGAGTTGTCAGTGTCATAATAGGTTATGTAGGTCCTTTGTCTTTTACTGAGGCTAGCATCGTCTGTGCAGAGTCTTTACAGGAATTAATTAAGCTCTTCTTCATTAGGGATGAAAATGTCATCATTAAGGTCTTGGGCATCCTAGAAGAAGGAAGTTGGAGGTTGTGAAGGTCATGTAGTGTTAGAGGAATCTTAGACTGGAATCGCATTATCTGATTCATAATAAATTGGGCTGTTTGGATCTGGTATGTCTACTTTTGGTGTTTCAAGTTCACCAGGAATAAATTCTCCTGGGTAAGGTCTAAGAGAAGTATAGATGACAGGTGTATTTTGAGGAAAATGGTCGATCTTCTTAAGAAAACTCCTAAGAGATTTAAGGACATTTTCCTTGTACCTTCGCCAGTAGAGTGACACGTGATGGAAAAGACTCTATCGTCTGAATAGATTACACTAGTATGTGCTTTGAAATATGGACGATGGAGAATAAAGAAACATTGTGTAGATTGTTTCTTTAAAGGCGCTTCCCCTAATCAATGTTGTTCAATAACTATGGAAAGTTGCTTTCCCCGTTATTCTAGTGGTTGATACCAATCAAGGAAAGCCCATAACAGGGAGCTTTCATTGTCTCGGTCACAGATGTATTAGCAGACTTATAGAGGAGGTAAAGTGACAGCACATGCATAAAGGGCAAAGAGTGCCCAAAGATATCGTAATGCATTCTTGAAAAGTGGACCATTAAAGAAGAACACATTGAGGTATGAGGTTTTGAGGTTGAATAAATAGGGACTGCAAGGAGAGTTGGTCTGGTTGTGGAAGAGGTGTAGATAATAGAACATACTCAATTAGGCAAGAGCTGCAACTTCTACCGCAGTAGTGGGTGGACTAGCAATCGAAGGAAAGAACTTCTTTGTTCATGCAGTAGTAGGTAAGCCACCTATGTAAAAGAGGATAGGGATATGGTTTAAGGTAGTGATTATATTGGTAGGAAAGGATAGGAAATAGCTAGGATGTTACGTTTGGTAAAGTGAATGGTGAATTTATAGCGTGAAATCCTTTTGGTGAGAGTATCATTCCAATGTTGGAGAATGCTCTAACCTTTTGTCAGGAATCTTCAAGGCTAGTGGATGTTGACAGGCTTTCTTTAGATGTTGTATGGCTCTAGCTTACTCCTTTCCCCATGATAGTGGATTCTTCTATAACAATTTTGACAGGGATGATGTTAATCAGTCACGTGAGGAATGAAATCTCATATATAATTAACAATTCCAAAGAATTGTTGTATCTATTTGATTGTGAGATTTTCATTAGGAAAATGAAGTAGTTCACTATCAATATGTGGACTAGTTTGATCAAATCCATTGTAAAAATGCATACCCAAAAATTCTTTTGGGCTGTTTTGATATGGCTCTTTTTTACTAAGAGCATAATCCCATGTTACTTCGTTAGATCCAAGAAGGATTGAAGTAAAGCCTGATGCTCTTTATAGGTTTTTAAGTAAAGCCTGATATCTTCGTTCTTCTTGAAAGGAAGACGAATGAAGAAATCAACATTTTTCCATACAAGATTTTAATGAGAAAACTATACAAGAGACTCAAGACAGTAATCTAAAAATTGGTTTCTCAAGGTTTCATATGTTGGTGGTACTTGAGTAAGCTCAAATACATTCCTGATGTCAATGTAAGAACCGAAGTTGGCACGACATTTAATTCCTGTGGGTAAATCTATACTGGAGATGCCTGAAAATAGACATCCATTATAATAAAAATATATGGGCCAGGTAGGTTACTTTCAAAAACCTTGGTCCATACCACATAGTCAGGGAAGAAGCGAATCTGTATTTTCCTTTTTGTAATAAGCTCGATCTTGAAGGTATTACCGTCAGTAGCAGTGAAATATTCATTATAGGAACTCCATGCTTCAGGAGATAAAATGTTAGGCTTCATAATGGTTTTGATAGATCTAGTATCCATGTACCCAATAACTTTAATGGGTTGATCATACTTATCTTAGAACAGTAACTGGATTTGCACATAGGGGCGAGGAATAGGCGTGGGGACAAGTTTGAGACATCGTTTTTGTTGCTGTAACATGTAAAGCATGTCATCTTCAAAACTGGAGATATTATCTTTAGAAATGGAGATATTAGAGGAGTCATTATCCGCGTCAGAGGAATCAATGAGAACAACAAACTTGGTGTCTTTATCCTCACTGGATAGTTCTTCTATGAAATTTTCAATGTTTCATATCTCAGTGAAGTGCAGCTATTGTCCTTTATAACTCAAGTTGTAATTCTTCTAGAAGACAGGAAATGAATGTATATCAGAAAGTAACATTGTTAAAACCATTGAGTAGATAATAACGTTCATTCATATGCTGGAAATGTTTTTGCAAACGTCTTCTGTCTAGAAAACAACACTTCATCTCGAAGAATTCTTGTCTGATTTGTTTATTGATAAGCTAAAAGTCACCAACGAACTCTTTATGAATTACTCCAAGAAGTAATTCAACATATGTAACTTGTACGAACTGAAGTCTACAATGTTCATCAAGACTTTGCCATCATTCTCTTAATGTACTAGTAAAATGAGAAGTAAACTCAAAAAAAATCTCCCGTAAAGGATGATTTGGTCAAGTCATTTGCAAATTAATCCAAGCGCCGAATTCATAGAGACGCTCTCTCCATTTTCTAGGTGGAAGATTATTAAATGTAAACTAGGGACCTAAAGTGGCTTTGGTTGGTTGAGTTGGTGTTAGTGGTGGTGTAGGTCTGAAGAGGTCAGTTCTTGTGGACTCAGCTTTACTAATTTCTGGCTCAACTTTTGTGGGTTGAGGCATGGTCATCATGAATTGAGCTAGATCTGTCAAGTCAGCAAACTGTGAAAATTTATTTGAAGATGGTTCAAAAACTTCAGATAGTTCAGCTACTGTAGATGATTGTTCAGAGATGCTAGATTGCTCAGAGGGGCATTCTTTATCAGATATCTCAGGAATAGTTATTGGTTCAAGAGTTGTTAAATTAAAATGCTCATATGGGCATTTATACTCAGAGATAATAGGAACAATTGCTGATGTAAGAGTTGCTATGATCTATCTTTGGAGCTTTATCTTCTGATAGATTGGGAAGGTTGTGGTTTTGGTGGAGAAGAAGGTGGAGTGTGGATCTGTAATTGTTTATTCCATGGATCGGCTGATTTAGTGTATGGATCAACAGGTTTACTGTATGAGGGTGATGTGTTGGACCCCGATTTGTTTAAGGATTTATTTTATTATTTTTATTGTGATTAGGCTTTAATTATAATTTTTGGGGA
>JANQBM010000006.1:4309210-4333698 GCA_025594535.1 Erythroxylum domingense | reverse complement strand
ATTTTGGTGTGAAGATTTGGTGTCTTCTTTGGAGTAGATTTATTGCACCAAAACACCAAATTTGGTGTTTTGGTGCCTTGGTTGGAGATGGCCTTAAAGTTTAGCGATGACAACATCATAACAATTTATTTTTTAAAATACAATCTAGATTAGAATTTGAGCTCTCGTTAAAATGAGGTACTATCCGTAATAATTGAGACGATTGTAGATTATAACGATAAATCCAAGATTTGTTTCAATTCTTTGTACTTGTTACATTTTTAATACGATTGTTGTTATTATTGTTATTATAATTATAGTGATGATTATTGTTATTATTTTTATAATTGTACCTGTTGTTATTTATGATTGGATTCATTTATAACCTTTTTGTGATAACGTAGTTAGTTGTGACTAAGGGCCAAAAAGAAGCATGCGACATGTTTAAAATGATGTCTGATCAAGGGTTTGAGAATCTTCATTGGTAGGAGTAGCATGTCAAATTATGGAACAATGAATTATATTAAAATCGGAGAGATATCCATTGCCATTCGTTAGTTGTTAAAATCTACTTATATGTCGCATTGTCTGTGTTCTTAATGGTGCAGGTCATGTGTCTGAGTAATCGAAATTTGGTGTCCTGTTCTGGTTTTTGCATCTGAAAGAAAACACCGAGAGAAGACAATATTTCGAAGAAAAACAAAAAATGAAATCGAAGTACATTGTAGAAATGGGAAATCATACTTTGAGTTGAGTTCAAGGCTCAAGGAAGAAGTGGAAGCCGTGTCGTCTTTGGTGTCTTGTGTTGGACATTTTTGTCCTTGGGGACATTTTTGTCATTTTTCTATTAAGTGGACAACTATTAATTGTAATTTTGATTTTTAAATAAATTATTAGTTAAAATACATAATTTGATTCGGATAAAGATAATAAAATGACTCAATAAATGATCTAAATTAATAGTTCGAAGTTCAGGTAGTGTAAGCCTGGTCCGTATCGGCCTTGTGATGAGGAAGCTTGATATGGAAGCTATATATATAGGTTAAGATCTCTTGCAGTTGCTCATATCAATCATAAGTATAAGGAATATATGATCCGTTAAGAAAGCTTAGGTATTGAGAAAACTGTAGAAAGACTTAGCCTGCGTCCCAATGATGGATTCCCGTGAAGACGGCAATTAATTCCGACTCGTTTCAGCTTCAAAAAGTTCATTCGAAGTTTCAGAACCGAAATCAGGTACATTTCGCATTTCTCCATTTTTTGCCCTTTTACGTTTGATATAGGGTATGTAACTAAGGTAACGTTACGTATTACACGTAGTATCAGAGTGGTGACATGATCGGGGGGTTAAAAATGGAGATTTTTCTATTTTTCTCTCTATAAGGTTTTCGGAGAGTTAATTTCTGTTTTTCAGTTTTTTTTCTTGCTTTTTATTGTATGAAAATATTATGCATGTGTTTAGCCTTGAAAAAGGGATTGAAAACGAGCTCGAAAGTCAAAAAAATGATCTAAAATTCACTGAAAATCGCATTTTTCCTACAAGCAGTGTCTCACGTGACTGAAAATCGCATTTTTCCTACAAGCAGTGTCTCACGTGCCCGACTGTGAATTGTGTCACACGCGCCCGACTGTGAACAATGCACGGGGAGAGGCAACGTGTATTGCGCGTGCATTACACGAGTTGACACGTGGCCTAATAAGGACCGGAAGTATGTCTAGTGTATGCGATGCACGTGCCTGCGTCGATGGGAGCGTCTGCGCGAGCTGACGTCAACCGTACGGTCACTGCTACAGTAACTTTAAAAAAAAACACAAAAATTTCAAATTTCCTGTAAAGATACCCCGGGGTGTTTTGGGTCAATTTTTGGGTCCGAGAAATTTATAAAGGGAATTTTTTCATTTTTCTGGATTTATTACATTAGTAATAAATTAAAGTTTAACTCCAGAAAAAGGAATTAAGGTGTTCTGAATCCAATTCGAGTGAATTTTTATGCTTTAGGCATCACATGAGGGAGATACTTCAAGTTTTTGTGTCTCGGGTCTCATGTTTAGTGTTTGAGATTGCATGATAGTTAATCAGAAAAGGAATTGAGACATTTTGAAGCCATTTTTAGTGAATTTTTGCGCAATAAACTTGCCATAAAGGAGATATATAAGGTTCTTGTATCTCGGGAGGTCAATTCAGTATCCAGTAAGGCACAATAGTCACTCTACTGAGATTTTTCTTTTTCGAAAGTCTCAAATGAAGATTTCAGATAATGTCTTCAGCATGAGTGTGTGACAATGGGACTGTGCATTCAGGTTTTTTCTTTTATTAAAGTTACATTATCACATACAATATGTCCATAAAGAATGTGAGGATAACATAAAGATGTATCCCTTGTGTTTGTGGACTTTTTAGGTGCTGATGAGAATGTAGTCACCAAAGTGGCCTTTCAAGTCAGTATTTTAAATTGTTCTGCTTGCATATAAGGGGATGTCTCTGACTTTATGTTTGGTTATTCTGCCCAAATGTGTTGACCTTACATAACTTTTAGAGATGATCATAAAGGCATTAGATGGAGGAAAGTCATTGCTTAAATGATCTATTCACTTAAAGGTGGTAGTGTCATGAGAGTTGACGATTTATACTCTGATTGCTTTTATGTGGAGGTTTAATTGCATAAAATATTATTTATTCAGCCCAAAGGTGTTTCATAATATGTGTGATCGAATTTTTAGTAAATATGTTATTTAATGGCTTGTAGTATTGCTGTTATCCTACATTTGTGCTGATCTAATCAAAGTTACTTTACAGTCATCTTTTCGGTCAATAAAATCAGTGTCACCATTAAAACACTGACCGGTTTCAATACAAAAAAGAAGGCAGATGATGTATTGAATGCTATGGAAATAGCTGAGGTTGATATGGCCATACAGATATATAGGTCATCTCTACCTACATCCATGAGCTTGAAAACTCATAAAGTAGCCTTTGAAGCCCAGAATCAGTCTAACAGATTAAGTCTTATGACCATTAAGAGATCCATACATAACCATTTACTTAGTGGACTTCCAGACATAGATATAGTACTTAGTGGACTTCCAGACACAGATATAGAACAGTAATTTCTTGGTAATGTCTCCCAGAGGTATAAAGTCTCACTAGTATTGAGACAAGTGCCTTGATTAAAGAATTATTCTCCATAAGGTATACAGAGAAAAGGGGGAGTAAAGGAGTACATATGAAAAATGATACATCTTCACAGTAGATTGAAGATGTTAAACATTCCTCTTCCTGATGTCTTTATGGTTCATCAGACTCTGAATACACTCCCTTTAGAGTTAAGTAATCTGGTGATGACATATGATTCGTAGGATGAGGAATGGGACTTCAATGCCTTGATTGCCCATTGCATTATTAAGGGGGAGAAACTCAAACTTGCTACTCCTACAGTCCTCGTAGCAACTAAAGGGAAGGCAAAGATAAAGTCCACTAGGATCAAAGGTAGAGAGACTAAATCTTCTCCACATATTGATGTTGGTTAATCTAGTGCTGGTGAAGGTCCTAGGGACATAAAGAAGCCAGTAGTATAAGGCCTAGAACGAAAGAATGTGACTATCAGATAACTCCTCAGCTTGTCAATTTATGAATCTGATTTGCGATAGTCACATTAAGTACTTGGTGGCTATATAATAGACTATATGATCAAAGTACTTCCACAATGCAAGGGTATATCCAGGATAAATCCAAATAAAGAAAAGGAGGAGCTGATGGTTGACAGCAATGAAGAAGTGGAAGTAATATCTATAGGGGATTTATGTACTAAATCTTACTGCAAAGTTTATTTTGGTTTTTACATGACACATTTTATACATGATCTTTGGATCAATTTTGGACAAAGAAGGTTGACGTTTTGTATTTAATGCTTATGTTATACAGTTATGTTTAATAGAAAACATAATGGTATAACTTTCTTATCGTATGGTTTGTATAGAATGTGTCTTACCCCAAATTAGATATATACTTCTTCGTATCTTGCTAAACAAGTCATGAAATGAAGGACCTTGATGAATGAAAAGTCATACATAGTGTGGCATAAAAGTTTAAGCCATATTTCCATAGCTAGGGTTAAGAGATTGATTAAGGAAAGCATTCTCTCAATTCTAGATTATGATGATCTGGAAACAAGTGTTGACTATTGCAGGGGTAAGTTGACTAATAAGGATATTAAGGTTAACTCATGCTTCTGACTAGTTGAGTCTGATACATACAGATACCAGAAGACCTTATACAGTTGTATTATGCAATTCCAAAAGTATTCTGACATTTGTTGATGATTATTCCCATTATAGTTATGTGTTCTTGCTTAAAGATTGAAGGTTGAGAACTAATTGAAAAAATCCATTCAGAATGTCAAATCTAATCGTGGACGAGAATATCATGGCAAATATGGTGTTTCAGAACTTAAAAAGGTTCGTTTGCCATATATATAGAATCAGTTGGGATAGTGATTTGATTCATTATACCAGGTAGTCTTGAGTAAAATGGTGTGTTGTCAAAAGGCATAACCGCACCCTAAAGGACTTGAAGAAGTCAACGCTGAACATGACTAATCTAACTAATTATCTAGAAGTGTAAAAACTCAGTCTCATGCATATTCGTGTATGAGGCTGCCCTATTGAGGTGGTATAATCCTTATAAAGAAAAATTGCATGCTCATTATGCTCATTGCTATTTAGTAAGATATCTTGACCACTCTAAAGGCTACAGATCTCACTGTGGAGAAGGAGGGAACAAAATAGTGGAATCACAAATAGCTAAGTTTCTGGAATGGTGGGCCCTTGACCCTTAGGATGATAACAGGATGAATACTATAGTTATTATGTACCCGCCACTCATACAATTAGATCCGTTGGATCTAGGTCTTGGTACCTTACCTGTATAGGAACAAGAACCCTGTACACACAGAGGTTCCTGAAAGTACAAGATCTAATGCAGTTATAAAAATTCGCCAAAGTGAGATGACCTATTATCCCATCTGATTGCAGAGTCTATTAGGTGAACAAGACTATGATATTAGGCATATTAAGAATCCAGTTACTTTTACATAAGTTGTTTCTGTACCCAATACAAAAGTGTGGTGGGTTGTAATGACTTATGAGATGCAAGCCATGAAGCATAGTAAGGTCTAGGAAACTAGTTGATTTTGTAACAGAACTGTAAAATCATCAGTTGTAAATAAAGTTTAAGACCTAAAGGATTTCAGGATAAAGTTCAGCGATTTATGGACTCGCTTAATTGCCTGATGGTTCAATCAGGGAGAAATGTTGACATTAATATTACTTTTTCTCTTATATTCTCGAAGGGTACATTTTGAGTGATTATGGCAATTGTAGCTCATGATGATGAAGATTTACATCAGATGGTTGTCAAAATCGCTTTCCTGAATAAAAACGTTTATAAAGTGGTCTATATGGTACAACTTGAAGGATTTCAGGATACAAATGGAACTGACATGATTTGCACGTTATGCAAATCAATATATGATTTACATCAAACCTCCCGAAAGTGAAACCTTACAGTTGATGAGGTTGTCACCTCTTTCAGTTTCATGGAAACTAAAGTTAAAAAGAATGCTTGTACTATGAGGATAGGGAGAGCAAAATTGTTTCCTATTACTGCAAGAGGAGGATATATTGCTCACGTCAAATTACTTGACCATGTTATACAAGGTTAAGCAACTTTTGGTTAAAAACTTTGATGTAAAGAGCCTTGACTTGGCATCTTTTGTCCTAGGTATTTGGATTCAATAGAATAGATTTTAACACGCATCATACCTCTTACAGAGTGCATACATTAAGTATATGTTACAAAGGTTTAATACAATTAACTGTAAACCTATCTTAACATCTATCTCTCATAGTGAGAGATAATCTTTAGCACAATATCCAAAGAATAAAGTAAAAAGAGATGTTATGAGGAATATTCCGTATTCTAGTACGGTTGATAGCCTAATGTATGCTCAACTATGTACTAGGCAGGACATTGCATTTACTGTTTGATTATTTGGTCAGTATCTGGTTAACCGAGATGTAGAACATTGAAATACAGTCAAGCGAGTATTGAGGTAATTAAAGGGAATCAAGGACTATGTGTTGACATATAAAAAAGTCAACAAACTAAACCTCATAGGGAATTCATATTCAAATTTAGCTATATGTTCAGATGATCAAAAGTTCATTTAAGGTTACAATTTAAGTTTGCAAATGGTACCATGTTGTGGAAGAGTGTCAATTTGACACAGGTGACTTTCTCAACCATGCATACATAGTGCATGATATAGGGCTACTTCACAGACAGTTTAGTTCAGAAATTTGATTTCTGAGTTTTCTGTGGTTAATTTAATGGCTAAACTCATTTGGTTGTAATGTGATAATCAAGCTACTGTGTTGTTTAATAACAACATTGAACATCACAGGATCTTAGCATTTTAAGGTCAAATATTTGACCATGAAGTAGTTAACACGAAAAGGTGACATTAAGGTTTGAAGCATGTAAGGACTGAGGAACTATTATTCGATTCTTAACTAAAGGACTTTGCCCACTTGTGTTTGAAAGACAAGTATACAGTATAGGTGTTTTGAAGCCCTTAAATACTATTAGTTAAAAGATCGTTATGTCTGTTCTACGTACATTTGTACTTTTTGATGTATTATGATGGTATGATAGTTTATTAATTAAAGATGATCATCGTTTATCCTCAGTAATACGTGTAATCATACATTGTCATAATAGGTATGAAAGTCTTGAAATTTGTGTTAATCTTAAGCATTTAAAGGTCATTGGGCATATATACAGATTGACCTTGAACTTATGTCATTTAGACACATATAGTTTTATACGGGTATATCCTTAAAATTCAACATGACATAGGGGCATATAAGTTTTTAATCCCATAAAGGTTCTCTAATGCAGTTTAGCATTCAGTTGGAGAACATAAAGTTTTTCTCTAATGTTGTTTAGCATATGGTGAGAGGAAACAAGTTTTTTCTAATGTTGTTTAGCATTTAGTGAGAGAAAACATGATTTCTTTAATGTAATTTAGCAATGTGGTTTAGCATAAAGTTGGAGAAATCAAGACCTACAAACAAAGATGATACGCATTAGATCATAAAGGTATCATCGTAATTTGCCACGCTCCATTTTTCCATTCATGTTAGTGAGGTATTAGATATACGTGATTGTATTAGACCTGTGTCGTACATGACACATGTATTTGATACTTTTCGGTATCTAAAGCCTTGCAAGACAAAATGTAAGACTTTCATTATCTTTGGATCAAATGTTTTATTTTAAACTTAGTCGACTAATACAACAGCGTAGTTTAACCGAGTTTTTAAACTTTTTTAAACTTGAATAAAACTGCAATTAATAATTGTCCAAGGAGGAGAATGTTAGACATTTTTGTCCTTAGGGACATTTTTGACATTTTCCTATTAAGTGGACAACTATTAATTGTAATTTTATTTTTAAATAAATTATCAGTTAAGTTACATAATTTAATCCAAATAAAGATAATAAAGTGGCTCAATAAATAATATAAATTAATGGGTCAAAGTTTAGGTGAAAAATAGATCCCTTTTAGTGTGGACCTAGTCCGTATTGGCCTTGTGATGAGGAAGCCCAATATAGAAGCTATATATATAGGTTAAGGTCTCTTGCAGTTGCTCATATCAATCGTAAGCATAAAGAATCTCTGACCTGTTAAGAGAGCTTACGTATTGAGAAAACTATAGAAAGACCTAGCCTGCATCTTGGTGATGGTTTCGTGTGAAAACAGCAGTGGATTTCTACTCGTTTTGACTTCGAAAAGCTTGTTTAAAGTTTTAGAACTGAAATTAGGTACATTTCACATTTCTCTGTTTTTTTTCCTTTCACATTCGATTCGGTGTATGTAACTAAGGTATCATTACGTATTACATCTTGAGGATTGGTGGAGGAAGTTAAAGGAGAAAAATATAACATTACCTCTAACGGTAAAAAAATTGTTAGAAAAAGAGAAGCTGGAAAAGGAAATAAAGAGCGATAAGGTAAAATTGGATATTAGAAGATGGTTTTATGCGAAGATAGTTTTAAGTTGAGGACAGGCAAAAGTAAGGCTAGGAATTAGGAGAGAAATTAGGAGGTTAGATAGAGGAGGGAGCTTCTCCCACTAACCCATAGTGGTTGAAGTGATAAATGACTTATCAAATATGATAACATTGCATGACTTTATATAGAAGTTGGCTCTTAATATAATTTCAAACTTATACTATTCTAAACTGATGTGTTTATTGTAATTTATTTCTTTCTTATTTTTTCTATCAAATTTATTTAACATTATTCTCTTAAGCATATTAAAAAAAAAGAGATTTATAGGTTTTGAATGTCAATAAAAATTTTGTAATCATGTTTAAACTTAACTTCTAAACACAAGGAGAGTAACACTTCCTCTAGTTAAAAAAAGGCCAAAGGTGCACCTCAATGGTTCACAAAACCTAAGGGACACGAGCATTCGATATATAAGAGAACCTAACTCTTAGGTCAATCACTAGATTCAAGGTCCCTCTTTTCAGTCCCCCAAAATTTGATAAACAAAGCTTTCTAAAGGCATTAGCTAGATAACTTGATATTTTAAGTGCTTAATATCAGTCTTGTAATGTATATAAAGAAGACTCATAATGGTGAACATTATTTATAATTGGGGCTAGGGGATAATGATACAAACCAAATAAGACTATATAACAACTTTAAAGGCTTATCTTGATTATAATTATCATAAAGATAAAATTGTTATCTTACAACGATATAATCACTATCCTATTCAACTTACATTTATTAGATCAATATATGAAGGTTCTAATATCCACCAAAAAAGTATGGAAAATAAAAGTCAATGAAATCGTTAAAGTTATATTCTTTATTTAGGATTTGGTTTAAGCACCAAAGCACGTTCAAGTTCACAACCTAACATGTTTTTGGACCATTCTTTCTATTTTACAAGTTTATACAATTATCAGGCTCAAATCTTAATGAAAATAAATAAAGATATTAGAGTTAGATTCCAAAACCTTGTCATTAGCAGATTAAAGTTTTAAATTTTGGTTAAGGTAATGGAACTATACTTTATAACTCAATTATTGATATATTGAAATTTTAAAATTTTACTAAAGTAATAGACTCTTAATCCTATTATTGACAAGTTAAATTTAAAATTTCACTAAGGCAATGGAGACAAACTTCGTAACATTATCATATTCATTTCATCTAAAACTGATTAATTAAAGCTAAACTCCACATACTTGCCACATTCATGCCATCCAAAAATTGATTAAGGCATTGGTGATATACTCCATATACTTGTCATATTCATTATTCATTTAAAACTGATAAAGTAATTGTAGCTAAACTTCATAATCTTATGAAGTAATTTAGATATAGTCGCGAAATTATCAAGAAAAAGCACAACTGCAAATATAAACTAAATAGAAATTTCATAAAAAAAATTAAAGGGCTAAACATATATATATATATATAGCATCCATATATCTACACATATATACAGGGGGAAATGAAAAAGGAAAAGAAACTAAATGCCTAAATGGAAAAGGGTGCACCATTAGAGGAAGCAGGGTTGGCCTCCTCAAAGTTAGGCAAATCACCATTGGTAGGACCGGTAACCTCAGCTTTGCCATCAACACTGCATAACTTGTTAGGCTCCTCGGTCTAAAGTGGACTCAACATCATCAAATGCATCACCAATATCTAGGTTTGCAATGACATGTCTAGGTACATTTTTTACGTCGCTTTCATAGAAGCTTTAAACCATACCATATCAGCGTTGATGAGAACACCATGGCTTTAATTATTGAAAGACTTAGAAACTTAAAGTATTTTCAAGGTTATTAAGACACTTGAATAATTATTCCTTATCTTTCAGCAGTACCACCTCATTTTCAACGTCATTAGGATTACCTTACATTTCAGCTGTACCACCTCCTTTTCAAGGTCATTGAGATGCTTAAACAATTATTCTTCCATAGCCTACTCTTCCATAAACATATTAAGATATCGACAGACCTTAATGATTGCATTCTCTTTTTTTTTTCTTTCTCGTTGATAGTCTTGTCAAGTTATTGGCTTGCTTTTTGAAGTCAACTATAATCAAGGTGAAATCCTGAGAAACAAAATACAATGTCAGGCCTGGAAAAAAAGTTATAAACATAAGTTCATATTACCTTAGAAAGATATCTCTCATCAAAGACATAAACATGAATGATAGGTAGATCCTACACTTTGCCTACCCCTAGGGAGAACCATCTGACGGACTAGCTCAGACCCATTTCAAACCTTACTAAAAATTTTATTATTCTTTTTTTTTAAAATAAAAATTTTGTTATTCTTCTTCATATTAAACTTGGGTAATAAACAATCTTCCTCTAATATAAGCCTCTTTAGAACAAAAAGGGACCACATTCTACATCTGTCAAGAATCGAGGAGGCAAAGACATAAATTCAGGGATAGAGGCAGCAAGGAGAATTAGCTCAGCTGTAATGACCTCTTTGTTGGGCATCATTCTTATCTTCTTCCTCTCCCTAGAAGATGACATTGGCATACCTCTCTCCTTTAGTGCCTTGGCCTTAATTAACATATTAGTTGAGATTATGGATGCAATAAAATACAAAAAGGATGTTAGTAAAATATCTAAAAATTAATAAAGAATAGAGAAAAGAAACAAACATGAATGCTCGGCTCTGTAACACCCTTGACTCAATTTGGCTTTTTTCATTTAAGATCTACAAGTCTCTGTGATAGGAACTTTAGGGGTGTGTTTCCTTTATCCCATTGGAGAAATTTCTCGTCTAAACCTTTCTAAAGAACTTTAAATGTCTATAAGTTGTTGGGGGTAGAAAAGAAGACAAAATTTTCTCTAAAAGTGCAACCCCATCAGGATCATCATCATCTGATTGCCTTGCCTTGAGCTTATGTTATACTACCCACTATATGTCCCACATTCTTACAAAAATGTATAAACCTAAATAACTCAAAGTTAGGGGAACTTCCCTTATATGATTGACAACGATGAACTCAATTAGAAAACTCCAAGAAAGTGGGTACAAATGAATTGGTTTAGAATTTTCATGCTTAGTTTCTTTTAGATAAATGGATTAAGAGGGAATCAAAGTTCAAACTTGAAGGCATTATAGTATAATCTCACCTTATCATGTTTGGGATAAAATATATGCTTATCATCATTCAGGAACCTCAACAATATCTTATTAAGGATGTTGAACTTCTTAATTATCTTATCAAAGTTATTTTTTTCATAACTTTTTGGGGTGAAGGCATGCTTTGAATTTCTTATTGAATTCCTTAAGTATAAAATATATACTTATCGTCATCAGAGAACCTCAACAATATCTTATTAAGGATGTTGAACTTCTTCATTATCTTATCAAACTTATTTTTTTCATAATTTTCTAGGGTGAAGGCATGCTTTGAATTTCTTATCGAATTCCCTAAGTATAAAATATGATGACAACTTTTGTGTTCAAAGTCTCTTACTTAACTGATTGACCCGAATTTATATGATACTATAAAGGAAGGTCTAGTTGATATCAGGGAATTTTATATGATTTTAATAAGCCTATTCGATGTATGGGTTTGTCATATATGGTTGGAAGTTGCAAATCCTAAATCATCATAGTACCTAAGCTAAAACTAATAACACTATGAGAGTTATTCCCCTTGATCCCTAGGCTACTTCTATCACCACTGATACTTTCTATAACTTAGCAAATCAAAAATATATTTAAACTTACCTACTGAGAAAAGACAAGTTTGATTGATCACCTTAATGCTAGAATTCTCTTAAGAATACATATTCATTTTTAAAAATATGGGTGCTCTCTCTTTAACAACTATCTAAGAAAGACAAAGCAAGACACCATATATATTAAGTGCTTTATATAAAAGGATAAACAATCAAAATTATCTTAAGTAAATAACTTAGATTGAGTGATGATTTGCCTCTTTATTGTATTAAGAATGTCTCCATATCAGTTATACATCATAAGGAATATTTCTCAAGAATATTCCTAGTGAAGCTTCTAAAGGGCATTTCATGAAAATACCTTTGTTAAGCCTGTCAACGAAAACATAGAAGGGTTGAGGCTTCCATGAGATATTCATATTGGAACCTTAGCCTATATCATGTAAACCTACCATAAAAAAACAAAGTTATTAAGGATTTTGGGGATGATATATGTCAAAATTTCAGCAAACTTATTATCAGTTGTTGGATATAGATGTTCATATATTAAGTCATCTATATGCTCATGCAAACCTGTTAAGAAGATAGAAAAAAATCATATGTTGATAGTCCATCATAGCAAACTTGTCAAAGTAAAACTGTATAAGGTTACTGAATATGGTTGTCAATTCATTAACTTAGGCCTTCTTACTTGGATTGTTTTTAGTTGTTTTTTATGTTGTCTTTACACTTATCTTCAACCAACCTTTTAGGATTAAGCATTGACCTTTTAGGGAACATTGTTAGAATATGTTATACTTACCCAACATAGATCCATAGTGCACTTTGGTGGTCAATTAATGGGGTGATGTTGGATTGATTTGAAATGTGCTTAAATTAGCATACTATCCCTGTAGACTTGGGTATTGGAAGTTTCATTCTTAAGAACCTAAATTTTGATTAAAAATAAGTAGGGTACAAATGTTACTCCCCCTATTGAGTACATGAATTGGGTTTAGGTTTGCTCCACAAGCCTGCTAACCTTTTACAAGCTTATGTACTTTAGGTTCAAATAAAAGGTCTAATAGCCCAAGAAGTATAATTATAATTAAATCAAGATTCAACCATATGAATAACTAAAATTCTAGCTAAATGTTAAAGAACCTACCTAGCAATAGTTAGGTTTAACTCGAGTAAAGGTACTTAAAAGTTTAACTATATTCCAAAGAATGATAGCCTATAAAAGGGATATGATATAAGGTAAGTTCCCAAAATCACTCTCATTAAGAAATTTATGATTTCTCCACACACTTAACACCCTTCAACTACATTGACTTAAGCATTATAGTGTTTCTTTTGAAAACATTCTCAGCTTATTAGTGTTCACTTTTATAGGCCTATTAAGTTGAGGTCAACCTATCAAACTAACCATAAATTTAGTTTACATCACTTGTCTATTTAAAAATTAAAAAATCATAACCAACTGAATGGACAAACATTTTGTATCTATATTTTAGTAATTTCCTTAATTTCTAACTCATAACAAAGGAAGCTAATTTCATAGGGTTATATATTAAATAAGATCTATGTTTTCATATTTAAGCAACTAGTATTTTATGCTTCTATTTTAATTCAGATCAATCCTCAAATGTTAAATTAAGTCTTTTAATTCCTTATCAACTTTCTTTCATATGATTAAGAATAAAAAACTTATATTTAATTCTTCAATTGGTTTCTTTTATATATTTTAATTGTAATTATAAGTATTAAGCTTAAGGTATATTTAATTCTTCAATTGGTTTCTTTTATATATTTTAATTGTAATTATAAGTATTAAGCTTAAGGTTAAGGTTAAGGTTAAGGTTAAGGTTAATTACACTTGACTTCTAGTTGTTTCAATTTTTTCATTTCAGTTCTCGTATTTAAAAAATTATCATTTACTCCTATATCATATGCTTTAGTTGTCATGTAACTCTTTTTATCATATTTTTGTTATTTTGTCTCAATTTATAACTCTAAAATAACATCATATCAGAAGTTAATAATTTCAATACTTCATCAATTTTAATAAAAAGGATGAAAAACTATAAGAATATGATAGATGGACTTATTTGATAGCTAAATAATATCATAAGAAGGTAAGTGACAGTTTTAAAATATGAGAATTGAAATAAAAAAGGCTAAAGATCTTACTCATACCTTAAGGCTTTTTAAAAGGTTTAAATAAGCCCTTACCATTATTTGTGGTATCTTGTTAATCCTTGCAATAGTACCAGTAGTACTTTAAACCTAACATGGTTAGAATTTTTTATAGTTTGTAATAACTAAAACGTTAATTTAGCCTATATGGTGTCATAATTAAACAGTAAAAACTGACTAGATGTTAATATAATTTTAGAAATAATCTCTTTAAGCATTGATCAATGGTATGATTTACATCTTAATGTTTCACAAAAGATATAACTAAGCAAAAAAGACAAAATGACCCTAAAATCTGATGACAAATTAAACCTTCATGTTTCAAAGCATTCAAATTAAACCCTATCATTTTATGAATGTTTAAATTAGACTCTATGTTAATAGAAAGGATGACGAGACATAATTAATGTTTTGCCATTTCATACCAACGAGGCAACCCTTGGTCAACAGACTTAGGGAATATCAGATCTAGTGCTTAGGAATAGATCATCCATCAGAGATTAGGGAAAACAAAGCTAGATCATACTGTAAATTCTAAGTATACTGTCCGAGATACACAAGCCTTTTCTCTTTATGGGCAAAAAATCTCAAGGTTTGCCTCTTAGGAAACTTACACCTCTAATCTCTCCCCGTTTTAACGACCTCAAACAAGATCTACAGTCTAAGACTTTCTGATACACAAGATCCTTATGAAGAGGCAAGTGTAAAGCATATTTATCTGTCTGTATGTCCAAGAATACATTGTTTAGGAATCAAGCTTTCAGGAGAAGGAGAACTTAGAGAGAAGTCATATAATGAAAACACAATCTTTTTTATTGATCAAGCTCTCAAAATAAGGTCTATATATAACCAACTCTAAAACTTACTTTGATCACAATGAAAGAGAAACCTTGCTTTTATAGACTAAGCAAGGTAATAAACAAACAAATTTAGGGAAAAATCCCTAAGTATAATCATTTACACAACTTTTGAAAAGCAAATAGTAAAAGTGGGAAACATAAGGGTCCTAAATATTCCTAAGGGATAAGAAAGAATCTTTAAAGAGGATCTGGACCCTAAAGATTCTCTTACAAACATCATGACACTTTAGAAAAGATAAGAACGAATGACTTAATAGGAGAGGAAAGAGAATGTGAGCCACCATTGTCATTGTTAGAATTATTTGTCAGCTCTATGTCATCATTAAGTTGTACTATGGTGTGGATTAATTAGGCAACGTCTATCTCAGTCCAAGTTGAGGACCATAAGCTTGGATCATTTTGAAATGGGTTAGAAAATTGAGTGGGCTTACTAGAAGGCCTGGACAGTGCAATACTTTCTTTAGAAGAATATGGTAGCTCTCCAGCCATAATGTTAAACCCAGTAAAGTTAAATTGGTCCATTGGGGTCCAATATCTAGCAGAAAGAGATATGGTTCCGGAAGAGTATAATCGTCTGGATAGGGACCTAGAAAAGTACATGTTGGAGATGGGATTATCCGAGGATGCTGATTTAGGCGATCTAGGAAGGAATGCAGTTCTGTCATCCATTGAGTATGATTGGTAGGCCAATCAATAGTGGTACGCCAATACTGAACATGATTTAGGGTGCATAGGTAACCAAAGGTGGTTAAGCATTAGGGGTGATGGATGATGAAGATTGCATAAATCTTATGATATGTCAAGGGAGTATTCCATTATTGGTATTGGGTTAGGATTTGACACATTTGAATATGCCATTTTGACAGAGGTTGGAACCATTTGAGGAAAGTCTATAGGAGTGACTTGGCATTCGTAGAATAAGAGAGATGTTTGTAGATATGGGGAGGAGAAAGAGAAATTAGGCAAGCATATTGGGCAGATAAGGCTATAGATGCCACAATGCTGGTTTTAAAAGAGTATCATAAAAATGATACATGACATGATATGGTGTTGTAGAATTAAAATGGGAAGGATGAGGAGGAATATTGAGATTGATAAGGTTGAGATGAAGATAATAGAAATGACTCTAACAAAGAAGAGAATAAAACCTCTTTTAAGGTATTTTGGAGGGTTATGAGATAGAAGGGGAAAGAATTTCTTTGTTTTGGAATTTTGAGGGAATTCTATGATTGGAAGGAGGAGAGGGATTATGGTAGAGAGAAGAGGAGAGATTAACCAAACTTCTTTGGTAGGTCGAGAGAGCAAGTCTATAAGGATATTGTGATAACCTTTGATATGGCAAATGGTGAATTTATAGCGTAAGAACCATTCTTACCGTCGAAGCAATTAATTATCTAGAAGGTCTTCTTCTTTAGATCAAGAATCGTAGGAAAAGTTATGTTAACAATTATAATGATAAAGTGATAGGGGCTGAGGTGGAAACTAAACTTTTCAATTCTTTTTTTGACTGCCAATATCTTTTTATAGCTCATATGATTGTGCTTTTCTGATTCTTTAAACTGTCCACTTGCATGACCACAATAATGACACTTGCCATATATTTCTTCAATGAGGATAGTACCCCAGTAATTTTCACTTGCATCTATCTATAGAATATGCTGACCTTTATCAGGAATCTTTAATGCTAGTGGATGTTGACAGGTTTGTTTTAAATGTTGAATGACTCTAATTTGTTTTTTTTCCTATGGTGATGGATTCTTTCTTTACAACTTTGACAGGGCTGATGTATAATTAGCCATGTGAGGAATGAAATCTCATATATAATTAACAATTCTAAGGAATTGATGTATTTGTTTGGATTGTCATCAGGAAAATGCAATAGTTCACTAGCAATATGTGATCCAAGCTGAAATAATCCATTTTGGAAATGCATACTCAAGAATTCTACTTAAATTGTCCCGATATGACTCTTCTTTGCTGAGAGCATAATCCCATGTTGCTTTGTGAGATCCAAGAAGGTTTGGAGTAAAGTTTGATGTTCCTCATGGGTTTTTAAGTATAGCAAGATGTCATCAATGTAGATTAAAGCACTATAGAGAATGAACTCAAAGATCTTCTTCATGGCCTGTTGAAATAGTGAAGGGGCAACCTTGAGTCCAAAAGGCATAACATTTCATTGGTATTAGGCGTTTGGAATACAAAATGTTGTCTTGTATCTATCTTGAGGGTTAATTGTAAGTTGCCAAAATCCTACTTTGAGATCAAACTTGGAGAAGATGGTAGCTTCCTTTAAAAATAGTACTTACGTATTAATCTTCGGCAGGGGGAATTTATCATCCTGTAGGAAAGCATTTAGAGGTTTATAGTCAATGACTAACCTCTTTGTATCTCTTTTCTATTGAGATCTTTTATTGACATAAAAATCCTGACAAGCCCAATCAGATTTAGTGGGCTCTATGAGTCCTTGATGAAGAAGGATAGCATACTCTTCCTGTGCTAGTTCAGATCGTTAGGTTTCATACCTGGATGAGTAGCCTTGGTAGGATTGATATCTTCATTCTTCTTGAAGAGAAGATGAATGAAGAAATCAACATTTTTCCATAGAGGATTGGGATAAGAGAACTGTGCATAAGACTCAGGATAGTAGTCCAAGAATTAGTCTCTCGAGGCTTCATACGGTGGTGGTAACTCGAGTAAGCTTAAATGCATTCCTAATTTCAGTGTAAGAATTGAAGTTGCCAACACTTTTTATTCATGTAGGTAGAATCTGTATTGGATATGCTTGACAATAGACATCTATTCCAATAAGAATATCTGGGCCAGGTAGATTACTGCCAAAAACCTTGGTTTATACCATAAAGTCATGGAAGAAACGAATCTCTATTTTTGTTTTCGTTATAGGCCTGATCTTGAAGGCATTTCCATCAATAGAAATAAAACACTCATCATGGTAACTCCATGCTTCAGCATGTAAAATGATGCACTTCATGATGGTTTTGCTAGATCCAGTATCTATATACCCAATAGCTTTAATGGGTTGATCATACTTATCTTGGAATAGTAACTAGATTTGCAAATACAAGGAATAGGCTCGGGGACAAGTTTGAGACACCAGTGTTGTTGGTATAACATGTAGACCATATCATCTCCAGAAAAGGAGATATCAGAGGAGTCAGTATCTTCATCAGAGGAATCAAGGGGAACGTCAAACTTAGTGTCTTCATTCTCACTGGATTGTTCTTCTAAGAAATTATCGGTGTTTTTATGAAAATTATGGATTGGCATAATAGCTTTAATGAAAGCTAGGAGTTTGATATCCCTTTTTGTCTTATGAGGACATTGACGAGCAAAATGTCCTGATTTGCCACAAAGAAAACAACGGTATGGTGGTTTTCCTTGAAGGTTTCTCCTTTTGAAGAAGCGGATAAAAAGTCAGCGTTTCTTTCTTTAGAAGGGCTTGTATCCTTTTTTTAGGAGATATGTGGGATCTATGAAACTTCTTGTAAGAGAACTTTTTATGATTATGTTTCTTCTTTGTGTGATAATCACAATATTTTTTCTCCTTACACTTGATCATCAGATATGGCTTTTTACAGGCTTTCTTTAACAAAGGACCACCTTTAATCATATTCTTGAAGAACATATGTTGATCACATAACTTATCAAGAGAAGCTAAAGCGAGCTGATAAATTTCACCGAGAGATATATCTTTCATATCTCGTTGAAGTGCAGCAATGTTCCTTTATAACTCAAGTTGTAATTCTTCTGGAAGAAAGGAAATGAATGTATAACAGAGAGGAACATTACTAAAACCATTGAGTAGATAATAACATTCCGTCTTAAGCTACAAATGTTTTCATAAATCTCTTTTTCCTAATGAACAAAACTTCATTTTGAAGTATTCTTGTCTGACTTGTTCGTCGATAAGCTGAAAGCCACCAATGAACTCTTTATGAGTTACTCCAAAAAGTAATCCAGCAGACATAACTTATACAAACTAAAGTCTATGATATTCATCAAAGACTTTGCCACCAGTCTTGTAATGTTCTAGTTAAACGAGAAGTAAACTCAGATAAAATATCCTTTAAAGGATGATTAGGTCGAGTCATTTGCAAATCAATCCAAATACCAAATTCATGGAGATGCTCTCTCAATTTTCTAGGTGGAAGATCATCTAAGGTAAACAATGAGCTCAAGTAGGTTTGGTTGGAGCTGGTGCTAGTGGTGGTGAAGTTCTAAAAGGTTCAGTTCCTATAAACTCAACTTTGTTGATTTCAAGCTAAACTTTTGTAGGTTGATGTATGGTCATTATGACTTAAGCTAGATCTGTCAAGTCAACAAATTGTGCAGATTCATCAGAAGATGGTTCGGACACTTTAGATGGTTCAACTATTGTAGATGATTGTTCAGAGATGCTAGAATCCTCATAGGGGCATTCACTATCAAATATCTCAAGAATAGTTATTAATGCAAGAGTTGCTAAGTTAGAATACTCAAAAGGGCATTCATCGTCATGATAGGAATATATACTAATGCAAGAGTTGCTATGAAATATATTTAAGGAGCTTTATCTTTCCCAGATGATGGAGGAAGTTGAGGCTTTGGTAGAGAAGAAGGTGGAGTGTGAATCTGTAAGGTTTTTTTTTTTGCAGATCATCTAGTTTAGTATATGGATCAGTAGGTTTAATATGTGAAGGTGATGGATCAAGAAACTTTTTAGGCTTGCTTTGATTTGGTCGATTCAAGTAGAGTGGTGGTAGGATGGATAAAATGCCTTATCAAAGGATAGTTGAACTTGAATACCTTTTTATAGTCAACTTCTTCAGGGTATGTAGGTGGAGAATAGATTAGTGGGATATGATAGGTTAGTGAAGGATAGATTGGTTGGTTTACTAGAAAGGATGTAGGATACGCTCTATAAACAGTCTTTGATTGTTCTTTCCATATGTTAAGTTCCATTCTTTGAAGAATTTCTTTCACCTTTCTGAGTTCTTGCTAGCCAAAATATTAAGTGTCGACATAGTGCCGAAAAGTCGCATATATTTGGACCATTTGAGCTTTGTAAGATTTATACAGTTTCAAGATCTCTACAAAGACTGTATGAACTCATTGGTGTGTTGCCTATGTTTGGTGAGTCAAACCATCAAGTTGTGTTTTGGGCTAAAGCATTATCAGTCTACCCGTTGAGAGTTTCGTCAACAGGATTTGATAGCATAGTTATGTGAGAACTCATGCCAGAGGCACGAATATAAGGGTTAGAGATAACCCTTTGTTGATCATTATTCTGTCTTTCTAGTGGAGGAAAGTCTTCCTCATAAGGACCAACCATCATTCACGGAATTGGAGAAGGTATAGGAACAACTAGAATAGAAGGAATAATTGGATGTGGATGTTTGGAGATTGACTCTGGATATGTTAGAGATTCCTTGTCAACAGCTTTGAGCATTTTGTGAATACTTCTAAGTCGTGGGCTTGGATTTTCAATCCAAGGTTTAGAATCATCACGATCATCATGGTGATAGTGAACTGTTTGAGTAGGTCGACAAGTAGAGATCTCCTTTCTTTTGTTCTTCTTTTTCCTTCATCATCGATTATAATTGTAACATCTTGTCATCCCATGTTAAGGGTTAGGACCCTAGAATATTGTATATGAGAGATTATTGAGAAGTTAGAAAGTGCATTTCATGCTCATGCATAATATAGCATACACACACATGTGAATATTAATTTTTGCAAAATAAAATGATTGTACATGCATTCATTGACATTTTCAAGTATAATTGATTTATAAATTTGATTTTTGATATGAATTGTGGTTTATATTTATTAAAAATTGAATATGGGTGTATAAGTATTGATCTAGAAATTTTGGTGAAATTTAGGAAATTTTCAAAAATTTTGGGTATTTTTAGACTAGGAAAAATGCCAAGTGACAGTAAAATTGATAAATGGAAGTAGAAATTAATGTCAAATGGCAGTGTAAATTTTTATGAATGCCAATTGGATTTAATGACATATGTCATTAAAAATTGGGAGACACTCTTAAATTGCTCTCTCTTTCATTCTCACAAAAGACCCAACCTTATCACCCTTGGATGATGATGTATGTGTGAGAGGAGAAAGCTAGGGCTAAGTGAAATTTTGAAGATTTTGGAGATAAATCAAGTAAGTTATGCTTTGATCATCATGGGTATTATTAAATGTAACTAATTTGATGAGTAATTTGAGATTGATGATCATGATCATGAAATTATTTATGTAAATCGTGAGTGGTGAAATGATAATGTAAATGTCTTATTTTTACTTAAAAAATGAGTAATGATTTATAAATTGGTGTAGTGATGCTTTTGGGTTAAATTGATTACGAAAATGGTGTATAAAGAAGTGCAGAAAATTGATTAGTGAATGGATATTTTTATGCTCTATTTTCCTTATATTAAGGTGGATTGATTTGATTGTTTTAGAGATGAATTAGCATGAGTTTAGAGTAATAAGGAGTATTATGATGTCTTAAAATGAGGTAAGTTAGGTTGATCAATTAGTGAAATGAAGATAATATCTAAGTTGAACATGTGCAGAAATTTGGAGTTGAAAGTGTATAAGAATATGTTCTATTTTGGTGTTTTTGATCAATTATGGATTTTGATTTGTGTGTATAATATTAAAAGCTGAAATGAAGTTATGAATGAAGAGGAAATGATGGTGTATTAAGCTAGAAAAGATAGGCTAAGTAAAAGAGATGAACTAGGATGAAAATGATGATGAAGTGTGCTGAAATATTGAAAAATGTATAAACATGGTTGATGTTATGTTTATGTGATTATGATCAACAATTTTGTATGATGTTTTTTGTGGATGATTTGAATTGGAATGGAGGTGAGAATGAAGAGAAATTGAAGTAGGAATGATAGGATATGCATAGGATGTGTTAAAGGTGATTGTAGGAGCTAAAAATCTGGAAATTTTCTAGTAAATGTCTATTGGACGAACATACATGTTCATTGGGTGGACCTTCTCTGGAATTTCAATGTTCCAGCTCTGCTCATGTCTGTTTGAAGGGACATATATGTCCACTGGGCGGACATTCTTGGGACACCTATAGAAATTTGCAATTTTGACCCTTTAGATGGCAAAATCTCTCTTCGAGTCTTCATAAAAGTTATAGAAATCCAAGTTGTCTTTGAAATTGTACTTGAATAACCTTAATCCGACATTCACAAAAAAAGTTATGCTTATTGTCCCAAATCATGTACATAGATAAATTATTGACTTATCAATGCTTTCCTATGATGTAATTAGGCTTAAATGGGATCTTAAATGAGCCTAGTGGATGATGAATGAAGCGACTAAAGTAAGGAAAGTGTATTAGGTATTAAAGGATGATTGAAAGATGATGTTAATTGATTTTGAGATGCGTATTAAGGAAATGTACCCAAGATTGTCATTGAACATGCATTGTACATAATCTATATATACATATGTGCATAAATGAGTACATATACAATTGTATAAAGTTGTAATGTGTAAATGTTTGTTGTATGATATAGAGGAGCAAATATATCGTGTGCATCCAAACATTACCGAGATGTCGAGGCAATAAGCTATTTGGAGCTAACTGTGAGTAACCTAAGATGGTCTTACTATGATTGTTTGCTTATTAGATTATGTATTGAATTGTTATGCGATGTGTATGTACTGAATTCCAGACATTCAATGTCTGAGGCGTTTGATGCATAAATAAAAAATTAGAAGTGCTACTTAAATGTGAATGTGATTGACTACATGTTTCTCAACTTAAATGTTGAATGCTGGACTAAAAGTCCGACGACAAATACGAATGAGAAATAATGTGAATGTAACTGAATGAGCATAATGATTGAATATGCATAGTTCATTTCATTTCATGAATGCATGAAAGATAAAGGCAGTTGTGACCAGAGTTGCCAATGAAAAAGAGCTTAAAGCTCAGATTGTGGTAAGAGCCTATGTCTCATTATGTAAAATAAGCCCTGTATCTCCAATGGATAAGGGACAGTATAAATGAACCCGGTATCCTCAATAGATACGGGACAGTAAGAAAGGCACTCGATCATAACAATGAAATAAATGAACGTGAGTCTCATAAATATTGCATATACACATAAATTATATGATTTAAATGATTGAATTTGAAATGTGGAATCGAATTGATTGAAAAAAATGCAAAAGTTATGATCAAAGTATGTTATGATGCTACATGTTGATAAATGTGAATTATGTGAATGTATGAATTGTTGTGATATGTGTGATATGGGTGAACCATCGAGGATAGTTACTCAATTGAGTTTGCAAAACTAAACCAAAATTGCACATTGACATTTCAAGTCCGAGTGAGATGATTTAGCTTCTAAGTCAATTTAGAAGAGAACTAGTACTGCTTTTGGATTGAAGACATAGCTTAAAGGTTAGTTAGTTGAGACTGAAGGATTTAGATAGAGTTTTGTATATTTCCTCATACAGGTAGCATCCTTTTGTAAACAGAGCTGTAAACTCTGATTTGATTTGATAATGTGTGTGTATATATATATATATATATATATATATATGTTGTAATGCTACAATGTACATAATGTTTTATGAAATAAAATGAGGAAATTGGTGTTTTGGAGATCTTGAGATTTATGTTTTAAATTATGATGCCATGAGTTAGTAAAAGTGACATAGTTAGTGCACCATTTTCTGTTGGGCACGTGCACGAATGTCTGAAGGGCGTAGGTGTACACGTCAGGAAGGAGTGGGGCGCTACAATAAAGGTTATCATCATCATCACTATCTGAATCAGGGTTTAGACATACTTCATAGTCAGGTTCGCACATAGAGGGATCTATATCCCAAATAAAATGTCCATGATGATGACTGACATAAACTGATTCTCCATCAAGTTTGAAATAGTGGATCGAAGGTTCATCTTTGCCTTCTCTGTGAGAGAACACGGGTTGAATCATTAGAACAAGGCCTGATGGTATTAAAGGATCTAAATTGATCTTTATTAGGCTTGGCGTAGATAGATTTCACAGTTCCATCTCGTAAGGTCTTCAAAATAGGTGGAGTATTGGTGTGAAAAGAATGCCTGTGAGAGAAATGGAACACTTTTTTGGTAGTTAGTGATCCATTCAGTTGGCATCAACTTTTCAAACTCCATTGGTGGTAATTGCTTCGAGATCTAAATTATGGTAGTCTAATAATAAGCTCTATCTGCTATCATGAACAAAGCATCAGAAGTGGAATTTGGGAAGTTGATATATGGTATGATTCTGTAAATGATAGATCATCTGGTGATGAAAAGTAGCCATAATGGTTGTAAGATCTTGCTCTGCTCCAATGATCTAGATCTGAACTTGAAGTCATTCAACCAAAATGGGATCATCTAACCTGATGTTGAAATCAGGGGCAATGGTGAGGATGATACTTCCATTGTTAAGAGTAGTCAATAAGTTACCAATGAGTGTGTTTTTTACATTGTGTAGTAGTATCTAGAAGAGATATCCTAGTTGTAGCAAGTATTCTCTTTCTTCCATGGAGGGTGTGTTAGCCCCAAAATTTTTTTTCTCTTGATGAGTAAGTATGTTTTACATCAATTATAAGATCTTTATAAAAGTTGTGGAGTTAATTATTATGTTGATGTAGAAAGATTAT
>JANQBM010000006.1:4292522-4303281 GCA_025594535.1 Erythroxylum domingense | reverse complement strand
GTTCTATAGAAACGGGATGTTACAGTGTAAGTTCCAGGTATATTGGCCGTGTATACACAAGCCCTTTCTCTTTGCGGGCACAAATTGAAAAGTTTTTATTTAAAATTTTCACTTTGATTAAAATAAAATTTTCTCTTTTTATAATTTATAGGCCCTAATTAGAATTTTTGGAAACAATCTCTAGTTAGGGGTAAAACTACTTACTACTGAATCTCTCGAGACTCTACGTATCAGCAGGATTTATATTGGGTGTTATTATTGTAATTAGAATTTCTTTTAATTGAAATTACTAAAAATATATTCTTTGATATATTCTTTAATGGTTAAAGACTTTTTGATATTACTTATATTGCTATTGCTATTGTTATTTTTTATTTATTATTTTCAAAATAAAAACAAAAATATGTTTAGTTGTTAATATCAATATAACTATAATTTTATTACTGATAATAATTAAAATTTAGATAAAACATATAAATAAATAGATTAAATAAATATTTTTATCTATAATACAATATTTATTAATGGATATTAATAAAATTTATTATATTATATTAAAATAAAAATAAAATAAATAAAAATATATTTATAAACTATCTTTTATTTTAATTTTAAAAAATTTCAAAATAAATTCTTAAAAATTTAATTTTTATTATATATTTTAAAATGATATATATTTAATTGACATTAAATTTAGATTATGACAAAAATAAAAATAAAAATATAAAAATCAAGATTTCCTGAAAATTAAAAATAAAAACTAAAAATTTACTTAAATAAAACTTGTTTATATTTTTGACACTCTGTCTCCCGACAACGAAACATCGGCTTTGCTATTTTTATTCCGGTAACGACTCCTTGCTCGCTTTCCATTGTAGCACTCGCTCATACAGGGTGCCACGTTTACTACACGCATGACAGTCTAACTCCGAGTGAGGCGCATGGCCCAGTCCCAATCACAACCGTAAATCCAAACGCGTTTCCAATCCAACGGTTACAATCGGCAATTTCAATCTAACGGTTACTATTTGTCCAATGGTACGTGGCTGATGTGGTAGAGGGAGAGTGAGAGGTCAGTGTACTGTTGACTTGAATGATGAGGAAGCTTAAGGGGCACGACACTTCTTTCTTCCCTATGTAATGTAGTATGGTATCTAATATGTAATATGTACATAACAAAACCCCTCCTTAAACCCAACGAACAAGCAGGATGTCCTTGTCTCTGCCGCCGGGTTGTGGGTTCTACCCTTCCGAGGAGCAGCTGCTCTGCTACTACCTCCCTCTTAAGAACTGTAGAGCGGTGGTTGACGCCGCCGGTGGTTCTGATGACTTTAACGCCTGTGATTTCATCAAGGAGGTGGACTTGTACAGCTATCAACCCTCTGAGCTACCGGAGAATGCGTGTTTTGGGTACAGTTGCGGCGGGATGAAGAAGCACTGGTATTGCTACACCAAGGTTAGTGCTGCGGAGGCGAGTGGGAGGAGTGTAAAAGGGGGATTCTGGAAGATGCGAGATAAGGTTGTTCAAGTGCTGGGTTCTGCTGTGAACAGTGTGCTTGGGAATAGGAGTGAGTTTGTTTTCTATTTGGGGAATCCCGGTAAGAGTGCGATCAGAACCAATTGGGTCCTTTTTGAGTATGCGCTTGTTGGTCAGGTTATTAAGCTACTCTCTCTCTCTCTCTTCTTCGTATTACTCGCTTGCTTTCTGTTGAGGCCTCACAGTTGATCCCTTTTGCAGGCTTGTTTTGTTGTTTGCCGAGTATTCGACAAGTCTCATCGTGGCAGTAATGAAAGTTCTTTGGACACCCCCCGTCATATCGGTGTTCAGCATGATGGGTTTCTTTCACCTGATAGTGTTGAAGCTATAATGATCCCTGACTGTTCTGTTGATATATCAGAAGACCCACCGAGTTTAACTGCTGATCTGAATGACCAAATCAGAACCAATTCTATTCCTGTTGGCGATGTTCAGCATCCTTCAGGATGCCAATCTGTTGAACTAGTAAGATTTCTTTAGTCTCTTATTCTTTCTCTTTATCTGTTACGTCTTTAGTTCCCATTTAACATTTATTTTTTGTTTTGATAATCATTTGGTGGCACCAAACACTGTACCACATGGGAATGTGACTTTGCTATTTAGTTGGATTCTTGTGCAGAGTCACTAATTTAGCAAGCAGAGGCAAATGTACAGACATATATTCGAAGTTTCAGCATAATCCATAGACTAGCATTATACTGTGGTCCAGCAAGTTAATTTCACAGAGTGGATACAGTTTATTCGAGTTCTTTAAATTGTCCCGTCGCATTCATAAATTTTTCTATAGATTATGAATTTGATAATGTGTTTTATACGTTACTAATGTGTATGCTCAAAGGAAAGTGGAACTGATATTTGCTGTCAATGCAAGAGCTACATGTGTCAATCTATAGGTGATATTTCCATTTGTTCCTCCGTTTCTATTATGACCTCTCATTAAAGTTTTTAACTTGCCAGGTCTTTTCTTTTTTCCCTTTTTGTCCTTTTTCATATTATGCAATACAGCAACTGTTGATCTTAATTGCCCTATTATTCTGCACCTTCCACATATGTGGGTAACCGATAAGTGGATTGTGTCTAAAGCATAGTTAGAATATCATGGTGGCTGAGCTTTTTATTATGTATCCGAGCAGTTTTTCATTCATGCATGTTCTCATGATCTGTCATACAAACTGCTGATATTCCTGCTACTTAATTTTGTTATGCAGGATAGCGAGTTCAGCCTTATTGATAGGAGCATGTTAAATGCTGGACGGGACCAGCTGTTGTTATCCATTATGGAAGAAGATTTCATAGAGTTAGATGATCTTATAGATTGATTCCAGCATGAATCTGGAAGATTTGAGTCTGAAAGATGTATGTTTGTTCCACGGCACAGGATTAAACTATTGCCTCAAACGTTTGTTCAAGAAGTGTCTTAAAAGCTACAGAATGAATTTGAATAGCCTGAAGAAGAATAGAGAAAGAAAAACTTAAACTTTGTGGAATCTTCACCATATTGATAAGTAGATTAGACTCCTTATTGTGATGCTAACAAATTGCTTCACCTATGGAGGTATGTAATATAATTTTTTATTCACTGTTTTAACTTTGTCTAGAAACAATTGTCAATCTCTTGTAATTTTGGTTTGCAGATTTCTTGAATGTCAGAGATTAGTTACTTTCATCTGGTGGATTAAGAACAAGTTTGGTATCTTTGGTGATGGTAGATTCAAATAAGAAAAAGAATATCAAAACTAGCTCATCATGTCCTGGCTTCACCAACTTCCAGATGTTGTTCCACTGTTTCCATATCCTTATATCTAGGGTAAAATGTACTTTCTAAAGCAGAGAGTAAGCATGGTGAACTTGCAAACCATGAATAGCTACTTTGGACTTCTCGACTACAAACTTGACCTTCTGACTATAAATAATGCGTATTCTGAATTGCCTGATAGGTAGTGCTTACTCTCTTCACTGCTTCAAAGCTTTGTAAAGTTAACTATGTTGCCGAATGAGATTATGGAACATCTTCAAATCTTTATATTTTGAAGATGCATTTTAAAATCTTCAATTGTGTGGAACATATCACGTCAGTTCTTCTTCATAACTTTTTTGTCAACGTGTTGTCATCAAAATGATTTACTAAGTACCCTTCCTTTTTGTTAGTAAATCATGTTTCATTGCCTTTCTGGGATATTATTTCAATATTTTCTCTTTTCTTAATCTTTTGCATGATAAGATTTGTTGTGGAATATTCTGTTTCCTTTTTTGTACTTCGGAAAACATTTGTCAGCTTTACTTATCTTGGTTTAGGTTGCAGAATCTTTGTTTCTGCATGGTACCATGTATATACCCTGGGCATCGACTTTGATAGCAGGTTGAAGTGCAACATATGGACATAATAAAATTTTTGAAGCTCTAAAACCTGTACCAGTATGGTTGGGAAACTCATTTGTTCTGACACTTTTTCTCTAATATTTTCAGACATGGCTATCTAGGAAAAGTTTTGGACCATCTCACGTTCAAATGCAATTTTCCATTGTTTCTTTATATTAAGAACTTCACAAACTTGCAGGTTAAATTGCTGTTCATGGCTCATCATGTCTTCTCTACTCCTCATTATGCAGCCGCAATCCTCTTTATCTCTAAATTTTGCTATTGTGCAAAGTCAAACACCACCACAAATTTATCTATTTTAGGTAGCTATAGACTTGCTTTTTTATTTTTGTAATGGTTAAGCATGAGAAGTATTAGTGAAGGTTGTCATTCTATGGTAGGAGTGGGACTGTAGGAAAGTTGCGACTCCCCTAGGAGTAGTGAACTTTTAGACTCCAGAGACCCATGTTTAGAGGCTTTGAAGGGGTGATTAAGGTTCAAAGCTTTAAACTTTCATATCGTGAAGGCATGGAAATATATTAGAGGAAGATGGAAAAGTTCTACTTATGCAAATACATTACCTGTTGGATGCATTACTATGGATATGTTTTGTGTGAACTCATGGCTGCTCTAAACTGAAATCATTGTTAAAAGTTGCATTTCACAATATTTCAAATTAATGCTTGCTGTTCCATTTACTTTCCCATGAATTTACACTGGCTGTTGCTTCTATCCCTCTCTCACTCTATCACAATAATTAACGGAATGATCAAATTTTATCTTTGACTGGAAGATGGTTATCATCCTATCAGCTAACGCCTTCAAATTTGGATTAAATATCTGTTTCTTGGTATTCATTGCTGTTATGAAGTTGATGGTGGCTTCATGCTTTGTTCCGTTTGCCTCTTTTAAGAACCTAGACTATTGTTCCACCATTCCAAGAATTCCTCTACTTGCAGGGAAAGCACACATGTTACAGATAAGATAAACTTGATGATTTCCAATTCCTCTTTTTTTCTTTTTCTTATGTAAACTATTCTTATTACATTGGCAAGACCTGCTCATTCCTTTTTTCTCAGAGCTTTCTTGTTGCAGGCAGACTTCAAGAATTGCTCCTTTTAACCTTATGAGATGATGCTGTGCCGAATTGCTTCGTTGATACTAAAAGCACTCAGCTTTAAGCTTTTCATTCGTTTATAGTGATAAATTATGATACATGCATGACATGGGATTAATTGATGACTGCCCAAGGACAAGGATATGTCACAAACTGCATTGAAATTATAGTGAAGATCATAAATTAGGTAGCTGGTGCCCGTCAAGTAGTGCCAAATCTGGCCTTGTTATTTGCTTGTGTTTCTAGAAATGCTAGCCGTCCGAAACTGCACGTGCAGGCAATTTTCTCGCGTCCATTACACTTTGCAGTTTACAGTCTGTACTCTGTACGTCTGATTTCGGCCTCTTTTTGCTTTTCTTCTTAGGATGCTGTGCGAATCGTCCTGACAAGCTTCTCTTCTCCCACCTGTCTAGAGAAATATAAAGGGGTGTCTTCTATTTTTCTGGTACTAGGAACAGTGGAGCTGTACACTGTAATTCATGGACATAGTTGATCAGTTCAGTTCTTATTACATACAACTTTAGTTTGGTGGATTTGGACTGTCTTGTGGACGAAATTTATGCAAAAAAATTGGAAAGAGCATGTCACAAGGGTGGAGCCAGGAATCCAGTAACAGTTAAAAGATATGTATGGTTTTATGGATCAAAAGTAAGGAACTTCGTATATACTTTCTTTGTCTAAGGTGGTTTATAAAATTTAACAAAGCTATTTCCTAAGTTGGACACCTGTGTCCTGTCCTGATCCAGCCATGTGAATCGATCGCACCCAAACAAATTAGCGGACCAACAAAGGGTTTTCGAAGAGCATTACGGTGTCTGTAGTATTTTCTTTTTAACATTGACTTAGTGGATGCAATTAAGAATGGCATACCACTAAGCCTCCATAATAGTTCAAAGTTTAACTTTGGATAGAATCTTCTTAGAAAAAACAAGGGATTCGATTTTTATGAATCATAAAATATACCAATTCTTAATGCCTCGTTTATTTTTTAGTAAATTAATAAATTTTTATGTACTAAAATAAATTAATTAGTTTTTATTTAATAATTTATTTTTTAATTAAATTTTCGTTTTATTTTATTTAAACTGTACTCGGTTATAATAGTTCAATATCGATTAAACTTTTTAAACATTAAATATTTTATCTTACCAATTTAATTTTCAGTCTATTTTACAACATTGCTAAAAATATAGAGCTTTATTTTGAACAATCTGAACATAACTTTCAAGAGTTGTGAAATTGCTCTCTCTTTAAGTTATATCATCATCATTGTCTGTCATTTGAATATGGATTTCAGTTACAATGACACAACATGCATTTTGCTAAAGGAATCTCACGAAATTTAAAATGTTGACTGCTTTTTGTTTGGCAATTAGCAATTTCTAATCGTTGAAAAAATCTGTTGTATTCGCCAAGAAGAACGTCCTAAAGTCACAAAATTGGTTGTATCGAATTGAATTTCCAATTTCTTATCTTGTTTTGAGACCTTCCCAAAACACCTGTACCCCAGTTTGACATGTAAACCGTGTTTTTGGATGAGCTAGCTTTTGTATGAGTACACATCCAAGGAAGGAACCATACAGAGGAAACACGTGTCATCTTTGGGCATGGACTTGGTGATAGGGTTGATGTTCTCGGTCATTGTCCTTTTACTATTGCAGGTCAAGACAGATATGGAGTAATCTTGGGGTGTTGGTGGTAGCTACGAGGCAATCTTGCTTCCTTGCAATTAGTTCTTATTGACTCTTATGCTACTTAAATCAGATGTTAACATTTACTAAGACCATCTTTCCCTCCACTGTATAGGAAAATTATATATCACTTTCATGCGCTTAGAGGTTCTTTTTTTTTTGCGGTGTCATGTGCATAATCATAATCACGGATCCAACTTCCACCTTACCCATGCCTGATGGCTGTGGGTCATCTTAGTCCTTATGTTCTTGCAGGCACATCAAGGGGCTCTCACGTCATCAGTTTTGCTCCCTACAATTTATTTGTTTCAATAACCACACACCCACCTTTCAGGAAAAAGGAAAAAGTTACCAAGGGAAAGATTGTGGTAGGAGTGAAAAATTCCACAATTGCCAACAACTAAACCTCTCGGGTCTCGGCTTTGCTTTTCTCTTGGGGCATTCAAGATTGTCCTAGTTGCCCTACCATGTTCATGTGCAGATTCCTTCTTCAAAAGTCAAATTTGTGATGCTGATTTTGGCGTTTTTACTTTTCAGGTTTATGAAAATCAGACCACAAGAGATGAACAAGAGTGCCTGAATCCCTTTGGAAGATAGGCTTTGGCATTTTCCGTTATGCATAGTATAGTATTATAGGTCGTCAAGTCTTTAATGCATTGTGAAAAGAATGGGAAATTTCTTAGTATTCACTTAAGTGGGAGAATAATCAAACTTATCTTTGTCAATAATCATGGAAAGAGCTTTGAGATGTGTCATTACGCAATGGTTTTATCTAAGCACTCAGACTAGGAGTCCATTTCATTGAACAAAACACACATAGTGAAACGCACATTTTGTGGAAAAAGGCAAGGCAAACAAAAGCAAAGCAAAGCAACCGCCTTTGAAACTTGAAAGAAGATAAACCCATAAATAAAGATATAACACGGGTCACAGAGACGGGAGCAGAGGCATAAGAATAGTAGAAAGACCAAATATTAACAAATGAAGGGTAGCAAACAGAGATTTGACAGGAAGCTGAGGCAGAACCCACTGAAGGATAATACATGCAAGGAACTTTGGGACTCTGTCTATTCACACCTCTTTAACGCTAAGCAATAATAAACCATAGCTAATTCTGTACCTAAAGACGGTGCCAGTTCCCAACAAACATACGAATGCCGATTAACAAAGATGCCGACAGCCACCTTCCTCATTTACTCACGTCTTTGGTTTTATAGAGTGAAGGTAACAAAAATCCTTTTTTTATTATATTATTCCATTGGAATGGAATTGAAACAACCCCATTCATGGATGGTCAAAAGCAATCCCATTTTTAGGCACTGGGAACAAATCTATGTGTCTTCCATATCGTCAAGGTGGGGACCCGAGTACTTATGCCACGTTTGCCAAAATGTTATGAGAACAACTCAAACACAGCTAGCTAAGCTAAGCGTAGCAAAGTTAAGCTATTAGCGACCAATATTTATATAGACATGAAGAAAAGGTAAATATAGAGTGGGGTGCATCAGGCATGTGATGATGGTAAAAAGGAAGGTGCTTGGCGTGAAGAAGATGGAAACAAATCAAAGAGTGGTTGCGGGGCTTGTTTTGGGAGATGGGTCTTGGTCTAATATTTCATTATTTTATTGTATTTATGGGTTTTACTTTACTTTGTTTCCATGGGTAAAAGAAAACAATTAAAAAGGTTGCTGTCTACGTAACAAGAGGAGCCATTTGGTGAGCGGCCAAAACAGGGGAGAGAAACCCCTTTTGCCTAGTTGTTGATATTGGTGTTCTTGGTCCCAATTGAGTGTTTCTCAGCATTTATATTCCTGACTAGTGTTTGTTGGAACCTCTCTCTTGCTTTGGCACACAAATTCTGTATTTTCCTCACTTTATCTCTCTCTTTTGGTCTTGGTGGGTTATTTAGTAAATTAATGGTTGTTGTTCCCTTAAATCTTCTTTCTGCTTCTATATACATTGTATTTGCAATTCACATCCCTATATCCTCCTTCAAGCCTCCTCCTCCTCATCTGAGCCTCTCCTCTCTCCGCCTCCTCCTACCCTTTGTTATTCCAGTAGAGGCTGTGCTTACTCTCTTTCTTGTCTCGAGAAAGATATAGAGAATATCATCAGCGAGCGCATAGAGGCTTCTTGTTTCCTCTGCTTAAGGTTGTTGGAGTCTGACCCTTTTAATTTCTGGTACAAATTGCTAGATCGGTCGGGTTTTCTTGTTTTTCTTTGTTGGGTAAGCTCCTTATATTCAAGGATCGGTTAGGGATGGGATAAGTATAGCTTATGGGCAGTACTTTGTTCCATTTCTGTTCTTCATTCGTTTCTCGTTTTGTCCTTTCGTTTTGATTTAAGCTGTGAAACAAAACAAACGTTTTCAGATGAAGGTGTTTCTCTTTGTTTAAATTTGTTAAAGCTTTTCTCTTTTCTCTAATATTTGGTTATCGACTTTCAACTTTCTCGTTTTTTATTTTTGTTATCAACAAAAAAGTTTGAGTCTTTTGGTGATTTTTTTTTCTGGGATTTCGACTGTAACTTAATTTCAGAGACCCTTTTTGGTAGGGAAATCCCATATTACCTTCCCATTTTGAAGATGTGGTTCACTGGTTTTGCTATCTTTACATCATTTACGTTCGGTGACAACTTGAAAGGTTAAAACTTTTAGTATTGGTTTTCGAGTTTCCTGTTGTTTCCTTAATGAGGAGTGAAGTAATTGATATTTGCACTATCAGGCCGTATGCTTTGCCCTTTTTTTTTTTGTCTTGGTTTGTTTTCTTCACCTCGTTTGATTTCCTAGTTTTCCTTCATTTATTGTTTTGGGTTGTGGGACGAGTAGATTTTCTTCGACCTCAGTTTTGACTGTTAACCTGTCTGATTCTGTTACAACTCATTTAAATGTTTTCTTGTTCTTTCATGCTCGCTTGAGTTTAGGTTTTGATTCTTCGAGATTTATGCATTTGTTGTATATACAAAGTTTCTGATGTTCACTGGATCTAGTTGCTAGCCATACATTCGCTATGGCGATGCGGCATTTGTCAATCTTATGTCTTACTGATATGCATATTATCCTATGTTATGCCTGACTCAGTCACCTACCAGCAGATGATTGAAGCTGAACTTGAATAAATAAATTGACCGGGTCTTCTTCAGTACATTAGCAAGATTATGCATATTCATATATTTTTGGATTAGGTTCATCTACATCTGTGGAGGTTCCATCTGTGTCCTTTGTAGAGAAAGTAAACTTGGCAAATCTTATGGGTCATGTCAAGTAAAATCTATGTAGATGCGGTTGCATCCTATCGTAGGTTGAATTCCTGGGAAAAGAGGTTCGGAGCCCTCACATTGAGGGTTCCCATCAGAATTGGCATGTGCTATTTGTGAAACATGTCAAATTGAAGCTTCTTGGCATTGTGATATTTGTGCTTGTAGAGCTGCTTGATCTCAGTATTTAGTACTATATTCAAGTTCTCTTACAATTTCATTAGGAGCTTTTTGGATGTCGAAACTAACATTCTGCATTTGGTTATCTTATCAGCATCAGTAGAACTGTAGATTCTAGATAATTTTACAAGGGTCGTCGTGGTTATCCTTATGCAAGGGCACAGGAGTGTGATTGGCTCCTTGCCTGAGACATTGGACTTTGATCATGGATCTACATCAGGTAATGCCTTTGTAGATCCACAAATTCGCTGGAATAGTTTGCGAAATCCTGCAGACAGCCGCTTGGCAGACTTTATACTGTCACCTAGTCACATGACTGGTGCCTTTGTAAATTCTGTTGACCAAGAACGACAAGGTCCTAGTGAATGGAACTTGGGAGAACCGAGTTCTAGTGGGCTGCGCAATGAGGCAATTCATGATGAGCACAAAAGAGAACGTGGATGGTCATCTTCTGTAAGTGCGTATTCTGGACCTGACCCAAGACTGGAAGAAAGACGATATGGACCAACTAATATTCTTCCACTCAACAGTGTTCATGTTGACTCTCAATTCATGCAAAGTTCCAACTCTGATGGAATGACACAGAATCTCAACTTAAATGCTGGTCCTGTTTCTCATGGC
>JANQBM010000006.1:4143687-4154922 GCA_025594535.1 Erythroxylum domingense | reverse complement strand
ACTTTGATATGAAAGACCTAGGGAAGGCACAGAAGCTACTAGGTATGCAGATCATAAGGAATGAAGCAGAGGGAAAGTTATGGTTGATTCAGAGGGACTACATTAGGAAGGTCCTATCAAAGTTCAACATGGAATATGCTAAGCCTAGTTCTGCTCTAATTGCCACACACTTACAGCTAACAGCTGCTAAGAGTCCAACAATAGAAGTAGAACAGAAACAAATGCAGAAATATCCTTATGATGTAGGTATAGGTTGTATAATGTATATTATGATATGTACTCGACCTGACTTAGCCTATATAATCAGCCTACTTAACAGATTCATGGCTAATCCAAGTCTAGGACACTGGTAGGGTTTTAAAATAGTACTTAGATATCTAAAGGGAACCCTAAATCATGGTCTATGTTTTTCAAAATCTAACCTACAATCTTACAAACATGCAAGTTTATGTGGTTATGTAGATGCAGATTATGCAGCAGATAAGGATACACGCAAGTCATTGTCAGCATATTATTTCACATTCTCAGGCAACAGTAAGCTGGAAGGTGCAACAACAATCAATGGTATCCCTATCTACTACAGAAGCAGAGTATTACGCAATCACAGAAGGCCTAAAGGAGCTAATATGGCTGAAGGGGCTACTTTCAGAAATCAAAGTTCAAGTCACAGAGAATGCTATTTACACAGATAGTCAGAGTGCACTTTACCTGAGCAAGGATCCAGTCCTGCATGAAAGATCAAAACACATCAACGTCCGTCTCCATTTCATCAGGGACAAGATCAACAGTGGAGAAGTTGACCTGAAGAAAATAAAAGGTGAACAAAATTCGTCAGATTTTGGGACAAAAATGGTTTCGGTAAAGAAGTTCATTTTCTGTAAAGAGTTTCTACAGATAAATGAAGCACCTTGAAAGAAAAAGAAGGCTTACCCCTCGATTTCACAACACCAGAGAAAGTTTCAGATTTTCTAAGGTTTCGAATTTGCGGAAATCATCACAAATTGAAGAATTGTGTGAGGATTAATGGAGAAGGAGGGAATAATGTGAAGAATAACACAAGATTCTCCAATAACCCTCACATAATCTCTTTAGATCAAGAACGCAAATGAAGAATCGAAGGAAAAAGAGAAAGGAACATGCAAAGCTTATGAAGAGAAGAAGATAAAAACTAATATGTGACTTAAGTGAGTAAAATGCACAGCATAAAGGCAGCATGAGTGTTGCACGTGGACAGCACATGACCAAGACATAGAACTCAACATAAAACGCATCACTTTATTAAAGTGAAAGGAATGGTCTGATAGCTTGAAACAAAAGCAAACGTGAGTAACACATGGGAGACACGTAGATCAAGGCCAAAAAATGCAGCACTTTACTTAAAGCAAAAAAGCAAGGTCTGATTGACATAAAAACAAGGAGCAAAGCTGAGGCTTTAAAGAACACGTGCATGACACATGCATGGTGGATTGACTCAGTCAATAACAGTTATTCTCAACTCCTATAAATAGGACAAGTCCAAAGCAACATGAACAACTTCAATACACTTACAAGTCTACTGAGTTTACATTGTCTGTGATTCAAGTAAGAAAAATAGTGAGAGTGCTAAAGTACCTATCAAAAGGGTACTAGGGAGTTTGTGAGAAACTCTTGCAGATGTTTTCAAGAAAACACTCAATCTCTTGTATACCTTCTTTCTTGATCTTAGTAAAATCCGGTGTGTGAGTTTCGACCCTTGGTTGTAGATAACTGTGTGCTATCGAACCAAGTAAATTTTGTCTCTTTAATTTTTCCACATTTACATTCCTGCAATAACAACAATCTTGATCAGTCTTTGTGATAAAGACAGCAGTAAAACAAAGTAATATCCTAACAAAGTGTGTAGTCATAAACTAATGGTGATAAAGATGAGGATACTTCGTTGAATATGCAACTGATAGGTTAATAATTTACATATCGAATTGGGATATTTTTGGAGCATAATGGATGGATATTATTCTAATTATGGTATTTTTACATTGCTTTTGGAGGTTAGGAAACATAGTGTTGTTTTGGAGAAAAGAAGCTAAAATTGGCTAAATTGGAGGAGAATAATACACCCAATACCAGCCCACCAAACAGGCCAACAAACAATCCAAAAGCTAGCAGAAATAAGGGTCAAAATGGCAGCAGAACAAGAGCTGGTGAGCAGCCAAAAAAGATGTAGCAGAGGACAGGAGAAATGACATAGCAGCGCAGCAGGTGGATAAATAATCAAGCAAAACGACACAGAGTAATTAAGCAAAGCCATGACGCACAGCCAAGAAAGGAGCAGAAAATGCAGTGCAGCACTATCTAAGAAAAGAAGAACAAAATGCAACAAAGAAAGGACTGAAACACAGCAAGAGGAGCGTAGGTTTTAATAAAAGTAAACAGTACCAGTGGACCAAAAAAATTGTCATATCAGTTAATAGTAGGAAAAAATAGAACATAAGAGACCTTGCAAGAGAGGGGGCCGACTTTCACAAGCACAAAAAAACAAGGAGGGTTTTAGTTTTTTGTAGGGAAAAACATATGTAGCGGAGTTACTAGGGCAAAAAGCAGCAACTATGTGGGTGAATTTTTCAACTGGACTAGGTTTGTAGACGTCTTCTGGAGTTTAACAATAATTGACAGCTGGAGTTGACTTTGAAGACATCTTTATGTTGGGTTTTGTTTCCCACCTTTTGCTTTCAAGGGAGAAACAATGTGGAACTTAAAACTCCACCCTCACATGTTCTCCTTTAAGTTTCTTCTGTAAGAATAATTTTCCTTTTTTAATAATATTCATGTGTTCTTCTTTCTTTATGGTTTGTAACTAATTTTATTATTCTAGTTGGAGGATTATTTTGAAACCTTGATTCTAAATCGATTGTGAGTTCAAATAGGTTTTAATGAATGCAATTGTGCATGGATATTTCATTAATTCCTGAATTCACTGATGTTATCATGGTTTTGGGTTTTGTTGAATAGATGCATATATTTAATAATCCTGAAATAATCTACTACTAATTAAAACGATAAATTCGTAATTGTTTGTTGATTTTAATAAGTGGCAATCGACATAATTTTATGTCCTCATTAAGAAGTTTAATATATTTCGTGGAATTAATTAATCTAATTGCAATAAACCATCTGTTGAGTTTATTGGTTAGAATTGGGTCTTTCTAGATTTTAAGATTGTCAAAACATTAAATCTTACGAGCTGCCTTTAGGGTTATTTTTTGATTAGGGAGTAGTTATTCGATATGTTCGTGATTACCGTACAAGGTAAGGAAAAATTGGTTGTTATTGATCTGTTCTTAATAACTAGAACTAATTTATTCATGAATATGTTGAATTACTTTTGCATCAATGATCAATTACATGAATCAAGGTGGAAATAAATTCCTTTAACTAAAAGTTTGTTTTATTGAATTTCAAATCAAGTCTGTTTTATTGAATTTCAAATCAATTCATTTTTGTTATTTTTAATATTGCTTTTAACATAATTTCCAAACCCCCTTTTTTTTTTTACTTAATTGTTTAAAAGAGATAAATTAATATTCCCTGAGGAGACAACTTTACTCCACTGTGCTACATTAATATTCTAAGTAGGTTAATTATTTTTGGTTGATTTGACACTCACCAAATTTTGGCACTGTTCTCGAGGACTGGTGTCAAGGACTTATTTCTTTTAATTTTTTTGTTTTTTTTTTGTTCTAGTTGATGCCTCGCTCTTCCCATACAGGTGAACTGATTTTTGATCCAGAAGTTGAAAAGACAACCAAGACTAACAGAAAAGTGAAAATAAGAAGATCATTTGCGTGCTTCAACGTCTTATTTTGAAGAATTAGATCGTGAGTTTGAAGAACAAGAGACTGGAGAGACGATTGTTAAAGAGCCAATCACTAAAAAAAGGTCAATGGGTGAACGACCACAGCAACAAACATTAAGGGAGTTAGCAACTCCTAATGTCAACCAGCAACCTTTATACATTGAGTTCCCTAATATTAATGCACCTTTTAAGCTTAAATCTGGTTTAATACACTTATTGCCTACTTTCTATGGACTTGCAGGTGAGGATCCCCACAAGCATTTGAAGGAATTTCATATTGTTTGCTCATCTATAAAGCCACAGGTAGTTATCCAAGAGTAGATAAAGCTTAGAGCTTTTCAATTTTCATTAGCCAATAAGGCCAAAGATTGGCTCTATTATTTATCGTCTGGGTCCATAACCACGTGGAATGAGCTGAAGAAGTAATTCCTAGAGAAATTCTTCCATGCTTCCCGCGTTGCAAACATCAGAAAAGATATTTGTGGAATCCAACAATTTAATGGAGAGATATTGTACGAGTATTGGGAGAGATTCAAACAACTATGCGCAAGCTGTCCTCAACATCAGATTCCGGACCAACTGCTTATCCAGTACTTCTATGAAGACTTGCAACCAATGGATCAGAATATGATTGATGTCACAAATGGAGGAGCATTGGTGAATAAAACCATAGATGAAGCAAGGAGTTTGATCTTTAGCATGGCCGCTAATGCACAACAGTTCGGGACTCGACAAGATAGCGCACCACGAAGGGTTAATGAGGTTAATGTTTCTTCCACCAATCAAAGATTAGATACTTTGACTTCTTTGGTGGAAAAATTAGTTGTAGGACAAATTCAACAGGTCAAAACATGTGGTATTTGCTCTATAATGGGTCATGCAACATACATGTGTCTTACTCTTCAAGAAGACCTCAATGAGCAAGTAAATGTCGTAGGAGGATTTCCAGGACCACTGTAAAAGAGATATGATCCCTACTTGAACCACTACAATCCAGGTTAGCGAGATCACCTTAATTTTAGTTATGGCAATAAGCCACAAGGATTTCAGTCATATCACTTCAAATGAGACCATTAATTCCACCACCTTAGGCATCATCATCTTCTAAGCTAGGTATGTCTTTGGAAGATATTGTGAAAAGTTTGGCCACTAACACTTAAACTTTTCAACAGAGAACGCGGTCCATTATCCAAAATCGAGAAAAGTAAGTGTCCCAATTAGTCACAACGATGAGCAACATGGAAGCTAGGAAGGGCAAGCTCCCTGCCTAGGTAGAAATTAATCCAAGGGAAAACATTAGTGCCATGACACTTCAAACCAAAAAAGAGGTGCAAAGTTATATACCTAAGGAGCAACCATTTAAAGAGCCTCAAGCTGAAGAGAACAACACCCCTTCGAATGAATCAACAAAGGAGGTAAGTAGTGAGTCGGTTAAGACAAAACCTCAAATTGTGATTCCCCTACCTTTTCCTAGCAGGTTAGCAAAACCGAAGAAAGAAGAGAAGGAAAAGGGAATTTTTGAGACCTTTCGCAAGGTTGAAATTAACATCCTTCTACTGGATGTTATTGATTAAATACCAAAGTATGCAAGATTTCTTAAAGACATGTGTTCTAAAAAGAAAAAGCATGAGATTGAGGGAAAAATTGTAGTTGGTCAAAACATGTCAGTTGTCGTGCAAAGGAAAGTGCCACCAAAGTGTGGAAATCTATGTTTGCCATATCATGTATTATTGGCACAACTAAAATCGAAAAAGTCATGCTTGATCTAAGATCTTCAATTAATGTCATTCCATTGTTAGTTTATAGCTTGTTGAATTTAGGACCAATGAAAGCAATCAATGTAGTAATTTGACTGGCTAATAGATCTGTAATTTATCCTGAAAGCATGATTGAAGATATTTTAGTTAAAGCGGATGAACTTATTTTTCCTGCTGATTTCTATATTGTGGATACAGGTAATGATATATCTCCTGATGCTTCTATTATTCTTCTAGGAAGAACATTCATGAAAACAACAAAAACTAAGATTGATGTTGATTTGGGTATTTTAACATTTGAATTTGATGGAAATGTTGTCACTTTTAATATGCCAAATGTCATAAAATACCCAGATGACCATAATTTTGTTTTTCATGTTAGCATGATTGATGCTATTGTGCGAGAGCATTTTGAAAGTGATTTGGTGCAGGATAAGTTGGAGGTCGTTTTAAGGAATAATATGACAGAGAGAGATGACGAATTGGAGAGTGAGATTGAGCTTAAAGACACTATTATGACACTTTCATCTATATCAGAGATAAAATAAAGGTCAGTGAATAGTATTTCTGAAAGAATTCTTCATTCTATTGAACAGGCTCCTAAGCTCGAGTTGAAACCATTACCAACACATCTCAAGTACGTGTATTTGGGAGAGGTGAGACCTTACCAATCATCATTGCTAATGATTTGACCATGGTACAAGAGGAGAATTTGATACGAGTGTTGAAAGACTATAAATAAACCATTGGTTAGACCTTGGTGAACATAAAAAGGATCAGCCCTTCAGTATGCATGCATCGCATCCTCCTTGAACTTGACTCCAAACTTGTGAGAGACCCTCAACGCAAGTTGAATCCAACAATGAAAGATGTGGTGATGAAGGAAATTCTAAAATTATTAGAATTTGGGATTATCTTCCCTATTTTTGATAGTTAATGGGTAAGTCCAATCTATGTGGTTCCAAAAAACTCTGGCTTTATATTGGTTAAAAATGAAAGTAATGAATTGGTACCTATGAGATTGCAAACCAGATGGCAAATATGTATTGAATTTTGCAAGTTAAATGCCGCCACAAGGAATGATCATTTTCCACTTCTTTTCATTGATCAAATGCTTGAAAATTTGAAAGGTAAACTAATTTTCTGTTTCTTGGATGGGTTTTCTAGTTATTATCAAATTATTGTAGCTCCAGAAGACCAAGAAAAAACAACCTTTACTTGTCTATTTGGTACTTTTGCATATCGACGTATGCCTTTTGGAGCATATTGGATGGATATTATTCTGATTATGGTATTTTTTACATTGGTTTGGAGGTTAGGAAATATAGAGTTGTTTTGGAGAAAAGAAGCTAAAATTAGCTAAATTGGAGGAGAATAATACACCTAGTACCAGCCCAACAAACACGCCAGCAAACAAGCCAAAAGCTAGCAGAAATAAGGTGTCAAAATGGTAGCAGAATAAGAGCTGTGAGTAGCCAAAAACGATGTAGTAGAGGACAGAAGAAATGACATAGCAGCACAGCATGTGGATAACTAACCAAGCAAAATAACGTAGCGTAATGAAGCAAAACAACGAAACACAACCAAGGAAGGAGTAGAAACGTAGCACAACACTATCAAAGAAAAGAAAAACAAAACGCAGCAGAGGTAGGAGTGAAACGCAATAAGAGGAGTGTAGGTTTTAATAAAAGTAAACAGTACCAGTGGACCCAAAAAATTTGTCACATCAGTGAATAGTAGAAAAATAGAACAGAAGAGAGCTTGCGTGAGAAGGGGTCGGCTTTCACAAGCACAAAAAAAAAGATGGTTTTAGTTTTTTTTTAGAGAAAAAGGGACATATCTTTTAGGAAAAAAGCAGTACAAGGGCTATTTTTTAAAAAAGAGAGGAGGGCAACAAAAGGGTGGCGACTGTTTTCTTTCTGAAGGAGAAACATCTTTTTGGAGAACAACATACATAGGCGACTTTACCAAGGCAAAAAGTAGTAGCTACATGGGTAAATTTTTCAGCTGGACCAGGTCTGAGGACGTCTTCTGGAGTTTGGCAACAATCGACAGTTGGAGCTGGATTTGGAGACATCTTTACACTAGGTTTTGTTTCCCAACTTTTGCTTTAAAGAGAGAAACAACATGGAACTTAAAACTCCACCCTCATATGTTCTCCTTTAAGTTTCTTCCATAAGAATAATTTTCCTTTTTTTAATAATATCATGTGTTCTTTTTCCTTTATGGCTTGTAACTAATTTGTTTTATTCTAGTTGGATTATATTGAAACCTTGATTCTAAATCGATTGTGGGATCGAATGGGTTTTAATGAATGCAATTGTGCAAGGATATTTAATTAATTCCTGAATTCATTGATGTTATGTTGGTTTTAGATTTTATTGAATATATGCATATATTTAATAATCCTGAAATAATCTTCTGCTAATTAAAATGACAAATCCGTAATTGTTTATGGATTTTAGTAAGTGGCAATCGACATAATTTTATTTCCTCATTAAGAAGTTTAATATATGCCGTGGAATTAATTAATCTAATTGCAATAAATCATATGTTGAGTTTGCTGGTTAGATTTCTAGATTTTAAGGCTATCGAAACATTAAATCCTACAAGCCGCCTCTAAGTTTGTTTTTCTATTAGGAAGTAATTATTCAATCTATTCGAGATTGCCGTACAAGGTAAGGAAAGATTGGTTATTATAGATCTTTTCTTAATAACTAGAACCAATTTATTCATGAATATGTTAAATTACTTTTGCATCAATGATCAATTGTATGAATCAAGGTGGAAATAAATTTCTTTAACTAAAAGTTTGTTTTATTGAATTTCAAATCAAGTCTATTTTATTGAATTTTAAATCAATTCATTTTTGTTATTTTTAATATTGCTTTTAATATAATTTCCAAACCCCTTTATTTTTTTACTTAATTGTTTAAAAGAGATAAACCACCATTCCTTGAGGAGACGACCTTACTTCATTATGCGACGTTAATATTCTAAGTAGGCTAATTAATTTTGGTTGATTTGACACTCACCAGCAGCCTTACTAAAAGAGATAAAGTCAGGAATGTAGTGATAAGAGACAAATTAAAAGTGACTAATATTATTAAAAATTTAGGAGATAAGACTTGGATAGTTTGGACATGTTAAAAAGAGATACCCATATGCTTTAGTGAGAAGATGCGGGAAAATATTACTTAGAGACTATAAGAGAAAAAAAGAAAGGCCTAAAAAGAATTAGAGGAGGTGATTATGAATGATATGACATTGCTCGGATTTATCAAACATATAACCCACAATATAAAACGTTAGCATACTAGGATACAAATAAATGATCTATCGTAAAGAGATCGTTGTCATTCTCATAGTTATTTTAACCTTTTCTTCTTGTAGTTAGCCTGAACTTTTAATTATATAGTACTTACCTCTTTGGAATTTAACTTAAGTTTTTTTCCTTATTATTATTATTATTATTATTATTATTATTATTGTTGTTGTTGTTGTTTTTTTTTTATTTATTGTTTTTAAATTATTATTTATTATTTATTATTTATTGTATTATTTAGTATAATACTTATTTTATATTTTATTTATTAAGTATTTGTTTATTTATTTATTTATTTTCATGTGGGTCAGTTAAAAATAGTCTCTTTACTTATTAGGGATAAGGTTGCATAATACTGGACTTATCTAGACCCCGCATTTTAGAGAAATTATTACTGAATTATTATTGTTGTCGTTGTAGAATACGTGAAGATTGAGATTTAGAAAGGTTATATAATTATTTATCTTTATCAATATTGCTTCTTAACGCACAAATTAATAACTATGTATTCAAAATATGACCATTTATTTAATTTTAAAAAGTATATAGGAAAAAATATCACATAGTCTCTACAGATATCGATCTTCAAATCTTCATGTACTCATTCAATCACATTATCATTAATACAATGTTTTAAATTAAGTTGTCTGTTTTTTAAAAAGTTAAAACCTTAATTAAAAATTCAAAAGATTAAAAATAAAAATAAAAAATATTTAATAATTTTTATTTTGTTATCCCAATAAAATTCATAATGATTATCAATTACAACTTTTAATTGAAAATAAGGGGGATTCTTCTTAACATTTCGTATTAAACAAGAGCCGTGGGTTGGAATTTCAAAGATGAGTTTATAACTTCAAAATTCCAAGGTGTAATTCAAGCTAACATGCTCATGTAATTGATTAGGTTATTAATTTAGATAACTTTTGTATGAAGAATAGGAGTTGCTAATCTATTAGATAAAACATTTTTCTTAAGGGTAACTTAGATGCAAATTTAGTATAAGAAATGGTTACTATTTATTAGTATGCAGCTTATATTTCAGTTAAAAATATACAATTAACATGCATTATATATATAGTAATGCATGTATATATTGTTTTATGAAAATAATAGTTTCTACTAAAACTATTAACTCTTAATTTAAGATTAAGGTGCCATCAAGTAACTATATATTTACAATTTGGCACCTTCTGTATGTGCAAACAAATTGGCCGAAGATTCTGCATTTTATCTTTAAAATGACCATTTTACTTATACTAAGTGAGCATGCCAAACTCTTCCAATGCATTTATATATATAGCAAGTCACATCGAATACACGTAATAAAGTCACTTAGAGCCTACTAAGACAAAAGGGCAAGTGTTGAAATTTTGATGCAGTTAGTCCCTTTCTCAAACAACTTAAACGGTGGTCCATGGATAGCTCATCACCTCCTCAGTACTGCCTTAACCTACCAAAGTTCTTTAAACAGACAGCTTAGCTTTCCTGTACTCACTTATCCTCGATAAGATTCTTCCTCCATTATTCTGAACAATAGGGTTAGCATCGTCTGGATCGAATTAAGTTTGAGAGTGTCTAGATTTAATCTGAAATTGTTTATAAACAGTTCGAGTTTGATCTGAAATTTACATGAAGATCGAATTAATCAACTTTCAACCCAATTCAATTTATCGATTCTTTATCACTAAGGATGTAAATTTTTCACCACTAAAAATATGTTTTTATAAGTTTAAAGATCATAATACAAGCAAAAGAAAGGAATATTAAAAACGAAGAAGAAGCAAGGACTTAAGGGTAAAGGTGAGTACTCTAAAATTAATAGTTAGGATGAGATTTCAGTACTAGAAGAAGCAGCTGAACAAGCAGCAGTTACGAGATCACATAAACATGTTTTCTGGGGCACCAGAAAAGGTTTGTTCAATTTCCTGGAAACAAATTTTCATTGCAGGAAATGGTCCACCAGAAAAGGGTTTCACAATCAGCAAGTATTTTTTAAGCATTTTTCACCTTCTAGGCCTTAAATGTTCTCATATTTCCTTCCAGTCATGTGAGATATCTTAATTTTTAACAATATCTCATTGCTCACTTTCTCCTCACTGCTCCAATAGTAAAGGGGAATGGATTAATTTGTTTATCAAAATAATTGCATACGAATTGTTAAAATGGTTTTGAACATCTCTGCGGGCTCACCCTGAGAAAAGAAGAATTAAGATTCTAATCATAGAGTTTCTATTGCGAAAAAGATTTAATTGTTTTGCTTTTGACTTAAAAGAAGATTAATATCATGATCGATCACAAGTTAAAAGGAAAAAAAGGTA
>JANQBM010000006.1:4012660-4023206 GCA_025594535.1 Erythroxylum domingense | reverse complement strand
TATAGGCAAAACTAACACAAATAAAACTAAGACGAAAGCAAAAAGTAATTTCACCCATCATATTAATTATAATCTTATATTATTTTAATAAATCTCCCATATTCAAAATTTCTATTATTCCATAACTATTTTTTCCTTACATTATAACTCACTAAATTAACTAGACATTATTACTGCGCATTGTGCAATAATACTCTGCTAGTACGTCATTAAAACTTGATGTTATTGCGACGATATCACCTAATCGTTGTAAAATATGTTCACTTTTCCAATGTTTTATGGAACCGTCGTAACATCCTTTACTTATAGCAATGAAGACTTAAATCCCCGCTAAATGTTTTCTTTTAGAGACGATTTATAAATCGTCGCCAATTAAAACGTCGCAAATAGATTGACTTGTTGTAGTGTCTATGCAATTACAGATAGATTAAATCAATGCAAAGAAATCTAATTTTAAGAAACAAGTTGAGCTTTCCACTTCTTGCTTGACTGATGATTCTTTTGATAAATAAAACAATTACGCAAAGGTTTTAGTGCATTCGTTTATCTATTTAAGAAATATTTTCGTTTAAAAAATCCTATTTTAACACCAAAATTTATTGATTCTAATTACTTTTTCAAAGAAAAATATCAAGATTGAATTTTCAAACTTTCTTTTGAAAAACTATATATATATAGAGCGAGAGAGATATAAATTCATCAAAATTTAGCATGTAACTCCAATTTTAAAAATATACTAAATATTAAATTATGCAATAAAAATAAAAATATAAGTTATTCATTTAATCCACAAATATTAATAATTCTTAATTTGCTTTAATCATTTTAAAAGTTCTATACAATAAGTATCATATAATAAAAGTTTATTTATAAAAATAAAATTAATTCATAAACGTTAAAATTTTTAACTTAGTAAATCTAATTATTTTGAAATATGTGTATATTCTATAATACTAATATTATATAATAATTATAAATGCTTAAATACAGTATTATGCAGATTCCACCGTCTTAATTTGTACCATACCAAGTGTTTGATGACTTGTTAATGACGGTGGAATCTAATGTACCTGTCATATATCTCTATATGACAGATACATGTCATACATGAAATCTAATGTATCTGTCATATATCTCTATATGACAGATACATGTCGTATATCTCTATATGAATGGAATCTAATGTATCTGTCATATATCTCTATAAGACAGATACATATATGGAATACCAAGTGTTTGATGACTTGTTTCTTTCTTTTGTTTTGTTTGCTAATAGCAATTACCGAGTCCTTTCTAATGAGAGGAATACAAATACTTGCTTAACGAATCTGAGGCCCCTGCGGAGTAAAATGATAGCATAAACATCAAAAGTCAGGTACATGTTTTCCAAAACTTGAAGACAAACTTGTCAAGCAGCATTCTACTAATATTTTCACTTACCCTCGGAGGCCTCTCAAATTGTTTGCCATAATCTACCACTTACCGTAAAACACAATAAATGTTAAATTTTACTCAAATATCAAATGATAAAGTAAACACACATAACAAGGGTGAATTGTGTAAAAAAAGATTGCAAGATACTTTAAAAACTTGTCAAGCAGCATTCGACTAATATTTCCACTTAAGAACATTGATTATTTATGTAGAGTCACTCTCTCTAGTCTCGGGTGCTATATGAATCTAAACATTAAGTGGACTAACAGAACTGTCACCACATGCTTTTTCACAAAACTAATGCAATAAATCAATAATAAAACCAATTGACGCAAATGCATGAACATTTGTCATTTGCCTTTAAAGGGTCAGTAGTAATACGATTAAATAACGTAAAAGATATTAACTTTTATTTAGTTTCATGAACTTTATTAAGACTCTACATTTTAATAATTTAATAAAAAATTCTTATATTTTATGAAAAATTCAGAATAAAATTTTTTATTAATTTTTCTTATAACTTTTTATTAATATGACAACATTTTTAGACAAGTGACACTATTATCTAAATATGTCCCACTTTACAAGGTGCCTAATAACGCGAGACTTAACCACATTACAGGATCTCCCACTTTGTGGGTTCCATTGGCTTCTCCTTTCGATTTGCTTACCTTTTTAGGTTCGATTTCAAGTTTTAGGGCCCTAGGTCAGCTCGGAAATGGGAGGAATGGAGGGACTCGGTGTCCCAGCTGTGGTATTCGATGTAGATTGAGTGTTAACCAATGTAAGGATTGGTGAAGCTAACCGACATGAATCATTCTTCTTGCATAGCATGGTCCCAAGCTCTGGAATTTTACAGACCTAAAATTACTAAAATAAGAGCACAAAGCCAACGAAAATTTGCACTAGTGGGTGGCATTGGTTACGGTGGTAAGGAGGGTAAAAGTTTTGGGGTTTTTTGTTGGAATGGTATGGGTGTTGGTTAAATTTGTAGTGGGTGGGTGAAATTGTAGTGGGTGAATGAAATTGGAGTGGGTTGAGTGAAAGTATAAGGTTGAAATTACAGTGGGTGGGCGAGATAAATTTTTTAATTTTTTGTGTCAATAATTAAATTAAAATTGAAAATATTGACATGTGAAAATACTAAAGGGAATGGAATAAAATTGACAGCTAAAAAAATTAATAATAGAGAAATACTGAAAAATAGAAATAAAATTGAACATGAAATTTTTGGGTTGCCCCCAAATGCGCTTCTTTTAAGTCATTAGCTAGACATGTTTATCCACTTATCTAATCAGAGATAGATTGGGGCTACTAGCTCTATCTCTTGCACATTCTTGACTGGAGAATTCTCATCGTATGGTTTTAGGCGGTGTCCATTAACCTTAAACACTTTGGAAGTGTCTAAACTTTAAATTTCTATCGCACCGTGAGAAAATAAATTAGGAACAATAAATGGTCTGAGCTAGTGAGATCGTAATTTTCCTGAAAATAACTTAAGCTTTGAATGATAAAGAAGAACTTTTGTCCATCTGAAAATTGCTTCCTTAAAATTATTTTATTATGAAAAGCTTTAGTTTTGTTCTTATAAATTTTCGTATTTTCGTAAGCCTCATTACAAATCTCTTCTAACTCTTGCAATTACAATTTCCTATTGTTACCATTATCTACCAAATCCATGTTTAACTGCTTCACAACCCAGTAGGCTCTATGTTATATTTCCACAGGCAAATGACAAGGCTTATCAAAAACTAACATATACGACGACATGCCTATTGGAGCTTTGTAAGCAATTCGATACACCCACAAGGTATCATCCAAATGTAAGTTCCAATCCTTTCTGTTCGGATTCACCACTTTTCCAAAATTGATTTAATTTCCTAGTTGGAGACTTCAGCTTGCCCACTTGTCTGCAAATGATATGCAGTCAAAATACGATATGAAACACCATGTTTCTTAATCAATGTTCCAACAATTTTATTACATAAATGAGTTACCCTGTCGCTAATCATTGCAGAGGTATTCCATACTTGACAAAAATGTTAGATTTGATAAATTTGACTACAACCTTAGCATCATCTGTATGAGTAGCTTTCGCTTCTCTTCATTCCAGACTACTTGTTCTTTGGCAACGGTCACAAGACTTACAAAACATGTAAGTCTCAGAAAATAATTTGGGCCAAAATAAACCACATTCAAGACTTTTACTAGCTGATCTTTTGAGGCTAAATTGTCCCCTACACACAGATGAATGCAAAATTTTAATATGGAAGGAATTTCATCATCCACAACACACCTTCTAATAATTTGATTAGCACAAAATTTCCAAAGATGATGTTCATTCCATATGTAATATTTGGCCTCTTGTCCAATTTTATTCTTTTCAGCTCTAGATAAATCACTAGCTAAGGACTTAGTCACCAAGAAATTTACTATGTCGGCATATCATGGAATTACCTATCGGATTGCGAAGAGACTTTCATCTAGAAATTCATCTTGGAAAACATCAAATGTACTGGTTAGAGTGATCCGGCTAAGATGATCGGCTACCAAATTTTAGCTCCCTTCTTGTCACGTATTTCCAACTCAAATTCTTGTAGGGGGCAAATCCACCAAATCAACCTTGGTTTTGCTTCTTTCTTAGTCACCAAATATTTCAGAGCTGTATGGTCTGAATAAATGATCACTCGTCTACCTCATAAGTAATACCAAAATTTTCCAACCCAAAAACTACAACCAAGAATTCTTTCTCCGTCGTTGAATAATTCTTCTGAGCATTGTTAAGTGTCATGCAGGCATAGTAAATGACATGAGGTACTTTGTCCACTTTTTGACCCAAAACTACTCCAACTACATATTCGGATGCATTGCACATAATTCAAAGGAAATGCCCTACTTTGGTGGCTGAATTATTAGGGCTGTAGTGAGTCGTTCATTTAATTCATAAATACAATTTTGCATAGCCCATTAAAATCAAATTTCACATCTTTTTGGAGTAGTCTACACATGGGTTGAGCACTCTTCGAAAAATCTTTAATAAACCGCCGATAGAATCCTACATAACTAAGAAAAGAGCAAACTTCTCACATAGTAGCGAGGTAAGATAAAGATCTTATAACATCTATCTTAGCCTTGTCAACCTCAATTCCCTTAGAAGAGACTGTATGACCCAAAATTATGCCTTGATCAACTATAAAATAACATTTTTCATAATTTAAAACTAAATTAGTCTCAATGTAACGTTTAAGCACTTTCTTAAGGTTGATAATGCATGTTTCAAAAGATTCTTTATAAACCGTAAATTCATCCATGAAAACTTCCATACAATCTTCCACAAGATTAGAGAAAATACTTACCATACACCTTTGAAATGTCGCTGGTGTATTATCCAACCCAAATGGCATTTTTCGATAGGCAAAGGTTCTAAATGGACACGTAAAAGTTGTTTTGTCCTAGTCCTTTGGTGCAACCAAAATCTGATGATAACCTGAATAATCATATAGACAACAATAGTGAGATTTACCTGTAAGTCTTTCAAGCATTTGATCAATAAATGGAAGCAAAAAATAATCTTTTCTAGTAACCAAATTTAGCTTCCTATAATCTATACAGACTCTCCACCTGTTTTGAACACGAGTGGGTATCAACTCACCATCACTATTTTCTATTATAGTTACCCCAAATTTCTTTTGAACTACCTAGATCAGACTTACCCAATTACTATCCGAAATGGGATAGATAACCCCAGCATTGAGAAGCTTCAAGATTTCCTTTTTCACCACCTCCATCATGGGTGGATTTAAATGACATTAGGGTTTCCTTACCTCCTTGGCTTCATCTTCAATCAAAATTTAGTGCATACAAATGGTGGGACTAATGCCTTTTAAGTCAACTACTGTCCACCTAATGACTTATTTATGTTGTCTTAGCACCTGAATTAGTTGTTCTTCTAGCAAAGAAGTGAATTTATTTGAGATAATAATAGGTAAAGTACCTTGCTCACCCAAAAAATATGTATTTTAGATGTTTAGGCAAAAGTTTTAGCTCCAATGTGGGCGGTTGAATCAACTAAGGCAATAATTTTGAATTGTTTCAGAACAACTCCACATAAGGTAATTGCTTAACCATTTTCTTGGTTTTCTCCAAATTGCAAAACATGGCTTCAAGTTCGTTATTAGGCACCAACATCTCTGTAAGTAACTACCACTGCAATGTATCTCTAATTTTGAGAACTGTCTCAAGTTCATCTCTTCCATGTAAGGAAGAATTTTTCTGCACCCAAGTGTTAATAAAATCCACATAAACAATGGGTTGTTCATCATCCGAAAATTTCATGGCATTGTGTATATTGAATTTAATTAATCACGATTAAATTCCATAGCCAACGATCCATCATGAACAGCAATTTTTGTTCTAGTGGTTTTCAAGAATGGTCTTCCAAATAAAATTGGAGTTGAGGAGGATACATCCTCACTACCCATCTGCAAAATGTAAAAAACAACTGGAAAAATCATTTTTCCTACTTGAACCAAAATATCGTCTAACACGCCCTTTAGATAAGCATTCGAACTATCCGCTAATTGAATCATGACATTAGTCTCTTTGAGGGGCCCTATTTTTAAGGACTTGTAAACATCATAAGACATGACATTTATTGATACATTCAAATCTAACATAGCTTTTTCAATTCTTAAATCACCAATTTTATAGGGAATAGTGAACATATTTGGGCCTTGACATTTAGGTGGTAGTTTTTTCTTCTGAAGTATTGCAGATACTTTCTCTCCCCATTGTACTTTCTCATCATTTTTCAATTTTTGTTTCGAAGTGCAGAGCTCCTTTAGAAATTTAGCATAATGAGGAATTTGCTTAATGGCATCAAGCAAAGGAATGTTTACCTGGACTTTTCTGAAAGTCTCCAATATATCTTTCTCTTTCCCCTCTTTCTTTTCTTTGGCAAATCGACTAGGAAATTGGGGCGGCACAATAAATTTCTGCAGATCTAAATTTATTTTTTCTCCTTTTTCCTTTTCTGGCTAGTTGGTTATTTCCTTTCTTGCTTCTTCTCTGATTTCCCTCTTGAAGATTTTTGGAGAAGGTTCCTTCAATTTTTTACCACTTCTCAATATGACAATTTTGGCACTTTACATGGGATTGATTTCTGTTTGACCATGAAATTTTCCAGAATTTTGTGCCTTTAATCGATTAATTGTTGTATCCATTTAGCTCAATTGATTTTCAAGATTTTGATAATAGTTTGAGTATCTTGCTAAAATTTCATTGTGTTAGTGGTCAAAGATTTAACTATATCTTCGAAAGAGGACTTACCTTCTAAATTGGGTGCCATTTGTTAATTTTGTCTAGGAACATAGGATTGCCTATATTGCTAGAAATTTAAAGTAGCGTGTTGTCCTTGAGAGTTCCCATAATTCTGATTTGGATGCTCACACCAACCCGGAGTATAGGTGTTCAAGAATGGATCATATTTTCTTTAAGTTTGCCCAACAAATCCTCCCCTGGCATTGACTTATTCTGCACTTTCCTCTTACAAAATCATGCATGCATCAGTAGAGTGTCCCAACATTAAATATATTCCACATGCCTTTGCTTCTTCTTTCTTTGTGACCATGAGTTGACCACGAGTTGCCTCAGTCACATTCGTAGGCTTAATGCCTGTACAAACCACATCAAATTCCTTCAAATGCTTATAGGGATCCTCTCCTAGTAGATCTAAAAACTTTATCAATAGTGAATCAGCCTCGACTTCAATTCAAAGGTATTGTTGTCCCCTAAATTCAAAAAATTGACACAATGAGGTTGTTGAGCATCTGTGGGGGTAGCTAATTCACGAAGGGTACGATTTGCAGCCATCTTTTCTTTCTTCTACGCTTGTTATCTCTGTTTTGTCTGTTTTCGTAACTTCTTGGCTATCTTCTCTATCTTTGAATCGAATAGCAACTGTGTTGTTTTGTCTACTCGTGTAACATGCATATACCGTCAAGAGACCCTTGGCAACGACACCAAAATTTGGTAATGATGTCGTCTATAACCAAATTAATATCAACTCTAATAATGATATATGTAGTTAGCAAAGAGTTGAGATCGTTCCCACAAGGAACCTATTGGTAAGTGTTTCACGAGTTAAAACTAAAACAAATTGGGGGATTTAAATAATGCAATTCTAAGTAATTAAAATTGACAAAAAAATTAGAATTAAATAGAAATAATCAAATCTAAAAAATTAATGAACAAACCTTGGTTTCAGGTAACTTACGTTATCAAACTAGTATGGATCATCGATACAAATTTAAATTAAATCCATTAACAAATACTCATTGAATGGTATTCTCTCTTAGGATTAAATGAATAGAAACATGTATTCTAATCACTTTTATTAACCAACAAGTTAGATACGATCTTAAGTTTGATTAATTAATAGCTTTAATAACTAAGAGGATCAGTGAGCAAGACAATACACATATGATATGTGTTTAATCTAGATAAATATCTTTCTTAGAATTTCCAATCCCTAACGTAAAAGATGATAATCCTATTTGTCACTTTGGATTAGCAAAATTGCACGTCAAATCCTACTAATCTGGTCGTAAATTAAATCAATCAATTCCTAGTTGTGCACCCTAGAGATAAATCAATTTAATCTTAAAAAGTAAGGTAAAAGATACTTAATATTAGTCAATCAAATAAACATTATTTAGAAAATATCATACATACTAGATGATAACGTTGGTTTCCTTTAACTAAGAAGAAGGATTTAGCTACTCATAGCAGTGATGAACTTGACAGAAGAATAGCAAAACGTCTGCTCTCCATATCTGCCCTTTTTCTCCAGAAAAACGTAAAACTCTTAAAAAGAGAACAAGAACGTGAAAGATAAGTTGTTAGAGGGGATTGTCCTCCCTTTCTAAAGTTATTTGATCATATAAACTCCCCACAAAATCAGGTTGTAGATCCCCACATAAAGAAAAACAACTTAATTCCCAAAATAATTAGAATCTTATGTCTATCGAATCTCTTTTCTAATCAAACCCTGGTGATAAATTTTACCCTTGCACGTATCCACGCTTAGTCAAAAACTTTTCTGTCAGTTGGAAATTCGAATTGCCCTTGCTTTTCTTACATCTTTTTGATTCAAATTCAACTCTCATGTGTTCAAAATCACCTGATAACAATTAAGAAACAAGTTCATTAATTTTAAATAAAAATTTCAACATATTAAAGAGATTTATATCCAGAATTAGCCCACATAACTTATAAATTAGATATAACTATGTGCCGTAATAAAAGACATAGATATGTTAAATTAATTATTATTTCAACCTTGATAGTCAATGGGTGTAAGATAATTGAAATTTATTATAAATGAACCTCAAAAACCTTAATATTTTATTATCTTGAACTTTTCTTACTATTCAATTATCTTACTTAATTAGTTTAGTAATTTAATTGCCTTTCGTCAATTATGATTTTATTTAGTTTCATTGTTGGCCAAGATTAATAAAATACTTCAGATTTTATAAGTTAAATTCTATGCAACTGCAGATAGAATCAATATAACGAATTCTAATTTTAAGACAAAAGGTGAGCTTTCCAATTCTTGCCTGACTGATGCTTCTTTTGATAAATAAAACAATGACGCAAAGGTTTTAGTGCATTCGTTTATCTGTTTAAGAAATATTTTCGTTAACAAAACTATTTTAACACCAAAAGCTATTGATTCTAATTACTTTTTGGAGGAAAAATTTCGAGATTGAATTTTCAAAGTTTCTTTTGAAAAACTATAAATATAGAGAGGCAGAGAGAGAGAGATAAATACATCAAAATTTGGCATGTAACTCCAATTTTAAATATATCTAAATATTAAATTATGCATTAAAAATAAAAATATGAGTTATTCATTTAATCCACAAATATTAATAATTCATAGTTTGCTTTAATCATTTTAAAACTTCTATACAATAAGTATCATGTAATAAAAGTTTATTTATAAAAATAACACTAATTCATAAACGTTAGAATTGTTAATTCAGTAAATCTTAATTATTTTAAAATATGCGTATATTCTATAATACTAATATTATTTAATAATTATAAATGCTTAAATAGAGTATTATGCAGATTCCACCGTCTTAATTTGTACCATACCAAGTGTTTGATGACTTGTTAATGACGGTGGAATCAAATGTACCAGTCATATATCTCTATATGACAGATATATGTCATACATGGAGTCCAATGTACCTGTCATATATCTCCTATGTGACAGATACATGTCATACATGGAATCTAATGTATCTGTCATATATCTCTATATGACAGATAGATTTCATACATGGAATCTAATGTATCTGTCATATATCTCTATATGACAGATACATATATGGAATACCAAGTTTTTGATGACTTGTTTCTTTCTTTTGTACTGTTTGCTAATAGCAATTACCGAGTCCTTTCTAATCAGAGGAATACAAATTACTTGCTTAACGAGTCTGAGGCCCCTGTGGAGTAAAATGACAGCATAAACATCATAAGTCAGGTACATGTTTTCCGAAACTTGAAGACAAACTTGTCAAGCAGCATTCGACTAATATTTCCACTTAAGAACATTGATTATTTATCTAGAGTCACTATCTCTAGTCTCGGGTGCTCTATGAATCTAAACATTAAGTGGCCTAACAAAACTGTCACAACATGCTTTTTCACAAAACTAACGCAATAACTTAATAATAAAATCAACTGACGCAAATGCATGAACATTTGCCATTTGCCTTTACAGGGTCAGTAGTAATACGATTAAATAAGGTAAAAGATATTAACTTTTATGTAGTTTCATGAACTTTACTAAGACCCTATACTTTAATAATTTTATGAGAAATTTTTATATTTTATGAAAAATTCAGAATAAAATTTTTTATTAGTTTTTTTGAGGGGGCGGTTGGTTCGTACAGAAGAATGGTAATAAGAATGGGAATGAATATAGCGAGGAATGGGAATAGATATTATCATTATAATTATGATAGTTGGTTTAGAGGAAGGAATGATTATCATTACCATTGATAGTGTTTGGTTTGTAAAAAATATTGAGAAATAAAAA
>JANQBM010000006.1:3953765-3963929 GCA_025594535.1 Erythroxylum domingense | reverse complement strand
GCATGAGATGTGGAAATTTACCACATCCGGACCCGTTTCTTTGGTCCGACCCGTTCTCTGGAAACGGGATGTTACATTATGGGGCCATGTTTCAAGGCCAATTATCAAAGAAGTACATGACCATTAGTGCAAACGATATATGACCTGTTAAAAGAGATGGAAAACAATAGTTGTCCTTGGACATCGAAACAAAGTAGACAGCAATCAACCTTCTCGGAACTAAAAGGAATGATTGCAATAGATTTAGTAATGCATTGCAGGTTGAGATCACTGACCTAACCAAGCAATTAAGTAGCCTGATAAGCACCTCTTTTTCTTCATTCAAAGCAATTCATCATGGATATGAGCTATGTAGACAAGAGCCATATCACAGTTGATTGCTTCCTAGTGGAAAATAACATTGTGCAGTAATTCTACTTCAATGAAGCACAATGTGGTTGGGGAGATAATAATCCTTATTTGAACACATACAATCCTAGGTGGCAGAACCACTTGAATTTTTTTTGGTCTAACAATATAGAGACTTAAATAAGAACTCAAGGCTCACCAGGATTTCAACAAGATAAGTCTATTGTAAATGATTCAAAATTGGACAGGCTCACGAGTTTAGAAGGAAAATTTGAGCAAGTAGTGAAAGATCATGGCTTTTCTATTCACAACCTAGAGGTTCAAGTGGGCAACCTTGCTAATGAATTTTCTACAAGAAGTGTGGGAAGCCTTATAAGCAATATGGAAGTAAATCCAAGAGAGCAGTTTAAGTTTATCACACTTGTGAGTAGAAAAGAGCTAGAAGAACCAGCAGAAAAAAAGAGCTAAACTCCACCTTGTAGAAGACCAAGATAAGAACAAAAAGGAAGGAAAAGAATGAGGATCCTCCTTATGTTCCTCCTCTTCCATATCCACTGAGATTACCATTCTCACAAAGAATTCAGAAGAACATATTGGATATACAGTTTGTAATGTTCATAGAAAAGCTAAAGAAATTACAATTTAACTTAATCTTTGTGGAAGCTTTGAAAAGTATACCCACGTATGCAAAGTTTCTTAAAGACATATTATCAAACAAGCAAACTTGGGATGAAAATCAACAGCTTCCATGATAGAAAGCTACACTTCATAATTACCAACTATATACCCTCACAGTTGAAAGATCTAGGAAGTTTTACCATACCCTGTGTAATTGGTAATTTAGATTTGTTAAATGTTTATTTCACTTAGGTTCAAGTATTAATCTTATGCCTTTGACAATTTTCAAGAAATTGGGGCTAGGCAATGTGAAGCCAACTTCTATTATTATTCAACTGGTTGATCAATCGATAAAGAAATTGTTTGGGGTGGTATAGGATATGCTTGTAAAAATGGGGAAGTTTATTATTCCCGTGGATTTCATTATGCTAGACTTTGAAAATGATCAAAACTGGCTACTAATTCTTGGTATACCATTTTTGAACACTAGAAGAGCTTTGGTAAATGTCCATCAAGGCAACCTTATCCTTCAGATTGGCGATGAAAAAGTCAAATTTAATATGAATAAGGTATTAAAGAATCCAAACGAGGGTAACTTATTTATAAGAATTGATGTAGAAGAATCTTTAAACTAAGAGAAAGACGAACAAATGACAATGGATATAGAGCTTGAAGAATATAACGAAGTCTCTGTTCAAGAAGTAGATGAAGAAGAGGGGGAGAGGGTGATTAGGGAAGAAGAAGAGCAGATCACCTTCTTACATAACAAGCCGTAAGATTCAAGTGAAGATTCAAGGAGTTTCATTATTCCCCATTTTATTACCAGTTTGTTACTAAAAAGGGCATTACTAAACTTATTTGGATTTCTTAATTTTATCAATTATGTCCTTCTTATTATAATGCAATATGTAGCTTATTTATAGGCTACTAAACTAAAATTAGGCAAAATGAGTAGAAGTAAGCCACTCATAATAGACCCAGATTAAGCGTAAATGAGAAGAGTACGTCAAACTATTGATGTGAAAGAAGTGCTATATGGGAGTCAACCCAAGACATAGTATTCTTCATTTATTATTATTTTTAATTATTATTTTCTTATTTTATTGGTACTTTTATTTTTATTTTTATTTATATGTTTATTTTGTAGGGAGTGAATTTATAGAATTTTATGGTATAGAGTGTCTTTAGATTTCGTCACCAACACCGTCACCACTAACACACTATAAGTATTCTTGCTCTAACTCTTTCTATGTTTTTGTTTATCTTTATTTGTATTATTTTTCTCTCACATTGAGGACAATGTGTTGTTTAATTGTAGGGATGTATATTCAATTGCATATCATGTGTGTATGAATTTTGCATTTATATCAATTATGTGTGAATTTTACAATTGAGTTAGTTTTTGATTAGGTTGACATAGTGTGAATATTTTGTGAATAATGTGTCCATTGTGTGAATGCTTCAATGACAAGAATTGAATGGAATTAGTTTAGCTCTGAACATGGTCAATTAAATTTGTAAAGGCATAGTAACTTATGAATTTTATGTTTTAAATGTCTTTAAGATGACTATATGTGCTAATTAGAATATGACACTTATTCTTTCACTTTATAACTTTTCTTTGTATACATTTATAATTATAGTCAATTGAATTGGTTGGCATTATTAGTACCCTTTCATGAGAATGATTGACTAAGAAGAAATGAGCTAGGCTATAAAAATACAAAAAAATAAATAACAAGTTCAAATTCAAATTCAAATTCAAATAAGTTTATATTCTGTTGGACCATTTTAAGAAAATTGAGTTAAGAATAGAGCTAGTAGCCAGTTGAGATTTGTGATATGGATGAATAATGGGGGGCATTCATGTCAAAATGTTTATCTTCATGTCAAAATTCTAAAATGACACTCCGACTAAACTAAATAAAAAACGTAACCAAGTTGAGTAACTGAGGGACATTTATGGCAAGGTGTTTGCCTTCACATTCAAAGACTAGGTTATCTTGAAAGAAAAAAATGGTGTTATAATAAATAAAACCTATTGATATTTTACAAATAGCTAGAATTTTCATGAAATGTTACTTAATGATAGTTACCTTTTTGATTGGTCAGTAATCATATATGCATGCTTACAAGTACCATAAGTGTATGAATAGGGTGTTAATATTTCGATTGATATGTATATTCAAATCAACGCACGTAAACATAAAAGGAATAAGTTAAACATGAAAGGAATAACTTAGTATATTGAAATATTTTGAGTGATTGGTGTTTGAGGTTAAGTTAATTTTATAATATTTAATTCCATTGTATCATTATTATATTGTTACATTATTTGGTCATTATGTTTTTTTTTTGTGTTTTGTATGTTTGTTTTTGCTTAAAAACAACCAAAGGTTTAAGTATGGAGATGTTGATAGGTGTAGATTATACTATGTTTTGCTAGATGTTTAAGTGTATTTTAAAGTATTTCTTGGATGATTATAATGTGTATAGGCTTAGAATTATGTTATTGTTAATGTTTGTATGTATATGTTATTGTTAATGTTTGTATGTAATCTAAGTGTTAGTTTAGTTTAGGGTAAGAATTGAATCTTAATTTTATGTTTTAAGAGGTGTTTGATGTGTTTGTAAGTGTTGGAAATCAGGAAATTGATGAATGAAGAAGAAAGAGGAAGCTTGAAGTTGTCACGATCATGCTAGCAAGTGAAGCACGATCGTGACTCAAAGAGCATGATCATGACAGGACGATCGTGCTACCAAGTGAAGCACGATTGTGACTCAAAGAGGATGATCATGACAGGAGATTTTCAGGCATGACTTTTTTTGTATCTTTTAAGGTTTGGAGCTATTTTTAGAACCAAATTAAGTGGGGAAATCCTAAAGACAACTGTATAACCTTAATGCACTATTTAAGAATAAGAAAAAAAACAAAAAAATGCAGTAGCCATTCATCAAAGTGAATCAAAGTGGAGAGATCAAGAAGAGCATTAGGAATAGTAATCAATGTTAGATTGTACAATAAGAGTTGGCAATTATATAGACCTATAATTATCAAATTAACAATTAATAAAAGAGAGATCTTAGTTGTGAAATTGATTATTTAATAAATAACTTCATATCTAATTGAAGACACTAGGAACAGTTTTATGAATCAAGAGATTGCAAATCTGGAAATTTTGAATTCAATTAGGATTAATTAATTAGATATTGAGAAAGCATAATCAATTCCTTAGGAAATCTAAGATTAAACACGCAAATTGATTCAATAAGACTAGTAAAATGAAATAGAGAAAGAATAATTCCTAAATATTCAATCTTGATTAATCTCAATTTTTATTGATAGCTTATTTGTTAATTGTTTGATTGTTTTGTTTTATTTTTTGAAATTTTGTTATTTAATTTTATTCAAACCAATTTTGTGTTACCTTAACAAAGTTATTTTCAAATTGTTAGCGATTTTATAATCCTCATAGGAATGATAATCTCTTATACTATAAGATACAATCCCTATATTTACAAATATTGAGATTTTTATTATTACATGGTGAGAACTAGGTGTATCTCATACTATGAATCGCCTTGAGAAGTTCAAATTATATCATGTTCTGGAAGTCCTAGGTGTAATACCATTTTTTGATCGTGAAGATGGTGAAAAACTCTAAGGTAAGTTTGTTGTATATAGGCTCCTCAATCACAAAGAAGCAACCCCATCCTTTAACACCAACTAGCTCTTAAGCTTTTCGAGCAAGTTTAATGTATTCTAAACACACCCATTCGATGGTTCAAATCTTTTTGAAAGGTTTCATCCTTAACCTATCAAACCGTATTATATAGATCAATTCTATGAAATACAATATGGGATGTGTGGCAAGCATATGGTGTACGCAAACATCGACTGTCAAGGTGGTTGTTGTGAACTCTCTCGCTTTGCTACCTTTTCCTCAGCACCTCCTTTTCTTATCTTTGTTTCAGTGCATTTAATCTTTTTATCATTATTGCCTGAAATGTGAAAATAATAAAAATGGCTAAAATAAGGGTAATATATATATTAAACAAACACCAAAATAATATCTTATGATCAATTAGTTATAGACTAATAATAAATACGAATAAATCTAATAAACCGTAACTTAATTCATAATAATCACAATTGTGATGGAATTAACACCAAAGCATTAAAATTAATCAATAAAAATAGCCTTATGTATCAATTAATCATAAAAAATCATAATTAAATTATAGGTTAATTACAAAAAATCCCAAAACTTTGTTTGATTATGCAATTATAACTTAAACTTTAAAAAGTGACAATTAAATACCTCAACTTTTAATTGTTTTCAATTTTAGGTCAACGTTAGTGTCTCCATTAAGTTTGTTGATGTAGCTTGTCATGTGTTCTAGAAACCCTAAATAATTATACACATTGGAATAAATTAGCGTAACTAATAAAGATTAACAAAACTACATCATTTAATAACATAACTACAACTTTGTCATTTTTGGGAATGAAATCCCCAAATCATAGAGACATCCCTTCGTTCTCACGTAACCCTTCATTCTCACATCTCTCCATGCTACTCTGTTTGCTCTCACATCGAACTAAGCTCCTTAGTTTGTTCTTGCATAGCAGCGCATGAAGCTCAGTTTGTTTTTGCATCCCAGCAAACTCATAGCCAATCACTAAAATCCCAAAATCAAACTTGTATGACAACTTCTTCTCTCACTAGCACAATAGCTTCCCTTCACACTAAAACAGTAGCTTCGCTTCACATGATCGATTCTTTTCACAATGGCAGAGGAGCTTCTCTTCATACCAGCACAACGACTTCCTTTTGCATGATAGAGTGTTCTTACACCAGTAAGCGTTTCGTTTCACATCATTTTTTAATTTCATCTTGGTTATACATTGAATGTATTTGATAGTGTGATAATGGTGGGAAAATGAAGAGAACTTTTCATGGCCCATTAAAGACATAGTATACGAAGCTAGTGGATTCTACAAGGGCTTCAACACTTCCTAACTCTTGGTCCCCCGCCACCTTATCAGTTATCCTTCTAACCATCATTCACAAGATGCATGAACTCCTTGTATGAAAAGAACATAGTATTAAATAGTCAACATTAATATGACAAGATAGTAGGATATCAACCTGCATTTCCTCCACTCCAATAATCCCAACTCCAATATTAGCCTCCTGAAGCATACCAACATTATTAGCCCTAACATTATAAGTAACCTCCTTGTTCCCTTGTTTTTCTAGTGCTTCAATATCTAAGGAATCAAATGTGATAACAATCTTATTCATTACGTGCCTTAGGAGACTACACACGCATCCTTTTTCTAAAGTTGCATTTTACTTAGAGATGATAGCTGATGTGGAGTTGGAGCTATAAAATAAATGCTTAAAAGCTTATTTGTTTAGATGGAAATGGAAAATTGTATTTTATATTTGTATGATGATATTATAATAGGATAAACAAATATGGTTAGAAATAAAGCATATGTAGCTTTCGTTGTTTATGAACTTGGTATTTATTTGACATGGGAAGAGTGTCAAGTTGTCATTAATGAATTCAAAGGTGCTATTTATTGTTATTTTGATAATGTAAAAGAAGTTGAAAGGATATATTCTCAATTTTGTTGAGAGAAAGCATTATGTTCAATGGTAAAATAATTTTAATATATATTTATTTGTATTTATGGTAATTGTAATATATATATATATATATATATAATATTCAAATATTTAATATTGATTGCCCGAATTGTAATGAGAAGATGAAGTTGTAGATATCAAATGCTAAGCCTAACATTAGTCAACATTTTTATGAATGCATCAATACAAAAGTAAGTATTTCAATTATTTTTTTAACAATGTCATTAGTATAAAAAATTAATCAATATTCAATTTGAAGGTGTCTTGTAGGTATTTAGAATTTGTAAATGAGATGAAGGTTTGTTATTATTAGAAAATATGTCAAACATTTTTGTGCGTTGGGGTAAGAGTCTTGTTTAGAAGATGCATTGTTGTTCGCAAGAAGTAAGTATATGTAATAATATATTTGTATAATGCAAATTTGTCATAAGCCTAATATTTATGTTTATATCTTTATTTTTTAGGTCCCATATGATTTCATAGCTTGGGCTTTATATGTAAGTATGACAAAAATGGAGACATTGTAATAGTTAGAAGAGCAAATGTAACTTTTTTTCTCTTTTTGCAACTGTTGATAGTACGTTTTCTTAAAAGAACAAGGAAACTATTGAGTATACAAATAGTATTTGATCCATTTCAGTTTCTATTGAAATAGTCAAGTTCTAATAGTTCAAGAATGTGGCCTCACTTTCAGATCTAAATTATGTTTTCTACTCTCAATTTCTGATAAATAAAGGATGACCTTGAATATAATTAACTAATTAATGGAAATGATGGTAAAACATATTAATTTTACAAAGTCAAACCATAGCAATTGTACAACATAGTGGTTACAGAACAAAGTGAAATCATGTTTAAATTATTGAACTAAATCATGTCAAAATTATTAAACAAATGATAACTAATACACATTTAAGAGTAATACATAACCAGAAGTTGGTATCCAAATTCTCAATCACCTACAACTTGAGATTTTCTAGGAATAGATCTTTTTGCCCTTAGTTTGATCCTCCTTCTTGTTGGAGTTATATTGGTAGTTGTATTTTAGGAAGCTTAAATAGTTATTATGTTAGTATTAGGAGGTTTTAGTACTTGACATTGACTCCCACCCATCTACGAAATATAAACAATCAATTATCTAAATACTACCATCTCCCTTATAATTACATATAAGTAGTGTAAATATGTATTTAAATGACTTACTGTAAAGTAGGTATTCCCACTAACTTCCCCAAATGTTACTCTGTACTCTCTAGTTACCTATACAAATAAAAGAAATTATAATGTTATATATGTTAGAAAACATAAACTTAAATATTATAATTCATATTCACTAACCATTCTCTTCTCTCTTCTTAATATAGAAGATGCAGTAATTGAGCCTATAAATACTAATTGTGTGGGTTTTTAAACTCGACTACTATGAAAACTAGATGAAGGGGGTTTAGTTTTTGCTGGCCTTTCTCTTTTCTTTGCATTATACATATTGAAGACAAACAAAAAGTTAATAATTTTTCATGAATAAAAAGACATTTATTCTACAACTAAAATAACTACCTTAACAATTTTAGTTTGCTTTGAAAGTTGACTTTTATTTTTACATCCTCTTATATTGTGACCAATTTCATAACAATGATGGCTTCATATAGCTATTCCAACTTTGATCAATTTGTTGGGATTTTGTGGTTCTTTATTCTGATCCTTTTTCTTCCCTTTTTGGGTCTTCTAGGCATCTTTTTGATCAGTGGAGGTAATACTGGCTAAAGATTTTCAGTCTTCAGACAAAATTTAGGACCACTAATAGGTACCATAGTATGCTGGTAACTCTTCAAATAATAATCACGCTTATAACATCAATTGACATGAGCATCGATATGCTCCCTCTGATAAGATATACAAGCCACAACATGTTTACATCGACTCCTAGTTAAATCCCATAGTCTACATTGACAAGTTGACGATGAACGTGTACGTAAAATAGTGACTTCAAATTTCAAATTCCTATTTGTCTTAATCATACAATTCCTTGTATCCTATTTTACAACCTCTTTCTTCCTCATTCTTAGGCATACATCATTAATAGACTTGAGCATTATATCCCTTTTTTAATGTATATGATTCATTAAAGAAACTCATATTTCTTCTAACATATTGATCAAGATTTTCGTATGAGTTCCACAACTGAATCTATTAAACATCTCTAAAATATTCCTATGTACTATTTCAAACTTTGATCTTGTGCTCTTAAAGGCCTTCACAAATGTCACTAGTTTCCTATTTGTGAAATCCTTATAAGCTTTCACCGAAATACTTTTCAACTCCTCCATTACCTCATCAAAATTGCGCAACTCACTGGTTTCTAAAATAAACTCCTATACATGTGGCCTTTACAAGCATTAGAACAATTTACATAGACATGACGAGAACATTTTCTATGCTCAGCTTTCATAAACATATTCTTTAATGCTTCCATTAAACCCTGTAACAAAAAAGGGTAATATAAATTGAAGAAGAAAAATCACATTAAGAAATGAACATAACATATATAAATATTTAAAGTTTACCTTCTTCTGATTGCTAACAAAGTTCCATGCATTCCCACTTATGTCTAGATCTTCTATAAAAATGCTTAAAAACTAATGTCACGATCGATAATTTTCTCCCTTAACCACAGCCCAAGATATAAGAAACACCTTATTGTTTCCATCATGACCTACTACAGATAATAAAGCACCTCCAAGGAATGTCTTTAAAAAACTCCCATCTAACCTAATCATTTTCCTACATCCATTGAGAAAACCATACTTCAAAGCACTAAATCTCATATAAAACCTTTTAAACATTGGTTTTCTAGAATGTTCAAGTTCAGTTTTAATAATATATTTCCCATCTTTGTCAGCTCGTCGCAACTTATATCTAGGGATGGCAATTCCGGCCTGACTCGCCCAGCCCGTGGCCCGCTGGTTTTATCTGAAATGACATCGTTTTGATTAAAATGACATTGTTTCGATATATTTTTTAATAAAAATATAATAGACGGGCCGGCCCGCACGTGGTCTGATGGGCCATTGGGCAGGCCACGGGTGGGTGGGCTAGTCGGTTGGGCAGGGCCGGGCTTAGGGCTGCCCGGCCCATTGCCATCACTACTTATATCCATGAGACCATAACTTTGCATAATGACCTTCCATATATGTAACACCCCACTCCCGCAAGACCCGAACCCGACATCGATGGTGATATCCGAATTCGTGCCCCACGAGGGTGGCATGTTATAGCACTAGATGGTTCAAATTTCAATACAATTTTTTTAAAAAAACCAATAACATAAAGTACAGAAAGTTGATAACTAAATCGGCCCATTTTATTTTACAACCATTTTAAAATATAACGATACAATCAATAAAATTTTTGATTGCCATTTGGGCCCATTACAAAATACAATCATTTCCAATTTCCCATAGTTATTACAAACCGTAATATTTAATTTTAAAGATACAAAAATTTGCGGAATACACAATTCAGTAGAAAACAAAGGAAT
>JANQBM010000006.1:3898880-3909281 GCA_025594535.1 Erythroxylum domingense | reverse complement strand
ATTGGGATATGTATTGATGCAGAATGGCAAGGTGATAGCCTATGCATCGAGACAACTAAGGTCTCATGAGATTAACTATCCAGTATATGATTTAGAGCTAGCTACAGTTATTTTTACTCTAAAGATATGGAGACATTATCTATATGGAGAGACATTCCAGCTATGTACTGATCACAGAGTTTGAGATATCTGTTAAGTCAGAAAGAATTGAACATGAGATAGAGGAGATGGGTAGAGTTATTGAAAGATTATGACTGTACAATTGAGTATCATCCAGGAAAAGCCAATATGGTGGCTGATGCTTTGAGCAGAAAGTCGAATACCAGTGTAGCTCAGATTCAGTTATTAAGGTTACCCAACTCGATTCAATTGAGAGCTTTGAATGTGGAGTTGAATCTTGAGCATAATGAGGCATTAATAGCTACATTGAAATTGAGGCCAATGTTACATGATGGAATAAGAAGGGTTCAGAGCAAGGACCCTGACATAGTGAAACTGATGGAGAAATTTAAGATGAATCCGGAGTCTGAATTTGAATTGAGGGACAAAACATTATGGTTAAAACAGAGATTATATGTGCCTAGTGTGGATGATCTGAGGAAGGAAATCTTAAAGGAAGCTCATATGGTCATTTATGTTATGCATCCTGGTACTACTAAGATGTATAACACACTGAAACAACATTTCTGGTGGCTTGGAATGAAAAAGCAAGTAGCAGATTTTGTTTCTAAATGTATAACATGCCAGCAGGTTAAGGATGAGCATCAGGCTCCAGTTGGGAAGCTATATTCTTTGCCTATTCCAGAGTGGAAATGGGAATGAATCACTATGGATTTTATTATGGGTTTGCCTAAAACTCCAAGGCAAAATGATGCTATATAGGTTGTAATGGATCGATTAACTAAGTCGGCCCATTTCTTACTAGTGAGGGAGAATAACTCACTAGACCAGCTGGCTCGAAGGTATGTGTATGAAGTGGTTAGATTGCATGGGGTTCCAGTGTCCATTGTATCGAACAGGGATCCCAGATTTACTTCGAAATTTTGAAAGAGTTTGTAGTCAACTTTGGGTACCAAGTTGAACTTCAGTACTGCATTTCATCCTCAAACAGATGGACAAAGTGAGAGAACAATCCAGACTGTTGAGGATATGCTCAGAGCATGTGTATTGGAGTTTCAAGGAGTATGGGATCAATACATAGCATTGATTGAGTTCAAATGTAACAATAATTATCACAGTAGTATCGGGATGGCACCATATGAGAAATTGTATGGTAGGAAGTGTTGATCACCTCTGTATTAGGATAAAGAGGGTTTAAGAATGATTGAAGGTATGGAATTGATACAAGACACTGTGGATAAGGTACAACTGATTAGAAGTCGAATAAAAGAGGCTCAGGATAGATAGAAGAGCTATGTAGATCAACTCAAAAGGGATATGGTATGGGAGACAAAGTGTTTCTGAGAGTGTCGCCTTGGCGAGGAGTGCTGAGGTTTAGTAAAAAGGGCAAGTTGAGCCCTATGTACATTGGTCCTTGTGAAATCCTTGAGAGGATGGACCTTTGGCATATAAGTTAGCTTTGCCTAATGAGATGTCTCAGTTACATAATGTGTTTCATGTGAGCATGTTAAGGAGATACAGATCTGATCTAACATATGTATTACCGGCTCAAGATATTGAGGTTGCTAGTAATCTATGCTATTTTGAAGAGCCAACAAAGATAGTGGGTTATAAGACAAAGCAGTTGAGAAACAGAGTAATTCCATTGGTGAAAGTCCTTTGGAGAAATCACTTGATTGAGAAAGCAACTTGGGAAACGGAGGTTCATATGAGGAAACAATATCACTACCTATTTGAACCATCAGGTAAGAATTTTGAGGACGGAATTTCTTTTATGAGGGGAGAGTTGTAACATCCTGTGACTTATGATAAGGTAAAAATAGTGTTTATAAAAAGTTAAAGAGAAATTAGGAAGCATAATCTATGCTTATGCATGATGTGGCACACACATACATGAGAATATTGATTTTGCACATTAAAATGATTATACATGCATTCATTGACATTTTTCGGGTATAAGTGATTTTTTATGTGATTAAAAATGTGAATTGTGGATAATTTGTCTTGAAAATTGAATTGGTGTGTATTAGAATTAATTTCGCATTTTTGGTGACATTTCGGACATTTCGAAAATTTCTGAAAATTTGAGGTATTTTTGGATTAGAAAAAGTGCCTAGTGGCAAGACTAATTGAGACATGGAAAATTAGGATGACTAAGCTCAAAATTGAGTGACATTTGGCATAGTTAAATGAGTGACAATTAGATTAGGAATTAATTGACAAATGGACTAATTATGGAATGACAAAGGGACCAATTATTATATGATATGTGGACCAATCTTGGAGTGACATGTGGAATGATTAAAGGGTGACAAATGGCAGCATGATGAGTGAAGTAGTGGCAGCATAATTGTTGAACAAATGGTTAGCATGCCTTAAGACATATGGTGAGTTTACAAGTTGACACCTAGCATGATGATGGAGCAAATTCTAGCAGCAAAGTTTCTGTTATTTCCCTCACCTATCTCCACTGAAATTGCTCCAACTCTTCTCTACATTTTTTCTTAACCCTAGCAAATTTGTGCATGAAAATCACACTTAAATTCTTTACCAAATTGTCAAGAAAACTAATTGATTATGATCTTCATATTGCTGTCTGAAAATCATCTTGCTTTCACCATAAGTTTGTGTTGATTTTGCTAGTATGGAGACTTGGTTCAATCTGAAGTTTTGTGTTGGATTGGAAACATAATAGGTAAGTAATAATCTGAGCTTGAAGGCATGTTAAATGGTATGAGAATGATACTTGAATTGGACTGAAATGCATGTGATATTGGTGAAGAAGAATTGCTGGAATATGTTAGCTGTAGTGTTTTCTCTAAACATCTTTTTTTCTTTTTATTATAACTTCTTCTCCTGACATCCAAAGGACATGATACTTGAACCAATAGACTTATAACACATTTTTCTTCATGTCCACAAAAATTTGTGAACATCTGAATCCATTCGGAAAAGATTGAGTGATAAATTTAGGATGAAAATATGAGTGTGCTGGAATATTGTTAACTGGAATGATTTCACAGATCATACTTCTGTATTTTGACTATATTTTGATCTGGAGATTTATAAATGAGTTGATTCTTAATTCAGATTAAAGTAGAGACAAACGTTTTTGAATAAGTCAACTTTTAATTCTGTCTCTAAGTATTTTAAAATCTAGCTTGAAATTGAGTCTTGACTGAGGCTATAGAACTACCCGAGACAGAAATCATATCATGTGGTTATTGAATAAAATGTATTGATATAGGCAGAATTAGACTAATGTGTCTTCACCAAAGTTTTATCTTATTCTATTAGCTTTAAATTGGTATAAAGTTTGTAATTTTTGGATATTGGAATTGAGAGATATGAATTGTACAACTTGACTACATGATCATGCTCTAGCCAAAATTCCAAATGTACATGGTCTGTGGTTTTTGAGCATAACTCTTAGAATACTGAATCAAATTGGATGATATTGGTGTCATTGGAAACTTAATACATGGGAGAACAATTTTCTAGAAGAAATTGTTATCAAATTACTTCAATTTCCTAAAGATAATAATCATGTAAAGTAGACCCGAAAGTATGTTTAGACAAATTTTAATTGATTAATTCTGTATTTATATATGAATGAGTTTTGTGACAAGAATAATGTTAAAGAACCCAGAATTGTCATGAATATGCATTGTACGTATTTAGTATACGTGAATGTGCATAAATGAATTCATAGTTGTGTAAAATTTGATATGTGTATGTATTATATGTTATAGAGGAGCACATTGAACGCCATCATCTAGACATTGCTGGAACTTCAAGGCAATAGCTTTTTGGAGCGATTTGTAAGTAACCTAGATGTGTGACCTCGATTTAGAAATGTGTTCTGTTCATAATATTCTGATTAAACTCGATTTTTCTATTTCAATTAGTGTGTCATGTATAGGGTTTGATATTTTATATATTCGGATGGTTTTGTAAAGCTACAATGTCAGTTTGGTTTTTATGAAATGAAATAAAGAATGCAATTTGATTTTAAAATTTGGTGGATTTTATGTATAATAGTTGATCCCATGATTAAGTTGGATATGCGTTTGCTCTAACATTCCGTTATTATAGATTATATACTGGAATGTCCACTGGGTGTTTTGGTATGTAATTTATGGTAGTGGGGTGTTACAATTCCATTGTCACTTTTTACATTTTTCCAAATTGCGTTTGTGTCATTACACAAAAATTTCGTATTATTTCAGGAACTTCACTTTTTACAGCCATTAAATTGAACCAAACAACTCGAGAATAATCATCTAAAATGTTCAAAAAATAAAATGGACCATAAAAAGAAGGCATTCTAAACATACCTCAAACATCACAACGAATAAGTTTGAATGGTTCAACTACTCTACTTTGACAAGAAGAAAAATTTCTCAAGTTTGTTTAGCTCTAATCACAAACGTCACAAGCCTTATTATTATTTTGAGCATACATAAAACTACTACTAACTTGAGAAAGCATGGCCACCACTCATGGTGATGGATGACCTATTTATTATCTTGAGATTGAATAAAACTACTACTAACTTGAGAAAGCATGGTAACCACTATTGGCGAAGGATAACCTATTTGTTCATGCCAAAGAGTATAAGCACTTTGCAAGTCCGAGCCCTTCCGATACTTTGAAAGAGATAAATCCCATCTTATTGCTCACCTGCACCAATCAGCATCCTCGAAGTATGATTCTGTATCGCACACAACTTATTAGTAAATATGACTACACAACTTAACTCTTTTATCAAACGAGCAACTGAGATAAGATTACAGTTAAGCGATGGAACAAACAAAACATGATTTAAAATCAAACCATGTCCAAAATTAACCATTCCCTCTTAGAAAGCTTCTGTCAATTGCCTATTAGGTGACCCTATTGAAGACATTGCTATGTCACTCAAATTCATGAGAGAAGCTTTATTTTTGTTCATATGTTGAGACACGTCAGTATCTAAAAACCAATTATGAATCAAGTATTTCTTACCGTTTAGCTTTTTTATTATCACAGGCCCTTTATTTTTTGTATTATTGCAATAATTGCCCAATCTTCATTTGAAAGAGAAGGAAATCCCTTGCGATCAGCATCAGTCAATACAACTTCTCCTTGTGACGAGTTGCTGCTAAAACTCACTTGTGTAGCATTTTCCATAGCTACAGTTCCCCAACCTTTTCCACCACACACCTAAAAAAATCTCTTAAGTTAGTGAAATTGTACAATTTAAATCCTTATATTTGAGAGAAACATCAAAGAATAGAAGAGAAAACCCTGATATTTGAGAGAAACAATAAAAAAACAATAAAGAATCAAAAAAAAGAAGGGGTAACATATAGAATAAAGGATGCCTGAAGGCTAGAATGAAAAAGAAGAGGAAAGAAGGAAACTAAATCAGGGTTATATATATAAATAAAGTTAGTTTTTAGGTTAAGTTGGGTTGGATTGTGGAGTTAGAACTTGAACCTTACCTAAAATTTGAAAATTAAAAAGAAGTTTGAATTCAATCTAAATCCTAATTATTTTAAACCAAACCCAGCCATTTTGAATTGATTCCAAATTATTTTGTCATATTAGATCACATAATGAGGCATCCATTATAATTTGAATAGTTGCAACAATCCGCATAATGAAATGTAGGAAAAAAATCGGTTATGTTAGTTGAAAATTCGAAAGGATGTAGTGGTTGAAAATTCGAAAGGATGTAGTTTCGCAAAAATTCTGGTTCAGCCACAGTTGTTTCTAACACAAATGAAAACAGAAAGATTAAATACAAAATAAACAAATCAATACCTGAAATTTTAGACTGATTTACCCACGATTTTATCGTCAGTTTCTTTCTTCTTCATTGCTGTTAAGCTAGCAACTGGACTTTTGCTATATAAAGAAATTAATACAACATACTCACAAATACCTCTTCACTATTATACTCACTTTTGGATTCATTCTCACTCCAAGTGCTTATATAAGACTTCCTTTTTCTCTTCTTCAAAGTGTTAGCACATTCCTCTTGTGCATGTCCGAAGCCTTGACACTCATGACATTGAATTTTCTTCACTTTTATTTCACCCTTTTAAGTTTTAGCTTGTTGTTTGAAGTTATCATTTAATGAGCTCCCACCATTTCACCTAAACTCAAGTCTATCTTTCTTTAACTTCTTTAACCACTTGCTGAAATTTCTTGTCAATAACTCCAAATCCTTATTCTCATCGAATTCATCTCCTAAGTCATTTATAGCTTTTTCAACCTCAGCTTGCAATGCCAATTATTTAATCTTCTTTTGTTTATCTCTCAATAAATTCATCTCAAAGTTAGTGAGACTCTCAATTACCTTATCTAAAGATAGTTCATTGATATCATGGGCTTAATCTCGGAGGCACTGATCTCAATGTCTTCTTAACAAGTTTCAGAATCGAATACTTCTTCCCAAGTTGATATGCTTAGATTGCTATATCACGCATTCTATCATGAAAGTCTTCACTAGTTTCACTCTCATCCATTTTCAGCTCTTCAAATTTCATAGCCAGCATCTAAATTTTTTTAAGGCTATCACAGATTTCGATCCCTCATGTATAGTTTGCAAAGTGTCCTATGCTTCTTTCGCCGATTCACAAGCTTATATTATAGCAAAGCAACCTTGATCAATTACACTTAAGATGGCGTGTAGGGCTTGAAAATTTCCAAGCACTCTCTCTTCTTCAGCCCTTGTCTACTCAGATGCATCTTTAAGCACTGGTTCTCCCTTTTCATCAATTGTCACTGGATGTGTTTAGCCATTTAAAATCGAGTTCCATCATTGTGGTTGAATTAATACTTTCATTCTTAATTTCTAAGCAGGGTAATTCGAACCATCTAGTGACAGAGGCCTAATGATTGAGGCCCTTCTCTTATAACCATAATTGCGAAACATAAATTTGTACCAACTTGACGTATCAAGTTCTTATTCAGTTACCAGCGCTATGATACCAATTGAAAATCTAAAAGGAAGTAGTTTCACAAAAATTCTGGGTCAACCGTAGTTGTTTCTAACACAAACGAAAACAGAAAGATTAAACACAAAATAAACAAATGAACACCCGAGATCTGGTAACGCAATTCGGTACAACTTTTCTATATCTGCGGGGCCCTCACAAAACTTAAATACTTTCACATGTGATACAACAATAGTTTTTACTAAAGGAATTACAGAGCCGACTCACCCAACTCTTGACACTATCCTCGACTTCACTACCCGTGAAAGTAAATCACATCCAATAACCCGACCACCTCGTGCTAACCTTAATACAAAAATTTCTCAGCAATGTTTGATAATAAAGATATTAATAAAATAACTCAAGTGATTGAAACAATAAATGATGAACAAAGAAAAAGCAACTACCTTGAATATGCCGCTTCATCAACAAAAGAATGGAAAGTTGTCTACCAAGAATGCTGTTATGAACCTTTGATAATGTCACTCAGATATCTCACTCATAGTAGCCATAAAAACTCAGCAAAACAACAAATATTTCATCATCGAAATGTTAAACCAATAAAGCTGCAACCCCCACGACAATTGCTGGAGTTTTTCAAATAAAAAACACTACAAAGACAACCCAGAAAATTACCCACTGTGGGCATAAAATGCAATTACAAATCTGGACAAAATCACCAACAAAACAAACGTTTCTTCACCGAAACATTACAAACATCGGAGCTACAAAATCTAAAAAGGTTGCTGGAGTTTTTCGTACATCACAACCTTTATCGACAACCACCAAAACCACACACGATCAACACCCAATCAACCTAACAAAAATCACATAAATGACCTAGAACAACAACTACTAAGATGACGAAAACTTCTAAAGTTTTCATACACCACAAATCATCAAAAGACAATCACAAAATCAACACTTTATCGATAATGAATAGCACGATAAGAATGATACAAAAACCAGAAAAATTAGCTATCAAATTACACACTCAACCACTAAGACAATCCTCAATTGCCATTAGAAAATTGAAGAATACTCAACTGTAAAAAATCACACGCTTAACAAATTATGCATCCCTCATTAATCCTTGACATAGAATTCAGCAACACATCAAGATAATATCCCCACAAAATCAGTTGCAAAATATCTACCAAGATAGCCCAAAAAATCCCAGTTGTCAAGTCACAAGATTACCCTTTGTATGTTCACCTAAAACAATAATAATACCCCAAAACTCACATATTACAGCAATAATCCAACTGCAAAATAGTCAATCAAATCTCTAATAATTCGGCTACCTTAGATAGCTATTATTACCAAAATATGTTGTCAATAAAAGTCCAAAATATCACCAAAAATCTACATCTTATTTTAGTTAAGATACGGTGGTTTGATTCTAATTAAATCCTATCATAACTAGAATTTTTATCCTAAGTAAACTTCATCTTCAAAGAGTCCCACACAAGATAGAATATTCATCATAATAATATTCCTCAAATAATTAAATATGTCTAATTATAAATAATGACCAAAATATCATAACACATATCTTAACGTTAATAATTACCATGGTTAGGAATTCTTGAGGGAGAAGTAATCGAGCATAACATTACAGTGTATCTCCTTCAAGCAACATCATTGGAACAAGAGGCTTATTTAGAAATTTCATAAAGGGACTTCATACGAATTTAGGCTCCATCTTCTGATTATTGATGTATGCCCTATATCCAATCGATTGGTTGTAATCTAGTAACATAATTTTTTAAAGGAATTCTTTATCTTATATATATTGAAATGTATATGATAAAGTACATAGGAAAAATTATCCATTGCAAATGAAATTATGATGAGATGAGATTCATATTACATTTATGTATAATCCTTAAATTGTTTCTAGTTATTTTATTATTGAGATTGGACATTAATAAAGCGTAAAAGACTAGCAGCATACGTTATGTTTTTCCTTATAAAAGAAGTAGTCAATCTCATTGACTAAAGTATGGATATAATTAAAGAAACGTACAGGTATTTGTTAAAGAACAAGTTCACTGAACTGACCCCATCTCAGAATTTCATTTAGAACATTACTTGTATATCTATAGAAATTCTCATTGTGATTATTGTATATTCGATCATTTGACTTGAGATCACCAAAGTTATCTTTTATAAAGATTGATGTGTTTTAAAACTACTTCTGACATGTTCTAATCAATGATAACTCAATCGATAGTTATTAGATATAACATGAACAATATAGAGGTAGTTAAGTTAACTTTCATCCACACCACAACCTGACATCAGCAATTTAACCGAAGCAAAGACTGACACTTGTTTATTCTCCAGCATGAAGTGGGATTTACCTACAGAGAGCTGAAATAGACCACCAAACACCAAACTTCCACGAACTGACGTCATTCGTATCAGTACGATCATTTGACAAGCTAGTTAGACTTGTAAAAGCGCTAGGAGGATTGGGATTAAGTACTCTGATTCCTTAATTTATTCTTATTATATTTTATTAAATTTTATGCATATAATTATGTAAGATTTATATAAATTTATAAACCAAATTAAGTGGCACAAAATTAGAACACCTTAATAAAAACATAGTGCTCTAACTCAGATGATTGGGCCACGTAACTTATGCTAAAGTTTGGGACTAAATTATTTGTACCGTTTTTCCTATTCCAACCTTATTCCTAAAAACCTCATCCACAAAATTTGTAATAAATAAATAGTTTGGAACTAGGCAAATGGCACGGATGATTTCCTTCCCTAAAGGTCACTCCATATTTTATATGGCACTAGATCCTTGTGCCGCTAAATGTGTTCCAACTCTATGCCGATTATTCACGTATTTTCGTTAGTTTTATATAAATATGTAGATGAGATTTAATAAACCATGATAAAAATTGATTAATTGGAATAAGAGATTTAGGCCTTATTTGATTGTTGGCTGATCAGCCAAAAAATGACTGATTGACCTAAATTAACTAGTTGACTTAAACAAAAAACTTATTTGAGTTGTTTGGTTATCAGCTGGTTGGGTTGGCTAATTCAACCCAACCAATTGAATTTGAAGAAGCTCCCCAACAAGAGCGTTTCATCGCATCAGCTGATATATTTTATGTTTTAAGACGATTTTTCCCTTTTATTCTTTACTCTTTCATTGTTTCATTTATGGATTTCTCTCGAGTCTTCTTCCTTCCTTACATCTCTCTCTATTCGGATCTCTAATGTTCACCGCTTTCTAATATCTCTATCCGTGACTCTATCCCAACTCCCAACT
>JANQBM010000006.1:3885712-3898780 GCA_025594535.1 Erythroxylum domingense | reverse complement strand
CAGAAGAGCTATGTAGATCAACTCAAAAGGGATATGGAATACAATGTGGGAGACAGAGTATTTCTGAGAGTGTTGCCTTAGCGAGGAGTGCTGAGGTTTAGTAAAAAGGTCAAGTTGAGCCTTGGGTATATTGGTCCTTATGAAATCCTTGAGAGGATAGGACCATTGGCATACAAGTTAGCTTTGCCTAATAAGATGTCTCAGTTGCATAATATGTTTCATATGAGCATGTTAAGGAGATACAGATCTGATCCAACACATGTATTACCGGCTCAAGATATTGAGGTTGCCAGTAATCTAAGTTATGTTGAAGAGCCAATAAAGATAGTGGATTATAAGACAAAGCAGCTGAGAAACATAGTGATTCCTTTAGAGAAATCACTCAACTGAGGAAGCAATTTGAGAAACGGAGGTTCATATGAGGAAACAATATCCCTACATATTTGAACCATCAGGTAAGAATTTTAAGAATGAAATTTCTTTTGTGAGGGGAGAGTTGTAACATCCTGTGACTTATGATAAGGTGAAAATAATGTTTATAAGAAGTTAAAGAGAAATTAGGAAGCATAATTTATGCTTATGCATGATGTGGCATACACATACATGAGAATATTGATTTTGCACATTAAAATGATTATATATGCATTCAGTAACATTTTTTGGGTATAAGTGATTTTTGATGTGATTAAAAATGTGAATTGTGGATTAGTGTCTTGAAAATTGAATTGGTGTGTATTAGAATTAATTTCACATTTTTGGTGACATTTCGAAAATTTCTAAAAATTTGGGGTATTTTTGGACTAGAAAAAGTGCCTAGTGGCAAGACTAATTGAGACATGAAAAATTAGGATGACTAAGCTCAAAAATTGAGTGACATTTGGCATAGTTAAATGAGTGACAATTGGATTAGGAATTAATTGACAAATGGACTAATTATGGAATGACAAATGGACCAATTATTATGTGACATGTGGACCAATCTTGGAGTGACATGTGGACTGATTAAAGGGTGACAAATGGCAGCATGATGAGTAGAGTAGTGGTAGCATAATTGTTGAAAAAATGGCTAGCATGCCTTAAGACATATGGTGTGTTTACAAGTTGACACCTAGCATGATGATGGAGCAAATTCCAGCAATAAAGTTTTTGTTATTTCCCTCACCTATCTCCACTGAAATTGCTCCAACTCTTCTCTGCATTTTTTTCTTAACCCTAGCTAAGTTTGCACGAAAATCACACTTAAATTCTTTACCAAATTGTCAAGAAAACTAATTGATGATGATCTTCATATTGCTGTCTGAAAATCATCTTGCTTTCACCATAAGTTTGTATTGATTTTGCTTATATGGAGACTTGGTTCAATCTGAAGTTTTATGTTGGATAGGAAGCATAATAGGTAAGTAATAATCTGAGCTTTAAGGCATGTTAAATGGTATGAGAATGATACTTGAATTGGACTGAAATGCATGTGATATTGGTGAAGAAGAATTGCTGGAATATGTTAGCTGTAGTGTTTTCTCTAAACATCTTTTGCTCTTTTTATTATAACTTCTTCTCCTGACATCCAAATGACATGATACTTAAACCAATAGACTCATAACAAATTGTTATTCTTCTCCAAAAACATTTGTGAACATCTGAATCCATTTGGAAAAGATTAAGTGATAAATTTAGGATGAAAATATGAGTGTGCTAGAATATTGTTAACTGGAATGATTTCACTGATCATGCTTCGGTATTTTGGATATATTTTGATCTGGAGATTTATAAATGAGTTGATTCTTAATTTATATTAAAGTAGAGACAATTGGTTACAACTTTTTTGAAGAAGTCGACTTTTAATTTTGTCTCTAAGTATTTCAAAATCTGGCTTGAAGTTGAGTCTTGACTAAGGTTGTAGAACTACTGGAGACAGAAATCATATCCTGTGGTTATTGAATAAAATGTATTGATATAGGCAGAATTAGACTAATGTGTCTTCACCAAAGTTGTATCTTATTCTCTTAGCTTTAAATTGGTATATATTTTGTAATTTTTTGATATTGGAATTGAGAGATATTAATTGTACAATTTGACTGTATGATCATGCTCTAGCAAAAATTCCAAATGTACATAGTCTGTGGTTTTTGAGCATAACTCATAGAATACTGAATCAAATTGGATGATCTTTGTGTCATTGGAAACTTAAGACATGTATAAGGTTTGATATTATATATATTCGGATGGTTTTGTAAAGCTAAAATGTCAGTTTGGTTTTTATGAAATGAAATGAAGAATGCAGTTTGATTTTAAAATTTGGTGACTTTTATGTATAATAGTTGATGCCATTATTAAGTTGGATATGCGTTTGCTCTAACATTTCATTATTATAGATTATATACTGGAATGTTCACTGGATGTTTTGGTATGTAATTTATGGTAGTGGGGTGTTACAATTCCACTGTAACTTTTTATATTTTTCCAAATTGCGTTTGTGTCATTACACAAAAATTACGTATTATTTCAGGAACTTCACTTTTTACAGCCGTTAAATTGAACCAAACAACTCTAGAATAATCATCTAAAATGGTCAAAAAATAAAATGAACCATAAAAAGAAGGCATTCTAAACATACCTCAAACATCACAATGAATAAGTTTGAATGGTTCAACTACTCTACTTTGACAAGAAGAAATTTTTCTCAAGTTTGTTTAGCTCTAATCACAAACGTCACAAGCCTTATTATTTTGAGCATAAATAAAACTACTACTAACTTGAGAAAGCAGGGAAACCACTCATGGTGATGGATGACCTATTTATTATCTTGAGATTGAATAAAACTACTACTAACTTGAGAAAGCATGGCAACCACTAGTGGTGAAGGATAACCTATCTGTTCATGCCAAAGAGTATAAGCATCTATTGTATCCACTTTGCAAGTCCGAGCCCTTCCGATACTTTGAAAGAGATAAAGCCCATCTTGTTGCTCTCCTGCACCAATCGACATCCTTGAAGTGTGATTCTGTATCGCACACAACTTATTAGTAAATATGTCTATACAACTTGAATCTTTTATCAAACGAGCAACTGAGATAAGATTACAGTTAAATGATGGAACAAACAAAACATGATTTAAAATCAAACCATGTCCAAAATTAACCATTCCCTCTTAGAAAGCTTTGTCAATTGCCTATTAGGCGACCCTATTGAAGACATTGCTATGTCACTCAAATTCATGAGAGAAGCTTTATTTTTGGTCATATGTTGAGACACGTCGGTATCTAAAAACCAATTATGAATCAAGTATTTCTTACTGTATAGCTTTTTTATTATCACAGGCCCTTTATTTTTGTATTATTGCAATAATTGCCCAATCTTCATTTGAAAGAGAAGGAAATCCCTTACAATCAGCATCAGTCAAGACAACTTCTCCTTGTGTCTTGTTACTGCTAAAACTCACTTGTGTAGCATTTTCCATATCTACAGTTCCCCAACCTTTTCCACCACACACTTAAAAAAATCTCTTAAGATAGTGAAATTGTACAATTTAAATCCTTATATTTGAGAGAAACATCAAAGGATAAAAGAGAAAACCCTGATATTTGAGAGAAACAATAAAAAAATAAAGAATCACAAAAAAGAAGGGGTAACATATAGAATAAAGGACGCTTAAAGGCTACAATGAAAAAGAAGAGGAAAGAAGGAAACTAAATCAGGGTTATATATATAAATAAAGTTAGTTTTTAGGTTAAGTTGGGTTGGATTGTGGAGTTAGAACTTGAACCTTACCTAAAATTTGAAAATTAAAAAGAAGTTTGAATTCAATCTAAATCCTAATTATTTTAAACCAAACCCAGCCATTTTGAATTGATTCCAAATTATTTTGTCATATTAGATCACATAATGAGGCATCCATTATAATTTGAATAGTTGCAACAATCCACAGAATGAAATGTAGGGAAAAAATTGATTATGTTAGTTGAAAATTCGAAAGGATGTAGTTTCGCAAAAATTCTGGTTCAGCCACAGTTGTTTCTAACACAAATGAAAACAGAAAGATTAAATGCAAAATAAACAAATCAACACCTGAAATTTTAGACTGATTTACCCATGGTTTTATTGTTAGTTTCTTTCTTCTTCGTTGCTGTTAAGCTAGCAACTGGACTTTTGCTATATAAAGCAACTAATACAGCATACTCACAAATTCCTCTTCACTATTATACTCACTTTTGGATTCATTCTCACTCTAAGTGCTTGTATAAAACTTCCTTTTTCTCTTCTTCAAAGTGTTAGCACATTCCGCTTACGCATGCCCGAAGCCTTGACACTCATGACATTGAATTTTCTTCACTTTTATTTCACCCTTTTGAGTTTTAGCTTGTTGTTTGAAGTTACCATTTGATGAGCTCCCACCATTTCACCTAAACTCAAGTCTATCTTTCTTTAACTTCTTTAACTACTTGCTGAAATTTCTTGTCAATGACTCCAAATCCTTATTCTTATCGAATTTATCTCCTAAGTCATTTATAGCTTTTCCAACCTCAGCTTGCAATGCCAATTATTTGATCTTCTTTTGTTTATCTCTCAACAAATTCATCTCAAAGTTAGTAAAAATCTCAATTACCTTATCTAAAGATAATTCATTGATATCATAGGCTTCTTTAATGGCTGTAATTTTTGGTATGAATCTCGGAGGCAATGATCTCAATGTCTTCTTAATATGTTTCAGAATCGAATACTTCTTCCTAAGTTGATGTGCTTGGATTGCTATATCACACATTCTATCATGAAAGTCTTCATTAGTTTCACTCTCATCCATTTTCAGCTCTTCAAATTTCATTGCCAACATCTAAATTTTTTTAAGGCTATCACAAATTTCGATCCCTCATGTATAGTTTGTAAAGTGTCCCACACTTCTTTCGCAATTCACAAGCTTATATTATAGCAAAGCAACTTTGATCAACTGCACTGAAGATGGCATGCAGGGCTTGAAAATTTCCAAGGACTCTCTCTTCTTCAGCCCTTGTCTACTCATATGCCTCTTTAAGCACTGGTTCTCCCTTTTCATCAATTATCACTAGATGTGTTTAGCCATTTAAAATCGAGTTCCATCCTTGTGGTTGAATGAATAATTTCATTCTTAATTTCTAAACAAGGTAATTCGAACCATCTAATAACGGAGGCCTAATGATTGAGGCCCTTCTCTTATAACCATAATTGCGAAACATATATTTGTACCAACTTGACGTATCAAGTTCTTATTCAGTGACCAACGCTATGATACCAATTGAAAATCTAAAAGGAAGTGGTTTCACAAAAATTCTGGGTCAACCGTAGTTGTTTCTAACACAAACGAAAACAGAAAGATTAAACACAAAATAAACAAATCAACACCCGAGATCTGGTAATGCAATTCGGTACACCTTGTCTATGTCTGTGGAGCCCTCACCAAACTTAATTACTTTCACTTGTGATACAACAATAGTTTTTACTCAAGGCATTACGGAGCCAACTCACCTAACCCTTGACACTATCCCTCGTCCTCACTACCCGTGAAAGTAAATCGCATCCAATAACACGACCACCTCGTGCTAACCTCATTACAAAAATTTCTCGGCAATGTTTGATAATAAAGATGATAATAAAATAACTCAAGTGATTGAAACAATAAATGACATAAACAAAAAAAAAGCACCTACCTTAAATATGTCGTTTCATCAACAAAAGAATGGAAAGTTGTTTACCAAGAACGTTGCTATGAACCTTTGATAATATCACTGAGATATCTCACTTATAGTAGCCACAAAAACTCAGCAAAACAACAAATATTTCATCATCGAAATGTTAAACCAATAAAGCTGCAATACCCACGACAACTGCTGGAGTTTTTCACATCAAAAACACTGCAAAGACAACCCAGAAAATCACCCACAGTGGGCAGAAAATGCAATTACAAATCTGGACAAAATCACCAACAAAATAAAAGTTTCTTCACCGAAACGTTACAAACATCGGAGTTACAAAATCCAAAAAGGTTGCTGGATTTTTTCATACATCACAACCTCTATCGACAACCACCAAAACCACACATGATCAACACCCAATCAACCTAACAAAATCATATAAACAACTAGAACAACAACTACTAAGATAATGAAAACTTCTAAAGTTTTCATACACCACAAATCATCAAAAGACAATCACAAAATCAACACTTTATCGACAATGAACAACACAATAAGAATGTTACAAAAATCAGAAAAATCAACTGTCAAATTACACACTTAATCACTAAGACAACCCTCAATTGCCATTAGAAAATTAAAGAATACTTAACTGTAGAAAATCACACACTCAACAAATTATGCATCCCCCCTTAATCCTTGACATAGAATTCAGCAACACATCAGGATAATATCCCCACAAAATCAGCTGCAAAATATCGACCAAGATAGCCCAAAAAATCCCAGCTGTCAAGTCACAAGATTACCCTTCGTACGTTCACCTAAAATAATAATAATACCCCAAAACTCACATATTACAGCAGCAATCCAACTGCAAAATAGTCAATAAAATCTCTAATAATTCGGCTACCTTAGATAGCTATTATTACAAAAATATGTTGTCAATAAAAGTCCAAAATATCACTAAAAATCTACATCTTATTTTAGTTAAGATACGGTGGTTTGATTCCAATTAAATCCTATCATAACTAGAGTTTTTATCCTAAGTAAACTTCATCTTCAAAGAGTCCCACACAAGATAGAATATTGATCATAATAATATTCCTCAAATAATTAAATATGTCTAATTATAAATAATGCCCAAAATATCATAACACATATCTTAACATTAGTAATTACCATGGTTAGGAATTCTTGAGGGAGAAGTAATCAAGCATAACATTACAGTGTATCTCCTTCAAGCAACATCATTGGAACAAGAGGCTTATTTAGAAATTTCATAAAGGGACTTCATACGAATTTAGGCTCCATCTTCTGATTATTGATGTATGCCCTATATCCAATCGATTGGTTGTAATCTAGTAACATAATTTTTTAAAGGAATTCTTTATCTTATATATATTGAAATGTATATGATAAAGTACATAGGAAAAATTATCCATTGCAAATGAAATTATAATCAGATGAGATTCATATTACATTTATGTATAATTCTTAAATTGTTCCTAGTTATTGTATTATTGGGATTGGACATTAATAAAGCGTAAAAGACTAGCAGGATACATTATGTTTTTCCTTATAAAAGAAGTAGTCGATCTCATTGACTAAAGTATGGATATACTTAAAGAAACGTACAGGTATTTGTTAAAGAACAAGTTCACTGAACTAACCCCATCTCAGAATTTCATTTAGAACATACTTGTATATCTATAGAAATTCTCATTGTGATTATTGTATATTCGATCATTTGACTTGAGATCACTAAAGTTATCTTTTATAAAGATTGATGTGTTTTAAAACTACTTCTGACATGTTCTAATCAATGATAACTCAGTCGATAGTTATTAGATATAACATGAACAATATAGAGATAGTTGAGTGATTAATATAAGATTCATCACCTTAAAGTGATTAGGAAGAATATTTCGGTGTTCTCGATTAGTATTGATTTGGGAAGTTTTTGGTCAAGGTAGAATGACATTTTATAAAATAATTTATAAATATCATTAATTAAATCAATTAGTAACGGTGAACAATTAATATAATTGGACTTAAATAGAGTAAATATTAATTTCATGCTCTATGTTTAATCAAAACATTGTATGATAAAATGATTAAATTATACAAAAAAATATGCACAGAAAGGTTAGTTAAAATCACTTGACATTCTTAAATATTTAGGTGGTCATGATGTGTTTCATAGACGTCAATCTTAATCTATGGATATAAATTGTCTAACTAGAGAATTAAAGATAAATTAAAGAAGTTTAATTTATCTAATCTTAAATATGATTTATAGTTATAATTTGTATCAATTGTTAACATATTTAAAAACTTAATAAGTCACACTCAAATGATAGGTTGAAGAGAAAAAAATCTTTTAATTAAGTTAAACTTGATGGTAAAGTTTAAGAAACCTTATGATTGAATATGAAACATTTAATAAATAAGAATCGTTACAAGATATTGAACTTTTTTGGGAATAATTAGTATTTAATTAGAATTATTTGTAAATTTAATTAAAGTTTAATTAAAATTAGAATTTAATTTTAATTATATTACTAAAATTTCTAAAAACTATTATAAGTAGACTTAAGTTTTAAAGGAGCTGTCACTCCTTGCCCAACCCTCTCTATAACAGTTGCAGAGTTTTTTAAACTTATTCTATAGATACAATTAGAAACTAGACATTTGTATGATTGCAGTGGTTAAGAGGAGCCAATTTTAAAAATAGTTACATAGAAAAAAAATCAAGCAATCCCTATAATTATAAGAACGCCAAAAGGGTCAAAAGTGGCATATAAAACGGGTATCTTCTCACTCTTGGAAGAGACGGACGTGGAAGAAGCTATCAATATGATGGTGTATACTGCACAAGCTCTGAGATGTCCCTCCTGTGCCGCAACAGTTCATTCTTACAATTAGATGCTTAGGAGAAACTGGAAGTTTCGCTGAAAACCAAAATGACTGCGTTGGCTAATCTAAATGCGCAATCCCAACTTTGTACACGCCTGGACATGTTTTGTATGGTATAATACACTATCCATTCCCTTAAAAAAGGAAAAAGAAAGAACTACTTTGGTCAAGCGTGTATCATTTTCAATCACTTATGGGATTTGAGATCATGATACACTTGGTTCGCTACCTTTCATCCACACCACAACCTGACATCAGGAATGTAACCGAAGCAAAGACTGACACTTGTTTATTCTCCAGCATCAAGCGGGATTTACCTGCAGAGAGCTGAAATAGACCACCAAACTCTAAACTTCCACGAACTGACGTCATTCTTATCAATACGATCATTTGACAAGCTAGCTAGACCTGTAAAAGCGCTAAGAGGATTGAGATTAAGTACTCTGATTCCTTAATTTATTTTTATTATATTTTATTAAATTTTATTCATATGTTTATGTAAGATCTATAAAAATATATAGACCAAATTAAGTAACATAAAGTTAGAACACCTTAATAAAAACATAGTGCTCTAACTTAGAGGATTGGGCCACGTAACTTATGCTAAAGTTCGGGACTAAATTATTTGTATCGTTTTTCCTATTCCAACCTTGTTCCTAAAAATTTCATCCACAAAATTTGCAATAAATAAATGGTTTGGAACTAGGCAAATGGCACGAATGATTTCCTTCTGTAAAGGTCACTCCATATTTTATATGGCACTAGATCCTTGTGCCATTAAAGGTGTTCCAACTCTATGATGATTATTCACGTATTTACGTTAGTTTTATATAAATATATAGATGAGATTTAATAAACCATGATAAAAATTGATTAATTGAAATAAAAGACTTGGGCCTTGTTTAGTTGTTGGCTGATCAGCCAAAAAATAGATGATTAACCCAAATTAACTAATTGACTTAAACAAAAAGCTATTTGAGTTGTTTGGTTATCAGCTGGTTGGGTTGGCTGATTCAACCCAATCAGCTGAATTTGAAGAAGCTCCCCAACAGGAGTTAGGGATGTCAATTTCGGCCGTGGGCCACGGGCCGGCCTGGTTGGGCCCGATTTTGTATTTTTATATTAAAATATATATAAACGGGCCGGGTTTGGCCCAGCTCGCCCTTGGCCAGCTGGGCCCCGCGGCTCGACGTTTTTGGGGCCGCCCTTGGCCCGGCCCATTGACATCCCTAACATGAGCGTTTCATCGCATCAGTTGATATATTTTTATGTTTTAAGACGATTTTGCCCTTTTATTCTTTACTCTTTCACCGTTTCATTTACGGATTTCTCTCGAGTCTTCTTCCTTCCTTGCATCTCTCTCTATTCAGATCTCTAATGTTCACCGCTTTCTAATATCTCTATCCGTGACTCTATCCCAACTCCCAACTCTTCTCCACCTGCCTGCAGTCGTTGCTTCATCATTGCTTCGACTCTTGTTCTCTCTTATTGTTGCTTCTCTGTCTACTGAGTATCATCTCCATCCATCGTTGCTGCTTATGTGCCGACATTGCTACTTCTTCATCCAACCCTTTTTCCTGCCTATTTTATCTTCTTTAACTCCTCACTGCCCTGTCTGCTTTGTGTGTGAATTTCCAAAGAAGGTTGATGAGTGAGTTAATGACGACGGTAGATTGGTGGAAAGTTTTTTAAATGCTTGTCTATTAGTTGAGTGTGTGTCATGTGTCGGTATGAGTGTGGACTGTGGAATGAGGCATTTGGTTTCTACAATCCGCATAAGCCATAGAGAGTTGATAGTTGATAAATTTATGGCTTGAATAGAAAAAAATTATCATAGGTGATACATTGTCGAGTATTTGAAATTTATGATTTTTATCGATTACAATTTTACATTTTACAAGTTTATAACTGAAATTAATAAACAAGCTATACAACTTTATTTAGTTACAGAATTTAGAGATAAAGCAATAATTAAATTTAAAATATATGAATTTAGAGATAAAGCAATAATTAAATTTAAAATTGAACTATTAGTTTTTGTTATCTTGCGTCCTAATTTGCAAGATATAAAGCAATTTGTCTAATTTGTTTTTACCTAATTGATATTAATATTCAATCTCTAATTTATAGGTACAGAATACTTATATTTCAATCTTTAATTTAATTTATTTTTTGGATTTAATTGATCATGACATCAAAGTTGATTATTTAATATTTACAAATTTATTTTTATCTTTTTCTAATATCATTTAATTGTTTAATAATTCTTTGGTTAAATAAAAAAATATTACAATAAAATTTTATATAAATTTTGAATAATATTCACAAGTTAATTATATTACTCAATTTAAATTAAAAGATCTAATAGTTTTAAATTAAGTAATTAATCAAAAGATATTGATGATAAAAAGTATTTGTATAATTATTTTGTTAGAATAGTCTAATTAGAACCAATTATTATTATTATATGTTATATGTTTTTTATTAGAGTTATGAACTTAATTTTTGTAGAATTAAATATCTAAAATATAAATTCTTATAAAAATATTCAACGAAATCCTAAAATATATAATATTCATAACCTTATAATTTTTTTAAAGTCATGTCTTTATAAGTCATTTTACACATAAACAACTAATATTAATTAGCTAATTTTATTAAACATTTCTAACAAATAACTAATATAATCCGCTGGTCAAATTAGCTAATATTAATTAACTATCAGCTAACAACTAATACAATCAGCTGATTGTCAAATAAAACCTCGTCTCCTTTATATGATAGTCTCATGATGGGAATTTAAAGGGGAGTGAAATCTCATGTTCTTTTTATCCAAGATCAACCCTATGCCATTCATGCACAACCACATAGCCACAAATTTCAGTAGGTTCAGCAAAATTTGTGGCTGTGCATGAATGTAACAGGGTATTGGATAAAAGGAACAGAAGAGAGAATTGGTAAAGGATATCCTATTGACCATTTATGTCATTTCTTCTGGTAAGATTGGTGTCTTGGTTTAGACAGGCGGAAGTATAAGGACATTCAGCTAAAAGAGATCCGAATATATAATTTTTTTAAAATTAAAAACATACATTTGAATGTCCATTAAGATATAGGCAATTATACATCTGATGAAGACTAAAAGATGAATATGTTGAAACTCTTCTTGAAAGGGGTGATTCACGTAAGAAGAAATAAGATTTCTGAGGTCCTTTAATATTAGAGGTCTTAATTCTGAATTTTCTAAGTCAAGGAGATTCTTTTTTAAATTCTTAATTTTTTATTTAAAATAAGTTGTAGTCCAAATTTTTTTACTAACGTTATTTTAATTTAATTATTTAAAATATATTGTTTAATTTATAATTTTAAGAAATTTAAAATTAAAATAATATTATTTAAATCAAATTATATTAAATACAGTGATTGACGCAACTCCATGACACGTCTAACCCAACTCAATCCGCAGGAGACGTTGCTTTCAAAATTTAACCTTTCAATTTAAAAGTGGGGAGGACAGAGTAAATGGAATTGCAGAATACGTGTCCAACCATGAAAACAGGGAATTGGGTTTGATGTGCTATGCACCTTGTTCAACCACTAAGCCCACCCACGATACCGTTTCATGTACCTACAAAACGAGCTTCGTTCAGCTTTCATTAAGTATATATACTAAGGGCAAACGAGATGGACGACTACGCAATATATCTTATTCATCCATTTAATCTAACAGTTACTTTAACATCCTTCCCCCCTCCCAATTGACACTGTTTAATGTTTTGTCTTTATTATTACTTTTCATCTTTCATTCATTCACTCAAAGTTGCAGAAAGTTTCTCTCTCATTCTTTAGCTCTCCTCCTTTGACTTCCTCTGCTTTTCCGCCTCACCTCTACCGCTCAGCAACACAAAACCTTCATTCCTTTTCTTCCTCACCTCTATCGCTCGGCAACACAGAACCTTCCTTCCTTTTCTTCATATTAAAACTCTAAACATTGCATCTCTCCAAATCTCACGGTTTTATTCAACATTTGGAGTTTCTCTCCAACAAATCCTTTTAGGTTTACAACTTTAGTAAGCTCTTCTTTTTTCTTCGGCGGTTTTATTTCAATCATAGTTTCATTGAGCTTTTATTATGTGTACAGATGGGTCACGATTTTATTCAACATTTAGAGTTTCTCTCCAGCAAAGCCTTTCAAGTTTACAACTGTGGTAAGCTCTCTTTTTTTCTTCGGCGGTTTTATTTCAGTCATGGCTTTGTATTTCCTTTTTCTGATTGCGTTTTTTCCTCCGACTTTCATCGAGCTTTTATTATGTGTACAGATGGGTCACGGTTTTATTCAACATTTAGAGTTTCTCTCCAACAAAGCCTTTCAGGTTTGCAACTGTTGTAAGTTCTCCTTTTTTCTTGGGCATTTTTATTTCAGTCATGGTTTTGTATTTCCTTTTTCCGTTTGCATTTTTTCCTTCGACTTTCATCGACCTTTTATTAT
>JANQBM010000006.1:3849841-3885612 GCA_025594535.1 Erythroxylum domingense | reverse complement strand
ATCCTTGAATTAAATCCTCCTAACTTGACCTAATAGTTAACCTTAATCAAAATAATTTATCTAACAATACCAAAATTCATTCAAATCATGTTTACTAAAATAATCAAAAATTCAAGGCTCAACAGTTTTGCTGTAAAGGTTAGGTCGAGTTCAGGCATAACCTAAATTATTTTTTAAAAAAATTGAAATTTCGAAACTACATTGTTTTTGCTGTTAGTTGTTGGACCTTAGGTCGGGATAGGCTCGGGCTTGGAAAGGCCTAAAATTTTAAAAAAATAGAGCTCAAGATCTGGTTAACTTAGGCATGATCTATTGATCTCAGGCAAGGCAAGTCAAGCTAGGCCTGAGTCCTATTGCCATCTCTTTTTATAAGCGTTATCGTTAATACTTTCATCATTAAAAAAGGACCATCAGCTTGAGGAGAAAGTTTAGGGGGCGATTGATTCAAAACGGGGTAATAGTAATAAGAACGAGAATGAATATAATGAATAATGAGAATATATATAATTATTATAATTATGATAGTTGGTTAGAACGAAAGAATGATTATCATTACCATTGATAATGATTGGTTTGCTAAAAATATTGATAAATAAAATTTGTTAAAATTTTGTTTTACATCAAATTTTGATATATTTTAATTAATTCTATTTTATTTCTAAAAAAATTAATTAATTATATTTTAAGTAATTATATTGTAATATTATTTTAATTAATGATATCGTAATTATTTAATTATATTATAATATTATTTTAATTAATTATATTTTAATTACTAAAAAGATTTAAATAAATGAAGGGAGGGTCAGCGTTGCCATGATCACGCCTACGATGGTTCCTCCCATTACTCAGAAATGATTTTCATTCCTCTCATGCTTGAGGGGTATCGAGCGGTCCCCTAAAGCTGAGTGTCAAAATATTATCCTTATAATCATAATATATAACTAACTACTAATTTTTCATTCTATATCCATTGAACTCTTCCACACAATCCCTTAGGATATCGTACTCCGGCTGGAAAAAGCTCTTTCCTTGAGTGAATCTTCTTCATTAAATCTCGTTGTCTTTTTGTATTTGCTAGCTTGCTTGAAGATTCTTTCTCAAACTTGTCTATGTAATCTCTTTATCTCCTTGGCACGCTCATCAACATTAGAATTGAATTGGTGTTTAGTTTGGAAAAGAAAGGTATAAAAGGGCTTAAAGGACGCTTCCTATATACATCTTCAAAAGGATATCTTCCAGTGGTTTGGCTGACATAATTATTGTAAGAAAACTTTAGTTTAGCTAAATAGGCTTACCAACAAAGCTGCACAAAAGATTTCTCAAAGTAATATTCACTACTTTAGTTTATACGTCAGTCCAAGGATGGTGACAAAAGCTGAAGTACATTTGAGTTCATATTTTCTTCCAAAGTGTTCTCTAAAAATGACTAACAAATTTCAAAAAGCAAACAAAAGTGATTCCTTTTAGAATTCCATTAAGGCCCGCAATTTCCTATAAGTACAAATTAGCAATATGTAATCATTTATTTTATGGCATGAGACAAAGTGAGCTATCTTTGAAAATCTATCAATAATAATCATGATAGAGTCCTTATTTCTTTGACATTTTGATAAATCCCATAATAAAATCCATGCTAACATCTTCTTGAGGGCCATGGCATGTATAACCCTGTTTTTTGCTTGGTAGATTTAGCAATGTCATAAAGAAGAAAGTAGTCGGTGACTTAGACCATTGTAACTTTATTTTGTAAGCTAGATTTGTGCTTCAAGATAAAAGGACAAGCTTGAAAAAATCTATTATATATTGCATGGCAAAGATTAAGCTTTTATAAGAGCTCATGTATTTGAGGGCTTCATTCTCCATGTATAAGTTGAACCACTTATGAAATAAGTTATTGCTCCAATAATTTAAAGGGTCATATGATAGGTTAAAATTCCTTATCACACATGGAGACTATAACTTTCTATCATTTCACTTCTAGTTAAAAATTGCAATAAGTGGAACTTATTGAGTAAGAACAATTCTAATTCTAACATTAGAGGCATCACAATAAACCTAAAAATAAGATTGAAGTTTGGAAGTTAGAAGTTAGAAGTTAGAAGAGCAAGTGCATATGCCCTAATAATTGTTTTATTTAAATCATTAGAACTCTTTTGCACTTTGTCACTCCATACAAAATGATCTCCCTTCATATAATATGTGAGTAAGGTTATAATAGTTCTGGTGTTTTGAGTAAACTACTGATAAAATGAAGTAAAAAAGCCATGAAATTTCAAACTTCATGTAAAGTTCTAGGAATAGGCCAATTAACAATATCTTTAACCTCACTTAATACCTTAGTTCAAGACAACATATCTAAGAAATATCAGTCTATCAGTTAAAAATGATTACTTCTTCAAGTCGACATCGAACATTTGTTCTCTAAACACCTTAAAGATTTTTTAAAGGTGGTTTAATTGTTCACCTTATCTTTGTTGTATACCAAAATGTCATAAAAGTAAACAATCACAAACTTCTTAGTCAATATGTTAAACCAAGTGAGGTTCCAATCGATGTCCTAATATTAACAAAATGTAAGTATTACTAACAGGTTTATTATTTCAATGAGAAAGAATATAAAAACAAGATGTAATTATAAACTTAATAAGATAGTTCATAAAATTCATAAAAAAAGATGAAATTTGTATCTTGTAAAGTAAAGACTAGGTCAAAAATTACAAGAAAAACAAGGAACTTCAAGGTCATTCTTTAGTTTGTAATCTTATTTAGTCACTTTGATATTCTAAAAGGCTCACCATGTATAAAAATTTCTTATCACTTTATTGCATAGGTATTTTCATTTATTAAAAGTCATTGAAGCATTTAATTTTAATAGAAAAGCCTTTTGATCTTTCAAACATTCTTTAGAAAATATTTTGGAAAGTGTTTAAATTATAGGTGAATTAAACAAATTGAATTTAAGCATTTGAAGGTGTTGAAACTATGTTTTTTGGCTAATTGGTCGATGGGTTAATGGTCGACCAATATAGGTTATAGTTATCGAAATTGATATACTAATAGTTTGAAGTAACGTTAGTTGATATGTTGGTTCATCAATATGTTATATTGGTCAATTAATATGCCTAGTGGTTTACCAATGTCTCAACAACTAGTGAATCTGACTAGTCGACCAGTACTCTACAACTAATCATTGTAACGGTTAACTTTTTAGCTCCAATAACGCATAGGGGTCCCAAGATCCTATAAATACATATTTTCTTATTTATCTTCTATCAAGAAAAATTCGAGTGTCTTTTACATATATTTCTAAATTGTTTTCAATTATTTAAGCATTAATATCTCATATTTGTGTGAGTGAGCCTCTTTGGAATATTCAAAGTGATAAAGTGAGATATTTTGATTTGTAAGCTTCCATTAGGGTTCTTGTTTATTGCATTTATGGTGTTCTAAATGTAATTGAAGTTCTTATTCACTTCAAAAGAAGATTATAAAAGGTTCCTCTTTGTCGAGAAAAGATTATACAAATATTGTTCTTTTCATTGAAAGAAGAATTATATTAGAATTCTAAGAAGAGTTTTAGGAATGAATGTAAACAAGAGTTATTTATTAAATCACTATAAATCGGTTTGGAGTCTTTACTCCCTATCTACTTTAAAGTATTATTCAATTATTTGATTGATTTATATTAAGAAATATTGTTATTCTTATATATATTTATTATTATTAAATTAAGTTCATTGGTTAGAAAACATTTTGAATTTCATAAACACCAAATTCAACCCTTTCTCTCTTGAGTGTTATTAAGGAGTAATAAGTATTACCAGGGTGAGTTTACTACGCTAGCATTTCTAACAAAATTTTATAGTAAAAATCATAATGACATAGTTAGGAGCATCATTATCATTCTTTAACCAAAAAGGACAAAAAATTAGTTAAGGCCCTTTTATGATAGAAATGAATATCTATATTGTAAAATCATGATGAGATATTTTACAATAGCTGAAAATATTAACCTATGAAAAATTGTTTCAAATGGTCCCTTTATACCTACACAAAATTATAAATAATAAAAGATCCCAAATTAAAAGAAGAATGAGAACTTCAAGATAAGAGATTAATTTTCTTAAATAATAGGGTTGTACATATCTTATTTTCTACATTAGGAAGAAATAAATTTAATATGATCTCAATGTGTGAAATGACCTATGAAATTTGGCATACTTTGGAAATTATACATGAAGGAACAAATTAAAGAGCAAAATGAGCTTGCTATCCCATCAATACAAATTTTTTCAAATGAAGCATGATGAAAGCATATATAGTATACACTAGATTTAATGATATTATTAATGCTTTGACAGGTCTTGGAAATATCTATACTAATGTTGAAATAGTAAGAAAGTTGATTAGATCACTTTCGAAGACATAGGAAGCTAAAGTGATGGCCATACAAGAAGTCAAGGATATAACGATAATACTATTACATGAATTAATTGGATTTATCCTTATATACGAAATAAGGCTTTAAAAGACATAAGAAGAGAAAATGCTTTTTTAAAAAAAGGACTTGGTATTTAAAGTCTTAAGGGAAGAATCAAGTGAAGAAGATAAATCTATCAATGGATGTGATGATGAAGACCTCACCTTTATCACTAGGAAATTCAAAAAAAATTAAAGAAAAAGAATTTCCCTAAACCAAAGGACTTCATAGAAGGTAACGATGATTCAAGATGTAAATCCTATAACATTATTTGTCTTGAATGTAGAAAACTTGACCACAAAAAGCCACAATGTTCTCTTCTAAAAAATAATGACAAGTGAAAAAGAAATTATAAGGAGAATAAAGACAAATACAAGAACAAAGAACTTAAAGCCTCAATTTGGGATAACACAAGTGATTCTGAAAATAAACATTTTAAGGAGAGATAGCTCTCATGTGCTTTACATTATGAATAATAATTAGGTAACAACTAACTTTAATTTGTGTGATTGTGATAGTGATTTAATATATGATGAACTTTCAAAAGTTTAGAAATCATGAGAAAGCAAAAGAAGAAACCTTTCAAACTTAAAGAAGTTAAAAAAAAGTTGGATGCATGCATGGATGAAAATTAAAAGATGAAAAGTAAATTGCATAATATTAAAGCATCTAAAAATGTGGTACATTGATGACAATCATGCATTAAACACACTAAAGCATAAAAATAAGACATTGTTAAAAGAGATCAATGTTCTTAAGGATTCATTATCTGAATTCCCTATAAGGAGTGAAAACTACAAAATATTCTACTAGATTAAAAGAATTCCAATAATATGTACGAAATGAGATAAAACTATAAAAGTGAAACCAATTCTAAAACCACATCTGTAAAGAACAAATATTTGTATAGCAAAGGGCTATTGCTAATGTGATAAATGAGTATTGAGTCTCCACATTTAAGCTTCTCTTAGATTTTATATTTTAAACAATTGTTTTTATCCTTTAAACGTTTAATAACAGTATTCTTTAAGCAAGTTTATCAATCTTAGTCAAATACTTTTTTATGCTTTAATCAAGTTAACTTAAAGCATAACACTTTATATTTTGCATTTTTTAATTAAAACTTTCTTTGTAATGACTTCAAAAAGGGGAAGAAATAAGTATTTTATCATTATTAAAAATGGAGAGATTGATAAACCAAAGGAGGTTCTAATCGATGTTTTGATAATATAGTTCGTGCAAGTCAAGAAGAAAAGAAGAATAAAGAAATATCAAGGTCATCCTTTAGTTTGTAATAGTTGTAATCTCATTTAGTCACTTTGATATTTTAAACTACTCTCTATGCATAAACATTTCATATCACTTCATTATATAAGTCTTTTCATTCATTGAGAGGCATTGATATATTTTTTAAAGAAAAGCTATTCATTTCAAACACACTTTAAAAAATTTTTTTGGCAAGTGTTTAAATCATAAGTGTATTAAAAATGAGTTTAATTATTTGAAGATGTTAAAATTATGTTTTTAGGGTGACTATTCAACCTATATGAGTTGGTGGTCAATCAATATAGGTTATAATTATCAAAATTGATGTAATGAGATGTTTAGTAACGTTGTTTGATATAATAGTGGATCACTATACCGTATTGATCAACCAATGTACCCTATTTGGTTGACCAATATGCGTAATGGTCTATTGTCTCAATGATTAGTGAATCCACATATTCAATAGATACTAATCGATCAATATATTTCATTAGTCTACCAGTACTCTGTAACTAACCATTATAATAGCTAAGTTTTTGGTCCTAATGACTAGTAGTAGTTTTGAAATCCTATAAACACATGTTTTCTTAGCGGTTATTATACTAAGAAGCATTTGAGTGTCTTTTCCATACATTTTAAGTGTTTTTCAATCAATTGAGCATCATTCTCTCATATTTGTAGGAGTGAGCAACTTTAGAGTTATCAAAGCGATAAAGTAACTAAGTAAGATATTTTAAGTTGTAAGGTCTTATTAGGAGTTCTTGTTTATTAAATTTGGGATGTTCTAAATAACATTAAAAAAAATTTCATCTTGAAAGAAAATTATAAAAGGGCTCCTTTTTTCTAAGAAAATATTGTACAAAAGTTGTTCTTCTCTTTAAAAGAAGAATTATATTGAAATTCTAAAAAGAGTTTTAGAAGTAGACGTAGGTAATAGTTATTTGTCGAACCATTATAGTTTGGTTTTACATTCTCTCTTCCATATCCTCTTAAAATTTTTTTGTTTTAATTGTTTGATTTATATTAATCAATCTTTTTATTCTTATATATATTGATTGTAGTTAAATTTAGTTTATTAGTTTAAAAATTTGTTAAATTTTGTAAATCTACAAGTCATCCACCTCTTAAGTGTCATTAAGAACTAATACAATAACTGAAATACTCATTAATCAATCTTATAAAAAGTACTTGGAATATTAGATAGATCAAAGAGTATCATAGTCAGCTCGTATAGGCCATCATAAGACATATGTTTTAGTATTCAAGCTCGTACTTGGTTTTAGATAGTGTGTGATATATTACATATTTTAATAAATATATTATTAATTATCACTTTAGATTAATTAATGATTTGTTCAAATTTTGGATAACATTAACATTGTTAATCATATACTTAATAGCAAATTAAATTTACAGCAAAGTAAAAATTATACATTTAAGTGATATTGTTAATAGTTTTAGTTAATGTTATAAAATTTTAAAATTTGAAAGTTATTCAACTTGAAATAAATTATAATTTGAATTTGGTATTAATGTTGAGTTCAACTCTAGTTTTAGAAGGTTCTTCTGTAATTGATAGTGGGACTTACCGTTAACTGTGACTAGAAGGTCAATCAATATAATCACTGGTTGTTCAGATTGACTCTGATTTTCCCGTAACATATGGAAGAAAAAGCAGACCTAGAAATGAAAACTACGAGCCACGTGGATGCACCGTCGTTCAAGGAAACAGATTAAAAGGGGCAGAGGATCTGATGGGGAATAAATGGAAGATGACCCGGATCCGAAACCCGCAGAATCCGTATCCGAGCTCGAATCGGAAGGCAAGGTTTAGTGTGACGCCAGCGAGACCTCATGAGATCTCACCCTACTCACCCGAGACTTGAGACCAGCACGCAATACCACGACGATAACTTTTCCCAACTCCAGTGAAATATATGCCACTCGCTCCCAATTTCGCGTGCTCAACACATCCCAATCAGAACCCTGTTGCAGTCCATTTCTCTCTCCAACTGGAGCAGAAGCGTGTACCACACGCAAGCAATAGAATCATTCCCTATTATCCAGTAAGTGTTAAGAGTTTTTTATAAATATCCGCCGACAGGACACACAGCAAAATCACCTGTCGTCTCTCTGGGCTCATTCAAAATGCTCGAGAGGTTCCAGTTCATGCGAGAATAACGAAGGCTTTGATCGTACTCTATTCTATATGATATGAGGGAGCTGTTTTCCAAATATAAAAATTAAAGAACCAAAAGCAAGCAAACAAACAAAACAAGTCGTTGCATTCTCTCTCCTCTCGCCCTATATATATATATGTGTGAATTGTGCCAGTTCATTTCCTTTTTTAATCGAGCTGGTCGTTTCCGCCAACAGTTGACACCTACAGGCTTCCCTTTCCGTTTTAGATCTCTTAACGACCATTGAAATGAGTTTATGATTTCAGCGTTTTGATTCAGAGGTTGATTTGATTCTCTCAGCCAAATGGACGGCGCTGATGGTACGGTGAGGCTTGGTGCTTTGAACTTGAGGCCCGATCGAGGCGGCTTGGATTCCGGTCCTGACGTTTCGGTTTCGTCTCCGGTTACGAGGCAGAAGGCTGCCGCCGCCAAGCAGTTCATTGAGAATCACTATAAGCACTACTTGCAAGGACTTCAGGATCGGTTAGAGAGGTAAAGATGACTGACTCAACTTTCCTGTTTAAAGTTTAACGGATCCTATTATGAGTTTATTTATAAGCTTCTTGCTCTTATGCTCGGTTTCAGACGTCGAACGCTTCAGAGGAGAGCACAAGAGGCTCGAATATCGAATGAGGAACAAGAAGAGATGCTCCGGAATTTGGAGCGGAAAGAAACAGAGTATATGAGGTTGCAGAGGCGTAAAGTTGGAATTGATGACTTTGAACAGTTAAATGTGATTGGTAAAGGTGCATTTGGTGAGGTAAATATGGAAACTTCACGACTTTTCTCAACCGCTTTCATCGTTCTTTTAAACGTTTCCTTTTTTATTTGGGTGAAATGCTTCGATATACATGTGCTTTTATGTGTTGCTCGATCTTGTGTATCTTCTGCTTTTAGACCCTGAAGATTTTAGAGTTCTTTATCTAAGCTTGAAATGAACCATATTAACTGCAAAGGACAAGTTATATGTATCCTATTCACCATCGGCAGGTCAGATTATGCCGAGCTAAAAGCACCGGAGAAATTTTTGCCATGAAGAAACTGAAGAAGTCTGAGATGCTTAGCCGAGGACAGGTGAGCCCAGATTGGTGTTCATAGTTATTCCGTCGTTGCCCTTGAAGTAATTAGAGCATTAAGTGCCTTTTTTTTTGGGGGGGCATTCAGCCTGAATGATCTGACACCAGGAAGAGTTAGTTTCAACGGAACTCCTAGCATCGTGGTATCTTAACCTGAGGGCAGAGGAATACCTCAAGTTTAAAACATTCTGATATAATTTAAATCCCTGTACGCTTCTTCATCTGAAGATGTTTTGAATGACACATTCGATCGATGAAATGGTCTCGATACCTGCTTAATTATTATGAAAGAACAGGATCACTATTATTATCGTTTTCTAATTTTCTGGCTATGGACATTTGAGACGTGTAGGTAAAATGTAACCTCAATCCAATTGCGTAAGAATATAGTTGCTAGTCAAGGATCTTACTGTCAGAATTCTTAAACAAAATGGCATACATTCTCGGTACATCATGATTGTTATTTGCCTTTAATATGTTTCTTTTCTTCGTCAGGTTGAGCATGTACGATCCGAAAGGAACTTACTTGCAGAAGTTGATAGTCGGTGCATTGTAAAACTTCACTATTCTTTTCAAGATTCTGACTTCTTGTACCTTATCATGGAGTATCTACCTGGTGGAGACATAATGACATTACTCATGAGGGAAGATATTCTGCCTGAAGATGTTGCACGTTTTTACATAGCAGAAGGCATCCTAGCTATCGATTCAATCCACCAACACAACTATATTCACAGGTAGGACAACCGTGTCTCTTACAGCTTAGTCTCTCAATTTCTATGTTTCTCCCGGTAAGTATGTGTGTATGTTCGTTGTGTATTTGAGAAAAGAAATAGTTTCGTGGGTTGATGTACATGTAATTGAAATGACAACTATTTGGCCCCACCTTGCATGTTTATATATGTTGGATGGATAAGTAAAGCATGAAAATATTGGATTGGTTCATAAAACTTTGTAACTTGAATATGGGTGAGAAAGGTCTTGGAAGGCCACTATTATAAGTGTGCTAGGCCAGCCACTTCCATTGTTTTATTAAAGAGGTTATAACTGAGAAAGTTGATTTTCAGTTCCCCCCTGTGTTTACTTTGGCACAGGGACATTAAACCAGATAACCTGATACTGGACAAAAATGGCCATTTAAAGCTTTCAGATTTTGGCTTGTGCAAGCCCCTTGACGAAAAATATTCAACAATTTTGCTGGAAAATGAAGATATTGCAACTCAGGAAGCCTCAAATGAATCTGGGGGCCATGCAGGCAGTGAGAAAGCACCTTGGTCTATGCCGAAAGAACAATTGCAACAGTGGAAACGAAATCGCCGTGCATTGGTAGTATATTTGTCGTACTGATCTTGAATTGTTTACGTTTCTTAGTTACAATTATATTGTGAATTTACTTATGGAATTCCAAAGTGTTGTGCACTCAGGCTTATTCAACTGTTGGAACTCTTGATTATATGGCGCCAGAAGTCCTGTTGAAGAAAGGGTATGGAATGGAGTGCGACTGGTGGTCAATGGGGGCAATCATGTACGAGATGTTGATAGGTTATCCTCCTTTCTGTTCAGATGACCCAAGGATCACATGCCGAAAGGTTGCCTAAATCATGGTTCTCAATTCAACTATTTGATTTTGACATTCTCAACAAGTTAAATAGGCATTATTTCATGTTTTTCAGATAATAAATTGGAAAACTTGCCTCAAATTCCCCGAGGAACCCGTAATATCATATGAGGCTAAAGATCTAATATCCCGCTTGATGTGTGATGTAGAATCAAGGCTGGGTACAAGAGGCGTGCAAGAATTAAAGGTAAATATTCCATATCCGTTTCACTTTGTCAGTGTCATGGTAGTATAAACATTATATCATTTTGCTGCTTGTGGAAGTAATTCTGCCACTTTTTTTTGGTACAACACTAATGTGAATCCTTTTGCTTGATCTTATATTTATGGTGCCATGAAACTTCTATGTTCTCGTCCATGGCTTCTTAATTTCATGGTTTTCTCGTACGTCCAGTTTTCTGCATTAAGTAACTCTAACGTTTCAGGCACATCCATGGTTCAAAAGCATTGAGTGGGATAAGCTGTACGAAGTGGACGCTGCATACAAGCCTACAGTCAACGGAGACATGGATACACAAAATTTTGAGAAATTTCCCGAAGTGAGTGCCATGTTGTGAATGGTGTACCTGTATTGTCGTATGTGGTGAAATTGCTAAGATATATTATGCCCCTTACAACCTTGGAAGTGATTCAACTTAAAAAAGCTTATTTGCTAACTCGAGTTCCATGGCAGAGGTAATGTATTTCCGTTTTACACCTTCCCGAACTTCGCCCCCGTCCTTTTCTCTAGAAGTCCATTTTTCTACACTCTTCAACATATTGCCTTTTGTCTTAGCCTAGTTCTTTTTAACACCTAGAGTTAAATTCTGAGCTAGCTTCTTCTTTCTTTTGTTTTTGAATAGTCCCTAACCCATTCTAAGACCAACATGACGAAGAGTGCAGGATTCTCTGACTCTTTGTTCGTTTAGAGTATAAAGCTAATATACTCTGTTGTTCATTGCAAACAATTGGACTTCTTACCTCTGGAACAGATTTTGAAGTCCAAGAACTTTAAATTTTCTTTAGTTAGATAATCCTCTCCTTACGTTTTAATTGAAAGCAAGTACAGTATGACCGTAGATTATTGTTGCTTGTTTCTTTTCTTACAGTTGGAAGGTCAACCATCCACAGTACCCTCCGTTGGACCTTGGAGGAAGGTATGAATCATGACAGACCTTAAAACGAACACTTTCATGTTCACCTTCTCAGGTCATGAATATGCAATTGTGGTTATAAATTATTTTCTTTTTATGTTCTCCTAATTGAGCTTATTTCTTTGTGAATATAATTATTTTATGCCGATATCTATTTGGAGCCTATAATTGAAAACGAAAGTATATAATTTTCATTCACATAGAGGAAGAGTTGGGATAGTATTGGTTTGAACTTTTCGAGAAGTCATCATCATGAGTAATTTGTGTCCTTTTGCAAGAAGTCTTATTTCCTAGCTAGACATTGTGGCTTCTGTTTTAAGGAGTTCCAATGATGTAACTCTCCTTTGTTGCTACATACGTACGTTAGCAGCAATACCAATTCTTTTTCTACGTTTTACCTGTTCTGTGGCACAGATGTTGACCTCAAAAGACACTCACTTCATGGGATTCACTTTTAGAAAATCCGACGTCCTTAAATCAGTGGAAAGTTCAGGTAAGCTAGTTTGCAATGTTAGCGTCCCTTCGTAACCTTGTTCTTTACTCGCTTTCATCTTATTGTACATTGGACCTAAGAATTAAGCAATAATATAATTTGGTTTTACAATAAAACATACTTTGGGCACTCAATGGCTTGTAAACCGTTCAAACTGGAAATTAATGCCGATGCATAAAATCCCGAGAGCTGCCTGATGCATATATTTTCCTTGCAGGCACATATGTAAAATCCAAGGCACCTTCAAAGGCTCCGTCTTTAGTGTCCTTATTAGGTACAACGTCATTTCCTCTTTAATATGTTTTAGCTTTCATTTGGAGATGCTGTCTGGTTGTTCAAAGCAACTGATATCCTAATGTGTTCCACATCAACAATTTCTGTGTCTACTAAATGATTCATGTGAAGAAATTGACAATGTCAAGTTAACCATCAACGTCAATCATTTGCAGGTTTGTTTTTAACATGCTCTTTATTTCTGGGAAATTCAGGTCAAATTGACTTGCAAGAAGAAGTAGTACCCGAAGGCGAAAAACCGCCAGAACCTTGACCTTGAGCTTTAACCATTGCCCCAACAACGCGCAGAACGTGTTCGCTCAGTACATACGAATACGACATTGAATTGTATTGCAAGATTTGACGTAAACGAATACGGACAAGGACTTCAAATCAGCCTCAAGAGTTGATGAGTTCTTGACCCCTATACGCTATTACATTTGTCAAGATCAGCCGCCCAAAGCAAGCATCATCCAGTACATTCTTGTCCCATGTACGCTCCTTGTTACAACCAATCTTATACATCAAAGAGAGAATTTGTATTCTTGTTCTCATCTAGATAGAACATTAGTTACATATTTCACCGTGTATGCTTGTTACGGAAACTTGTTTAATTTGGATTACGTATATCATCTGAATGTTTACTATATCTTCTTGTAAAGAGCACTCACCAAATCACGAGACGCCAAATTAAGGATAGCCAACAGAATGCATATGCTTCTATTCTATGTTCGGTATTTATTCAATTCACACTATTGCAACTAAGATATTTACGAGATATTTATAGTTTGTTAATCAAATTTAATTGCAACTTTAAAATATTAACAAGTGGGACCTTGAAAAGTTCAATAACACGCAATATTACCTGTTTTAATTACGAGTAAAAGAAAACAACATCTTTAATAATTTTATATATAATTTTAAAATATGTTATTAATTTTTCCAAGTTGTTTTAAAATAGTATTAAATTTAAATTTAAATTTTAAAATTTTAATTAAAATCTTTGTTCATATTTTGTATATAACAAAATATAAAATTCGTGTTTGATTTGGTTTAAATGTATCTGGCCTGAGGAGATTACAATGATAAAGTGTGCCGGAGATTGAAAAAGGGTGAAGGGTGCGACAGGGAAAGTGCAGTTCCAGTGCCACGCAAACGTAACGCACAAGAGAAGGCAAGAGATATTTTCCACCGGCAAAAAAATATCTGGGCTTTCACCTCACCAAAATGACCTGGCAACTGATGGTCCCACGACACGTGTAAAGGTTGTGACACCTGTAATCTCCTGTTGTCACGCTTTTAACACCTCCTTACAAAACCCAAAACAAGAAGAGAGCAAGTTTCTCTGTTCTTCTCTTCTCCAAGTCCCCTTAAGAAACAAAAACTAAGCCTTTCTTCAAGAGTTTTGTGCACAGAAGTATAGAGTGCTATTAGTAATACAATGGATGGTTTCAGAAGAATTGAAGGTGGAGTTATCAGATCTCAAACGTCAGGGTTAACGGCCGACGAGTCGGGCGAGTCGGCTACTTCTGAGGTGAGCAACATATTCTCTGATTCGTCTTCTTTTTCTCTTTTAATTCATAGTTTCTTTTTGTTGCAAATTTTTTTTTCAGTTTGCTACCATTTTTTTTCCTTTTCAATATGTTGAGTGTTGTTGTTCTCTTTTGGTTCTTTTGGACTGTTGGGGTTGCTTGGATTTCCATCTTTCTTCCATGTAATACCCAGCGAGTAAACAGAATCACAAAGGAAAGCAACAAAGAAGAACTTTGTTGTCTTCTTAGCACCTTAGATTGAGTAGAACGGCTTTGTCTGTAAATGATCTTTTCGTCTCCAAAGCTTCGATTTTTATGGACTGAACATTAAAAACCTGTGCAACGCTTCTCTTAGATCTTTGAAATTGAAGCAAAATCGTGAATTAACCTTCCTTATTAAGTAGTTAGTGCCCAGACCAAGTTCTTGCAGCAACTTGGAGACTTGGAATCAATAAACAACAAGGTTCTTGACATTGATCCTTTATCTATTACCAGCAGTTGCATTTCCTAATTTACTTGGTATTATTCAAGACGATTCTTTCAATTTCTTAACGACTGAACTCTTAAATTCGAACCCTTTTGCCAATTTGGGATTGATGATTGCTTATCCTTTTAAATAAAGAATATAATCGTGTTGTTAAATGTGTTTTGCAGGGTTCAGTAGTCACAAAATCTATGTCCACAGAATGGACAGATGAGAAACATAGCCTTTATCTTAAGTCCATGGAAACATCATTCGTCATCCAACTGTATAAATCTATGAATCTTCAGGGCTGCCGCTTGCAGAAGGAAGCATCAGATCCAAAATTATACCGACGAGTTCATTGCAGCGATTGTAATCATTCTGGTCAGGTTGGAAGATGCTCCCTTTTGTTGTCCTGTACCTTGTCTAAAATATATTCAAGTTTAAGGTTCTTTGACATGGCTGATGGCAGAAAATGAATTATCAGAGGACTGAAGCACAAGGAAATATGAAAGAAAAATCCCGTGATCATCTGGCAAATACGTGGATTCAACGCTTTATGTCTGTAAGGAAACCTCAAGCTGTGGGATCTCCTGATCTCCTGGAGACGTCTGCATCCAAAAGTCCAAAATTCGATTTAAATGGCAAGATGGCAACTTCTTGCGGTTCAGCAGCAAGTTCAAAGAGTTGTCGTCTACCTCACTCGTTCTCCTATAAGCATGAGCTAGTTGATTGCAGCAAAGGTACTCTCAGCAGAATTTTTGGTTTGTTTCTCTAAAGTTGACATATCAGCCTCCTTCTTATTTAATTCTATTTCTTAACTTCTACAAGTGTTTATTGGGTTGGTTGATTTTGTGTTCTATGTTTACTTTTAACTTGCATGATACTTCAAAACTCCTTCTCGGATGGCACTATGTAATTTAAAGTAATTAGACTTGTATCAATTACATCAATACAATTAGAGCCTTAATTTATAGTTATTAGAAACGTAAGGTTACTCTTTTTGAGACCAGAAATTCACGGGTTCAAGTCACGAAAATAACTTCTTTGTAAAATATAAAGGGAAGGTTGGGTACAATTAATGACCTTTTTTCGACCCTCGTAAAATAAGGAGCCTTATACATTGGGCTAGCCCTTTAAAAACGTATATTTGCTCGACTAATAGCAAAAGAATCAATCCCTCCCATTGATTTAAGTGTTTTCTTTCATATATGAATGAATTAAGTTTGGAAAAATGATCTTTCTGTTATAGATATCTATAATACTTCTGGTTCTAATACCTTTTTTATGGAGAGAATGGTGCCATCTGATTCTTAACTTACTGTCTTGCTTTTAAAACAAGTTTCATTGTTCTTGTTCTCGTAGAAGTATCAGATCAGAACTTCGTGGATAGAGATGTTGAAACTGAGAAGGCAAGTAATTCTTGTTGTTCAAAAAGGATGAGAACTTCAAGAACTGATGCTTCGAGTAGTGATCAGGTAATGACCTAATTTTTGTCTCACGATAATTTCTGGACTACCATCCTTACTCTATCAATTGTTACTGCAGGTTGTCCCAAATGGGAAGCCTCCCGACAAGTGATTCTGCTAAGAGGTGCTTTTCTGCACCCTAATGAAGAGCTGACACCACCGAGTGGAACTTGGTTAGTTTGGCTGGCTTGTGTCAAAGATTTTTAACCACGAAGCAACTGAAGTAGAATATCAAAATATTCACTTCGATTTGTTGCATCCAAAGAAGAGTTAGATAGAGAAATCAGTATTAGTAGCTACTAATCTTTTAGTTTGTTCTTTTTGTGTATAGTATGTATGACGCTTAGCATGTCAGGAAACTGACGTATTTGCTATAAAGTTCATGCTCAGGTTGTGTACAGGGATATGAGTTGTGTATAGTAGTATAGTATTTCGTTTGCTGTTTGCCTGTTTCTATCATTTTAACCTCATCATAAATAATGAAATCATCTATCATTAAATGATAATTATTCTTTTAATAAAATTTAATGTGTAAGAAATAATTTTAACTAATGTTTAAAAAACTTAACTGATTTGGCTGTAAAAAGTTTAAATTGATATAGAGTTTTTAATTTTTTTGTTTAATTTATTTTAATAATTTTTGTAGTTAAAGATCGATTAATTTATTAATTAATCGGTGAATTTTAGTAAATTAATTTTTTGAAACTAAAATTTGAAATTAATTAATTTTATTTAATATTTTTAATGAAAATTTAAAATTTTAATAAATAAGAAAATTTTTAATCATATAATTTTTAGTACAAAAGTTCAAACGCTATAAATAAATAATAGAAGAATGAGAGATTAAAGTAATTTTATTTGAAGGCAAGTGATTAAAGTAATTATTATTATATAAAAAATCAAAATTAATGTTAAAAATAAGAGATATAATGTAAACAACGGTGATGGAAATTAGAAGGAAAGCAACCGCCAAGGACCATGAAATTAATTCAAATACGCAACAGCTTTAGCATAGTCAGACACGTGCATAAAACTAAAAGCAGGCAAATGAGCTTTGACATTTCTCAGACTGTTGTTGATTCAAATCCCTAACTTCTTCTCCTCCTCTTCTGACCATTCCCCATTCGCGCCTTAATTATCTCTCTATAAGGTATCATCTTCTTCTTCCTCAAATTTGTTAGGTTTTCCATGCTCTGATTCTACTACTTTTCTTCCTCTTCTTCTTCATTTCTTATTTGGCTTCAAGGCTTATTCATTCTTCGACATTGGGGTCTGTAATTGCAAGTATTTTAAATGCCGCCATTCATGTCAACCTCACGGACCGTCCTCAACCTAATGACGCGTAAGAATGGAGCCAAGCAGTTCATTTTCCCAGCCAAAAGCTATGCTCACAAGCTCTATCAGATTCGGTGCCTGAGTAACATCGCTGGTGGTCCGTCTTTCAATCACCAAGTAATTGATAACCAAAAGGATTTAAATCCCACCTTGGGGAGCTTTCACGATAACCCAAATGCTATCGTTCAGAAAAGACGCTTTCTTGGTTGCGGTGATGGCGAAGAGGGCGGTGTTTTGTCCAAGGTTTACGAAGAGAGGCGCGTTTTGGGGTAAATTTTTTCTTCTTAGTCCCTTTTGCTTTTATTCACTAATCAATGAATTTGTTTTGTGTTTATTTTATTAAAATTCGGTCTTGTTTTAGGGAGAGGTAAAATCTAAACGTTGCTGTGCAGGTACTCTCCAAATCAGTTGTTTGATGTAGTTGCGGCAGTTGATTTGTATCATGGATTTGTTCCTTGGTGTCAGCGTTCTGAGATAATAAAACGATTTCCGGATGGATCGTTTGATGCTGAGTTGGAGATTGGTTTTAAGTTTCTGGTTGAGAGCTACATTTCTCATGTAGAATTAGACAGACCAAAACGCATAAAGGTAATCTATTTGTTTGACATGCTATATTTAGACATCTACCTGTAGAGATTGATTTTCTTCTAAAGTGAATTATGCAACTGAACGTATGACCTATTACTGGCCGCCATTCTCTGGTTTAGCCATTGGTAAAATGAGCCGGTTGGGGATATGAACGTTAGCTGAGATTTTAGCGGTTCTTTCATTGTGGAAGCTAAAACTATAGAGCAATGTCATGATACAAATTGAAAACTCTATCCTTTGAAAAGCAGAGCAGACTAGGGCTATCAAGATTTTGTGCCTGGGTTCGTACCTGTAGAGGATGTGCTTCATTTTTAATTTTAAAATGAATTTGAAGTTCAATTTTCAAGGCGAGGCAGCAACAAGGTATTTGATTGAATGTCCTTGCGTAGATGACTTTCTGAATATTATGCCTTTCTTTTATGCTAGAATCTATTTCATGAAGGAAACTGCCCTTGTTTCTTAATGTAATATACTGTTCTTTGTTTTAGTGTGCATCTCAACATTTTATTGATTCAGGTTTTCGAGGCCTTGTTTATTATTTTACATTGTTTGCAGACAACATCATCAGAGAGTTCCCTTTTCGATCATTTAATAAACATCTGGGAATTCAACACAGGGCCAGTACCAGGCACTTGTGACCTTTATTTTTTGGTAGATTTTAAATTCCAGTCACCACTTTACAGACAGGTATAAGTTGCATATTTATAAGTTTATGACTTGATTTTTTGAACATTGTGAAATTTGAGGTATGGATCTTCCAATCAAGCATTATGGCACACCAGCATTACATCGACTTAGGAAGTTTGCTTTCTTTGTCAAAATTTTCAAGCACTAATGTATGTTTATAGCACCCTTCACCCTTTCACCTATCCTTTCAGGTCATTATGCAAGCTCAATTCAACGTTTTAGGATTTTGATAGTTTTTGTTGCTCAAACTGCAAGATTATAAGTTGGATAGGATTTATCTTCTAACATGTTTTGAACTTTATGTTGAAGATTAGATTATATTATGATAAATTCTCCTTAGTTTGGAGTGTTGAGGATCATATCCATAATTAGTGCCAAATGCAGAAACTTGAAGATGAAGTGAGTTTTTGAGAAGCATAATTTGTATTTGGATATAATATAACTACCTAGTCAAACATTGTTTTTGTTAAAATGAACCTTCTTTACCTCAATACGGACGAATTAATGAAGTAAAAATAATTGCTATGGTATGGTTCTTGGAAGTAAAGAAATGTTGGAACACTATATCCAAGCTTGTGGGAACTAGTAGAGCCGTTTTAGAGATAGGCTTTAGATGATGTGGCTTTTGTAACCCTTCCAGTATTGATGGACTAGAGTGTGATGTTTGGGAAGAACAAGGCCTTCTGAATGAGTAGGATAATGCATACTATACTGCTTGAAATGATAATGTGTTTTTCTCCGTCAAATCCATCATCAGAATATAGTATAAAGTCATTTATAAATCTACTGTTGCTCCTCTTGAGCATGGCTGGCATATAATTCTACTCCATATAACTAGATAATCTCCTGATTTCTGCAATGACTTTGGTTGACAGGTGGCGACTATGTTTTTCAAGGAGGTAGTCTCCCGAATGATTGGTTCATTCAGTGATCGCTGTCGTTTGATATATGGGCCAGGAGTTCGAGTTCTTGAGAACACTTATGAACAGAAGGCATAATGATTCATTTCATTTACTCGCTATTGATAAATGATTGGGCTCCGGGGAATGCCTTTTGAAAGCTGTTGGATGTCAAATGAACTGTCATCATCATACCCTCTGGGTGGTTTTTGTTGATATACGGCCAAGCCATCGACCTCTAATCAAGGTTTCAGATGTGTTCCTTCGGAGATTAGGCATTCTTTACTATTTAACTTCCATCCTCAAATTTGGTGCATCCTTCCATTGCCTTTCATTCTGTGATCTATGTAGTTGGATTTTTGTCATTGCATACCACATGTACACAGCATAAAGATACAAATAGCAGAATGGAAGCTCTGTTGATGTAAACTTTATAAATCACATCTTCATTATAGGTTAAATTGGGAAGCTTATTTTTCCTTGTGAAGCACGAGACCGCTTGTTGTATCATTGTGTGTCAATTTGTTGTATCAGCCGTACAACTCTGAACATGTGCATATATAAGTCGTTTCTGGGGCTAAAAGTTGTGGCCTGATGTATTTAGCCCAAAGGGCTCAAAAATGCCCAGCATCGAGTTCAATAGGTTCAGTTAAGTATGAGGATAGCAACTTAAAACTCGTTTCCTTTTTTTAAATATTGACTAAATTTGAGACGGAGTGGCGGGTACTTACTGTTTGCAGCCTCTCTCATATACTTTGACAAGACGGTAATGACCAGTTAAACTAGAATGTGCAGAATAGAATTTGCTTGGATAATATCAATGGATTGTTTCTTATACATTTGGAGTATACTGGACAATTATTTAGGTGAAAGTATATTTAAGTAAAGGGGTAAGATAAATAGTAAAAGAAAGCAAGAGATAAATAGTAAAAGAAAGCAAGAGAAAGATACGAAAAAAGCTAATAATAGGTCAAGAAGTTATTTATAAGTTTCTAGTTTACCTTACGAAGTAGCAACTTTAATTAATTATTAGTAAAAGTTACATGTTTAGGTTGTCTTAGATATGATGAAAAATTTTCGATAATTTAGGCCTTTTGTTGCGGTCATAAACAAGAACATTTGAGGTTGACGTCAGTTCCGGTTCAATTTCTTCAAATTTTTTGTCAAGACATTGTTTAACTCCCGAAGAAGAAACAAGAATGTCTTACGAAAATATAAAAAACAAAAGTATATGAGTAGAGATTAGTTTGAGGTGGAAGGAAAAAGTAAAATAATCGAAGTGTGGGAAAAATCATAATAAATACAAAAAATAATAGACAATTATATAATTTGCGCATAGAAACTGATAAGAGATAAAAGTGACCACAAAGGTGAATTAATGTATGTTAAAATATAATTATATAAAATGTCCAGAAGTAAATATTATGAAGTAGTTTGAAGGGTGAGATGTAAAATGCTAGTAATAATGAATCTTTAACAGGAGGTATATACTTAGCTATTGCGAAGTGTGTTTAGAATTCATGATTGTGATATTTGGTGCAATCATCAGCTAGAAAATTGAAAGTTATCAGCAATTTTGGTTGTGAGGGGTGAAAAAAAAGGAGAGTTGAAATAGTTCGAAGAATATAAATATGAAAAAAACTTTTGAATAAATAATGATAGGTACTTGAAATAGTTCTGAGTCTCATTTCATCATTGTCATTATCTCCTTTTTAGCTTGAAGATGAGCCTTCCTCTAATTCAGCATCATCAATCTGGCGGTAATAGATAACAGTGAAGCATTGTCTTTCGTCCGATGGTTGCATATGAACAGGTTTGATATGAACGAGAAAGGTTTTGTTTTCAATTTAGCATTTACCTTATTGAAAGGAAGTTCAATACTCTTTTTACCAAAGAGAAAATTGTAACTCATTAGTCATATAATAAAGATGTCATAAAAAAATCAAATGCATTTTTATTTGTAATAATTATAAAATTATAGCCTGGTTGTAATACTGCATAGCTTCAACTGCATTGAAGTTCAAGAGATTTTCAACAAGTTCACTAAAAATGGATGCTGTGACAGTTCCTGTGTTGTCAGTCAAATCAACTTCATATCGTCATCGACGTTTAGAAAGGAAAGTGAATGAGAAAATGTACAGTTGAATAAAAAAAGAATATCAGAAAATTGTATTTAGAATTGATATGAATGATCTTAAATTTAAGTTAACGTACAAGTATCTTAGGAATGTGTTAAAATCATATTAGGATATGTTTTGAACCTAGGTTCAACTGGATGTTTCTCCTTGTAAGAATTATATGTAAATGCAACCCCATATGTAGCTGCGGTCGAGCAAAAATATTTTTTTCAGCTTATATACTAATGTTTTTGTAGAATGTGTTGAAAGGAAATACGAGTTTTAATCCATACTGTCTGGAAAGATACAAATAAATGTTCTTTTGGATTGTTGAAATTAGATAGATAATAAGTGAGAAAGAAAGTTCATTGTAGAATATAAAATGTATGTACCTGTCGTTGGACTTTAGGAAAATGATATTTGAAAATTTTTGATTTGATCCAAAAGATACATCAGGATCATAATTGAGGTAAGCTTGTTGGGTAACAATGTCTTTTAGCTGCTTGTTAATTTGTTAGGCCTTGGAAAAATGGTAATTATAACATGAGCATAAAAACATCTAAAAATGTGTACAGAAGTTTGTTTGTTGGAAAAGTAAAGATGAGACATATAGGAGCACCAATTTTTAAAATCTACAATTTCTTGTATTGACGGATCAATGATAACTGCATAATCAAACTATGTGGATAATGCAACACCTGAAATTCTTAACAAGCTTAACATTAGAACATATTTCAACATTTATGTGGTAATCAATGAGAAGAAAAACGTATAAACTATGCGGAACCACTAATTTATTATCAGCCTTATGCTTACAAATCTTTACTTTTTAGCCATCATCTCTCCTTTATAACATGCATAACTATCCTTACCATGGATAATAAAAGGAGCAAAATTTTTAAGATAATGGTTCTTGCAGACACCATTTCTCATGCAAGGGTTGTCATTTTTCCTATGACTACAAGGATCGTGGATCATATGTTTAATGACAAGAGAATATAATCGTAAATTTTGAACAAGGTCTAGTATTTCAACATCTATGATTTGGTCATAAGATTCTGGATTAAGTAATTTAGAACGCGACTTAAGTATCATCAACAAATGAGCATGAGGAAAACCACGCTTTTGGAACTCAATAACATAAACATCTTCAAAGATATGTTTCTTGATTAGTTCATTTTTAAGGATTTCAAATTTAGCTCTAAAAACTCTAGCCAATAAATCAGGCCTATCTTGTGGCTTTTCATGAAACCCAAGGTTATCTTGAATCTCCTTCCATAGTGGGTTGCAAGTCATGGTGAGGAAAATGTCAGGTTTACTATACTTCTGTACTAGAGTCAGCCATTGGATTAAGATAACGATGTTTCATGTCCCTTGGACCACCGATAAATGAAGCTGGGAGCACAACTCGACGGCCAATTCCATAACCTTCACTCTAATCGATGGCAATACTGGCCAAAACACCCTATAATATCTCTATCCTTATCTCATTTTGTCTCTTTCTATGGAAATCAAATCTAGATGTTTCATAAAAGTTATGGAGCAACATTGACTAATCATGTTCTCTTATTTAGAGCCTATAACAGTAATCCTCTCTAACAAAAACAATGTCCTCTTCATAACATTGTTGACTAGAAACTAAAAATTATACAAACAAATCGAATAAATAAAAGCATAAGGTTAGACAACACTATAAAAATGTAATAGGAAAAGAAAAACTTGCTTGTATTCTCCATATTAAACAGATCAAATGGATCAACAAAAGAATTGAAATTAATGTCACATCCCTCATTTGAAGCAGTATTCCTCATTCTCTTTGAAAACAACCGCTTAATTCCACGTTGTCATCCAGATTCACCACAAGGAAATAAAAGAGGATATTGAAGGGGATCATAACAGGCATAGTAAGATTGGATTCTATAACTTGTGCCTAAATGGCTATAGATTTGGATGTGTGGAGATTTATCAACCCTTTCATCATCCATCTCAATCCATATAGCAGTTACTTGTGATGTAGTAGGAAGATTCTATACACATTGATCAAGGCCAGGATAACACCTCAAGACTATTGTATGATTGTCATGTGTATGAATGTCCCTAAGACTCCTGAAGAACTTAGCATAGGGATTATGTTCCAGAACTGTTATAATCAATTTTAATGTATCCTCATAAAATTTATCACAACTTTTTGTCCTTCTTGTAAGTTCCTCATCAGTATAAAAAAATACCAGACACTCTATCAGTTGTTAAAACTAAACTGTCAAGGAAATGTTAAACTTGACCTTGAACATGAAATGTATAAATACCTTTCTCATTTTTTTTAATTCTTGATCATACCTAGCTTCATACAAAGTAAAAGCCAAATTATTATTATACGTATGAACATTCTTCCTGAAATGCTTATACTCTTCATCTCCATTAATAAATAATCGTTGTAGAGCATATGACATTTGAGGAGCAACAATGGAAATCTCTCCTGACGAATAACAAAATGATGGGGGCTCAAAATAGAATATTTTCGCATCACAATGCTCACAGTTGGGAACAAAAGAAAGCTATAGAGTTTTAGCAGAACAATCCTTTAGGTATGCTAATTTTGACTGAGAACGATGATAGTTTATCCCTAAAAAAATTTATAAAAGGGTTGATTACTTTAAGGAGAAATAATAATAGAAAACTACAAAGAATATAGCTACGAAGATTTATACCTTGATCCTCGACAAGTGTCATCGAGGTGGATAGAACAACAGAGGAAGATATATTTAGATAATCAAAATTATGATGCATATTATTAGACACATCAACTGCTGATTCTGTACCAACAACTTCCCCAAGCTGAAGAGAGGAATGATTCATACTGACATGATCTACGCTAAAATCAGTAGATGGATTTTGTACCAATTGACTACTGAATGGATGAAGAAACAGTTGATCATCTACAATACTGTTATTAATGGTAGAATAAACAGGTTGATCACGAACTGGTTGACATCGACATTCTCCTATAGACAACTCAGGTCGATCTAAATTATTTGTCATCTTGGACAAATCAGTTTTACACCTCTTATTTCCACGACCAAAAAAAGACAGAGTAGCATTATTCTTTTTTGCAGCATAAACTTCTCGACGCCACTATAGAAGCTCACGTTTTTCATTTTCTAGCATTTTAGCATACTTTTTACGCCTCTTGGTATTTCTATCCATCTTTGAAAGTAGACAAACCTAGAACGAAGGGAAAAATAACCAACAACTATACACGTTAAAAAGATATTGGAAAAAAATGAAGAAAAATAAAACCATAAACTAATAAAATAAGATAAAATTATAAACGTGTAGTTGTTGTATTTTATTGTATAATTATATAATAAATTTTTTTATACATGTGTATTATTTAATTGTGTATTAAATAATTATATTTTGCAAATAAATTTATGTAGTAAATGGCAATTTAGTTTAAAATAACTTTATTCTATGTTGGAAAATTTTACTACATAATGTAAAACAACGCAAACTAGTTATTGAAATGAATATAAATTTTCAGTTCAAAAGAAACTAATAATTTTGAAACAAAAATATCATATATACAACAGTTTTGATAAGTTTATATTACTTTAATTTATCAAAGTCTCTCATGATACAATTTAAGAAGTCATTGAAAGTAACTCTTTGTAATTAATTATTTATTAAAATATAATTAAATTATCAAAAAAATGTTTTATGATCATATTGAATGAATAAAAACAAATATATTTATTTTAAATTGAATATAGGTTAGTATTTTGAAAATAATTTAATATATTTGGTATTTAATCATTGCAGTAAATTTAATAAGTGTTTGTATATTGTATATGTAACATCCCACAACCATAAATTACATACCGGAACACCCTGTGGACATTGCAGTATCTAATTTATAATAATGACATGTTAGAGCAAACAAATATCTAAATTAGTCATGGCATCAACTATTATACTGAAAAGTCACCAAATTTTAAAACCAACTGCATTCCTTATTTCATTTCATAAAAACCAAACTTACATTATAGCTTTACAAAACTATTGGAATATATACAATATCAAATCCCTATACATAACACACTGCTTGAAAGAGGATTTGCACTTAAACTACTAACTAATCCTTCAGTTTTAACTGACTGACCTTTGACTCATTTCTTGACAAAAGTACAAGAATTAGTCTTCTCGTAGAGTCTATCTGTCCCTAATGTCCTCTCTCGGATCTGAAATATCAACGTTGCAATTTTGGTGAGTTTTGCGAACTCAATGATGTAACCATCCTTGATGGTTCACCCAATTCATACCACATATCAAATCATATAAGCACTTAATTCCCAACTTTCTATTTAACAAGTTGCACCACAAATCATATAATGCACATATCCCAATCTCATTTAAGTACATATTCACATTACAATTCAATCAGTCAATTACACTTAATAAATGTATATGCAATGTTCATGTGACCCACTTTCAATTATTACGTTGTTGTGATTGAGTGCCTAAATTGTGCCGTATCTATTGTAGATACCGAGCTTATTGATACAATCCCTTAACCGTTGCGGATACAGGGCTCATTATTTACATCAAGCCTTTGGCTCTATACCACATTTTGGAGATTCAAGCTCATTTCTGGTGGCTTCTCATGTCATAACTATCATTATCTGATAATGCATTCATGTATGAAATGCATCTCATTGATATTTAATCAATTATATTTTCAATCATTCCCATTTTTAATCTCATTCCCATTCAATTACATTTTTAGTCCCATATACATATATCATAGGGCCTTAGTCCGATATTTAACAAACATTTTGAGTAACACATATTTCACCAAATTCACCTTCAAGGAATACTTCAATATCACATTCTTCAATCAGAATCTTCGGACCTCCATGTCCGGAATCAGTACAAACAGTTCATTCCACATTCAATATAGAATCTATAGCAAACAAATATTAAGTGAGACCATCTAAGTTACTCACAAATCACTCCAAAAAGCTATTGCCTTGAAGTCCTAGCAATGTATAGATGATGGCGCTCTAAATGCTCCTCTATACCATGCAAAACACATTTACACATATCACAATTTTGTACAATGGTATAAGTATTTAGTTATACACGTCAATGTATATGAAATATGTACATTGCATGTTCACATTTCTAATGACTCTAAGATCATTCAATTTGGTTCATTATTGTATGAGTTATGCTCAAAATATTGTAGACTAAGTACATTTGAAATTTAGCTAGAGCATGATCATGTTGTCCAGTTTTACAACTCATATCTCTCAATTTCAGTATCTAAAAATTACAAAATTTATACCAATTGAAAGCTAAGAGAACAAGCTAAAACTTTTGTTAAAGACACTTTTATCTAATTCGGCCTACATAAATACAGTGATATGATAGGACATGATTTCTATCTCGGGTAGTGTTATAGCCTAAGCCAAGACTCAATTTCAAGCTAGATTTTAAAATTCTTAGAGATAGAATTAAAAGTCTACTTCTTCAAGAAAGTTGTAGCCATAATTCTCTAATTTAATTACAATCAAGAATCAACTTATTTGGAAATCTACAGATCAAGATATAATCAAAATACTGAAGTATATTAAATGAAAATATTCCAGTTCATAATATTACAGCAGACTCTCTCACTTTCATCCAATCAATCTTTTTCAAATCAATTCAGATGGCTTTACATTTTTATGGAGATGAAAAAAAATGTCTTAAGTATCTAATGACATTAATTTCATGCATTTTGGTTCAGCATCGTGCAAGTTATAATAAAAATACCACATACTGTTATCATACCTCGACAGAACTCAATTCTCAACTTCAAGCCAACTTTCAATACTCTTAAGGGCATAATTAAAATTCAATTCCTTCATAAAAAATGTATCCATATTTCTTAAGTTTACTCTAGATCAAAATTCATGCAATTTAGATATTCACATATCAAGCTATAGCCAAAATACATATGTATGTTCAGTAAAAACACTACAGCCAACAGATTCCAGCACACTTTAATCATCAATCCCATATGCAATACACTCCAATTCAGGTATCATTCTTTTACCATTAACCATTCTATAAAGATCAAATATTTACTTACTTGATAGATTCTCAGTTCAGCTTAAAAGTCACTCTAAACTAGTACTCCAAAAATGTCGAATCATCATATATCCATGGTGGAACTTGAATGGATTTCAACTAGGACAATAAGGTAACTATATTCTGATTCTCTACTTAACTTTGTGAGGGTGAAACACAGATTATTAGTGCAACAATGACAGATGTACAGAAACAAACACAGGGAGATGAAAAAGAAGAGTGGTTCGGTGGTGTGTGAGAGGAAGGAAGAACAAAAATAAGCTTGATTAAAGTTGCTCCTGCTGAAGTTTACACCTAAGGTGTTAGGTGTCATCTAATGAAATGGCCACATGTCTAAAACCATGTTCAATATGTGTCAAGTATAGGTACTGCCATATATTAGCATTAAAGCTAGGTCACATGCCATTTAAGTACAGCAGCCATATGTCCATTAATCAATGCCATTTTTCATCCTTTACTTAGTCCACATGTCACTCCAATATTGGACCACATGTCAATTAATAATTGGATCAATTGTCATTTATTTATTAGTCAATTTGTCACATATTTAACTATAACAAATGTCACTCAATTTTAGACTTAATCATCCTAATTTTCCAAGTTTCAATTAGTCTTGCCACTTGGTATTTTTCCAAGACTAAATGTCCACATGAATTTATCAATCTCCCAATTGAGACAATTACTTTCCAAGTTGCTAAGTTATAATCCATCAATTCTTGTCTTTGGGAACCCAAAATACAAGACATTGGAAAACATAGTCATATTTCATATCACATTCAATTTCATATCCCGGAATATGTCAATGAATGCATGTTTAATCATATTAATTTGCAAAAATCAATATTCTTGTGTATGTGTATGCCACATTATACATAAGCATAAATTATACTTCCTAATTTCTCAGTAACCTCTTATAAATACTATTTTAACCTTATCCTAAATAACAGGATATTACAACTCTCCCCTCTTAAAAGAAATTTCGTTCTCGAAATTCTTACCTGATGGTTCGAATAGGTAGGGATATTGTTTCTTCATATGACCCTTTGTTTCCCAAGGTGCTTCCTCAGTCAAGTGATTTTTCCAAAGGACTTTCACCAATGGAATTACTTTATTTCTTAGCTGCTTTGTCTTATAACCACTATCTGTACTAGCTCTTCAACATAGCTTAGATTACTAGCAACCTTAATATCTTGAGCTGATAACACATTTTTTGGATCATATCTCTATCTTTTTAACATGCTCATATGAAACACATTATGCAACTGAGATATCTCATTAGGCAAAGCTAAATTGTATGCCAAAGGTCCTATCCTCTCAAGGATTTCATAAGGACCAATGTACTTAAGTCTCAAGTAGCCCTTTTTACTAAACCTCAACACTCCTTGCCAAGGCAACACTCTAAGAAACACTCTGTCTCCCACATTGTATTCCATATCCCTTCTGAGCTGATCTACATAGCTTTTCTATCTATCTTGAGCCGCTTTAATTCGGCTTTTGATCAATTTTACCTTATCCACAATGTCTTGTATTAGTTACGGACCTTCAATCATTCTCAAACCCTCTTCATCCTAATACAGAGGTGATCGACACTTCCTGCCATACAATTCCTCATACGGTGCCATCCCGATACTATTGTGATAATGATTGTTATATGCAAACTCAATCAATGCTTGTATTGATCCCATGCTCCTTGAAACTCCAATATACATGCTCTGAGCATATCCTCAATAATCTGGATTGTTCTCTCACTTTGTCTATCTGTTTGAGGATGAAATGCAGTACTGAAGTTCAACTTGGTACCCAAAGCTAACTGTAAACTCTTCCAAAATCTCGAAGTAAATCTAGGATCCATGTCTGATACAATAGACACTGGAACCCCATGCAATCTAACCACTTCATACACATACCTCCAAGCCAATTGGTCTAGTGAGTTATTCTCCCTCACTGGTAAGAAATGGGTCGACTTAGTTAATCGGTCCACTACAACCCATATAGCATCATTTTGGCTTGGAGTTTTAGGCAAACCCATAATAAAATCTATGGTGATTTGTTCCTATTTCCACTTCGGAATAGGCAAAGAATATAGCTTCCCAACTGGAGCCTGATGCTCAGCCTTAACCTACTGGCATGTTATACATTTAGAAACAAAATCCGCTACTTGCTTTTTCATTCCAAGCCACTAGAAATTTTATTTCAGTGTGTTATACATCTTGGTAGTACTAGGATGCATAGCATAAACGGCCATATGAGCTTCCTCTAAGATTTCCTTCCTCAGATCATCCATATTAGGCACACATAATCTCTGTTTTAATCATAATATTTCGTCCCTCAATTCAAATTCAAACTTCGGATTCATCTTAACTTTCTCTATTAGTTTCACTATATCAGGGTCCTTGCTATGAACCCTTCTTATTCTATCATGTAATATTGGCCTCAGTTTCAATGTAGCTATTAATGCCTCATTATGCTCAAGATTCAACTCCACTTTCAAAGCTCTCAATTGAATCAAGTTGGGTAACCTCAATAACTGAATCTGAGCTACACTGGTATTTGACTTTCTGCTCAAAGCATCAGCCACCACATTGGCTTTTCCTAGATGATACTCAATTGCACAATCAAAATCTTTCAATAACTCTACCCATCTCCTCTATCTCATGTTCAGTTCTTTCTAACTTAATAAATATCTCAAACTCTGTGATCAGTACATATCTGGAATGTCTCTCTATATAGATAATGTCTCCATATCTTTAGAGCAAAAACAACTGCAGCTAGCTCTAAATCATGTACTGGATAGTTAATCTCATGGGACCTTAGTTGTCTCGATGCATAGGCTATCACCTTGCCATTTTGCATTAATACACATCACAAGCATCACTATATACTACATATCCACCAGTTCCTGATGGTATAGCTATCATCGGTGCTGTAGTCAACTGATGTTTCAACTCCTTAAAACTCTTTTGATAGTCATCACTCCATTTGAATGCTATATTCTTCTTCAAAAGTTTTGTCAGAGGGGCTGAGATCAACGAGAACCCCTCGATAAACTTTCGGTAATATCCAACTAATCTTAAGAAGCTTCAAATTTTTGATACATTTTTCAGAGCTTCCCAATTCATCACTACTTTTATCTTTTTTGGAACCGCTTATATGCCTTGTCCAGATACTATATGACCTAAAAATACTACTTGATTTGGACATAATTCACACTTACTAAATTTAGCATACAGTTGTTTCTCCCTCATAATCTGTAAAATCACTCTCAGATGCTCATCATGTTCTTCTCTACTCTTTGAATACACAAGTATGTCATTAATGAACACAATTACAAATATATCCAGATAGGGCTGAAACACCTTATTCATCAAGGCAATAAATACAGTTGGGGCATTAGTTAACCCGAATGTTATTATTAAAAACTCAAAATGCCCACACCTACTCCTGAATACACTCTTCGGTACATCAACCTCTGCTATCTTGAACTGATAGTACCAGATCTCAATTCTAACTTAGTAAACACCTGAGCTCCTTGCAATTGATCAAATAAGTCATCAATTCTAGGCAATGGGTACTTGTTCTTTACTATGACCCGATTCAGCTGCCTATAATCGATGCAAAATTTCAGGGTTCTTTCTTCTTTACAAATAGAATTGGAACTCCCCAAGGTGAAACACTGAGTCTAATAAAAACTTTTTCTAGAAACTCCCATAGTTAAGCCTTCAACTCCTTTAGTTCCATAAGTGTCATCCTATATGGAGGAATGGATATAGGAGCAGCACCCGAAACTAAGTCAATTGTGAACTCTGTTTCCTGATCTGGAGGTAAACGAGATAATTCAGGGGGAAATACATCTAGGAATTTCCTAACAAAAGGAATGTCCTGTACATTTTACTCAGCTCGTGTATCAATAATGTGGGCCAGTTAAGCCTCACATTATCCTTGCATCAACCTCAAGGCACTCATGAATGAGATCAGCCTGGCTGGCACTAATTAACTAATACCTCTGAAAACTACTCTCAGCTAATTAGGAGATTCCAATACCATCTCCTTAGTGTAGCAGTTCATGATAGCTCTATGAGCAGCAAGTCAATCCATGCCTAGAATGACATCTATCTCCCTTAACTGTAATATAATCAAGTTTGCTTCCAATTCTGCCTATTCAACTCTAATCAAATACCTTTTGTAGACTTCCCCAATCATGGTGGTACTACTTATCGGTGTACTCACCTCCAATCCATGTTTCAATTGCTCTCTATCACAATGCAAATTACATGCTAGATGCGGTGCAATAAATGAATGCGTAGATTCAGGATCTAGTAATGCAAATACTTCGTAATCAAAGGTAAGCAACGCACTTGCAATGACATCTGGAGAGTCCTGAGCCTCTTGTCTGGTCGTAGCGTATACTCGAGCTTGAGACTAGGGTCTGTTACTCCGAACCTCAGTCCTGATAGAAGGACTTCTAGAACTCACTCTACCTCTACCTCGGCCTCTTTATCCAACCTCACTAGTTCGACTCTGCTGAATATTAGTCTCACTTACTGATCCCCCTCTCATACTAGACTAGGCTCCAATTGTAGCAGGACAATCCTTAACCTGATGATCAAATGAGCCACATCTATGTTAAGCTCCAGACAATTTCCATCACTCACCATTGTGCTTCTATCCACAGTACTCACAATTGGGTATCTGAACCAACATTACACCTCTTCCATTGCTAGACTGTACAAAACTACCCCTCTGTCTGAACCTCGACTGTCTTGATCCAGCCAGTGGTTGAAATGGTCTATTCTGACGCTTACTGAACTTCCTACCAGAACTACTCAGAACTTCACTAGGCCTCTTCTTAGACTCTTGTCTATGTTGTCCCTGATCATCTCTTAGCAATTGTTTTATTCAGATTGAGGCTGTTTTGAGCTTAGAAAAATAGCTTAGGTTGGTGATTGTTAGCCTTGTTCGAATTTCCATATTTAATCCATCTCCAAATCTCCTGCACTTGTATTCCTCAGTAGGAATCAAGGCAGTTGCATAACCCATCAATTCATTAAATCTGATCTCATAATCTGCTACTAACATTCTACCCTGTTTCAGATTCATAAATTCCTTCATCTTTCTGTCCAGGTAGATTTTGGGCATGTAATTTTCCCTGAAGGCCCTCAAAAAGTCTCCCCAATTTAGATTGCAAAGCCTAGTGGTACTGCCTGGAACAGTCTTCCACCATTGATATGCTGGACCTTGCAGTAGCGAGACCGCATAATCAAATCTCTCATCAGCCTCACAGTCCATCTGATCAAATACTCGCTCAGTCCTCTTTAACCATCCCTCGACCTCTGTAGGGTATGTACTTTCATAGAAGTCCATAGCCCCCTGCTTGTAGCCTATTTTACCTCCTCTCCCTTCTCTCGGGAACTCTTGGAAGGATTCCCTCAGGTCGAAGCAAAGAAGACTCTCTACTGGCTCTTGTCGATCCTAAGTCAGCTGAGTATCCTTCCTGATCACCTACGTTAGATGACCTATCATAAACAATAACTCCCATTATCATCCGCATTTCTTACTATATTTTATGTTTAACATTTCTATATGTCCCTATGGATGCCAACCATGCTCTGATACCAAAATGTAACACCCCATTATCATAAATTACATACCGGAACACCCTGTGGACATTACAGTATCTAAGCTATAATAATGGCATGTTAGAGTAAACACATATCCAAATTAATCATGACATCAACTATTATACTGAAAAGTCACCAAATTTTAAAACCAACTACATTCCTCATTTCATTTCATAAAAACCAAACTTACATTGTAGCTTTACAAAACCATTCGAATAAATACAATGTCAAATCCCTATATATAACACACTGCTTGAAAGAGGATTTGCATATAAATTACTAACTAATCCTTCAGTCTCAGCTGACCAACCTTTGAGTCATTTCTTAACAAAAGTAAAAAAATTAGTCTTCTCATAGAGTTTGTCTATCCCTAATGTCCTCTCTCAGACCTGAAATATCAATGTTGCAATTTTGGTGAGTTTTGTGAATTCAATGATATAACCATCCTCGATGGTTCACCCAATTCATACCACATATCAAATCATATAAGCACTTAATTCACAACTTTCCATTTAACAATTTGCACCACATATCATATAATGCACATATCCCAATCTCATTTAAGTACATATTCACATTAAAATTCAATCAGTCAACTACACTTAATAAACGTATATGCAATGTTCATGTAACCCACTTTTCATTATTACGTTATTGTGACTGAGTGCCTAAACTGTCCTATATCCATTATAGATATTGGGTTTATTGATATTGTCCCTTACCCACTGCGGATACAGTGTTCATTGTATACATCTAGCCTTTGTCTCTATACCACATTTCGGAGTTTAAAGCTCATTTTTGGTGGCTTCTCATTTCACAACTATCATTATCTGATCATGCATTCATGTATAAAATGCATCTCATTCATATTCAATCAATTATATTTTCAATCATTCCCATTTTCAATCTCATTCCCATTCAATCACTTTTTAGTCCCATATACATATATCATTGGGCTTTAGTCCGGCATTTAACAAATATGTTGAGTAATATATATTTCACCAAATTCACATTCAAGGAACCCTTCAATATCACATTCATCAATCAGAATCTTTGGACCTTCATATTCGAAATTAGTACAAGCAGTTCATTCCACATTTAGTACAGAATCTATAGCAAACAAATATTAAGTGAGACCATCTAGGTTACTCACAAATCGCTCCAGAAAGCTAGTGCCTTGAAGTCTCGGCAATGTCTGAATGATGGCGCTCTAAATGCTCTTATATATCATGTAAAACACATTTACACATATCACAATTTTGCACAACGGTATAAGTATTTAGTTATGTATGTCTATGTATATGAAATATGTACAATGCATGTTTACGACAATTCTGGGTTCCTTATCATTATTCTATTCACAATATTTATTCATATATCAATACTCAATTGATCAGTCCAGATTTGTCTTAAAAAGTACTTTCAGGTCCACTTTACATGATTATTATCATCAGGAAAATGGTGTATTTCTATAACACTTTGTTCTAGACAATTGTTCCCCTATGCCTTAAGTTTCTAATGACTCTAATATAATGACTCTAAGATCATTTAATTTGGTTCATTATTGTATGAGTTATGCTCAAAATACTGTAGACTAAGTACATTTGAAATTTAGCTAGTGCATGATCATGCTATCCAGTTGTACAACTTATATCTATCTATTCTAATATCCAAAAATTACCAACTTTATACCAATTGAAATCTAAGAGAATAAGCTACAACTTTTATGAAGACACTTTTGTCTGATTTGGATTACATCAATACAGTTTATTCAATAACAACAGGATATGATTGCTATCTCGGGTAGTGTTATAGCCTATGCCAAGACTCAATTTCAAGCCAGATTTTGAAATTCTTAGAGACAGAATTACAAGTCGATTTCTTCAAGAAAGTTGTAGCCGTAGGTCTCTAATTTAATCAGAATCAATAATCAGCTTAGAAATCTACAGATCAAGATATAATCAAAATATCGAAGCATGTTAAATGAAAATATTCCAGTTCATAATATTCCAGCAAACTCCCTCACTTTCATCCAATCAATCTTTTTTAAATCAATTCAGATGGCTTTAAATTTTTATGGAGATGAAAAAAAAAGGTCTAAGTGTCTAATGACATCAATTTCATGCATTTTGGTTCAGTATCATGCAAGTTATAATCAAAATACCACATACTATTCTCATACCTCAATAGAAAATAGTTCTCAATTTCAAGCCAACTTTCAATACTCTTAAGGACATAATTAAAATTTGATTCTTTCATTAAAAATGTAGCCATATGTCTCCATTTTATTCTAGATAAAATTCATCTAATTTAGATATTCAAATATCAAGTTATAGCCAAAAAACATATACATGTTCAGTAAAAATACTACAGCCAACAGATTCCAACACACTTTAATCATCAATCCCA